>JAVJIF010006500.1:0-269409 GCA_038442645.1 Agave tequilana
CCCTGTTGGTGGGTCTCCCCGGGTTCTCGTTCTGTCTTTATGTTTGGTTGGATTTGCAGTTTAGCTCCGAGATTTTGAAGAAATGGCCATTGATCTTTGCTTCAAACGATCGATTCTGAGAGAATTCTTCTCAACCGGTTTTCAACCTCTTGATTTTGCCCTGATTTACTGAGCTCGAATTAATTCATATTTAACTCAGAATTTTGGTGGGCTTTTGGGCTCATTTCTCTTTATCTCCTTAAGGAATGGGCCTGCAAATAAATTAAGCATTTAATTAGAAGAATGCAGATTTTATTCTATAATAAGTATGAAAAATATGATACTAAATATGCAACATTAGGGACCAATCACACCCCTATACCTATCTTTTGCTCGTCCTCGAGCAAAACAATTAAACTATACTAAGGATTATTAGACCACTTTCGCAGGTCACGCGATTGCACTGAGCATGTGCAACAAGCCGTTAAACCTCTAGGTTTCCCTTAGAGGACGAGTTTTGTCTCGTGAGGGTTTTCAGCGGGTTGCACCCACAAAATCCATAGAGAAAGAGAAACAAATAGTTAGTATTTTCGAAAAGCATTTTGAAAGAGAAAAATATTTGAAATATAATTGTAAGATTTAAGTAATCTATAAGTTATAGGAAAACTAAAATTTTCATTCCTAAACGTAGTCTCTCTTCAAAATTTGTTATCAATCAAAGTAAGGAGTCAAATTGTACTTCTCATCTAGTCTATTACTTTACCCTAAGTCATATGCACCTTGTGACTGTGAAAATTTTGACTAAGGTTCATTAACTCTAACTCTTATGCCTTATTTATTTATATATATTTTTGATGGTATTATTCTTTGTTCATTAGGCTTTCTAATCTGCCCATGTAACGAGCCTTTAATCGATGACTCCCAAACCAAATGGTCTTAGGGCATCGGGTGAGAAAACACCCCAAGGACTTAAGGACTCGAGCAAACAAGACCACAAAACTAAGGATTTTATTATATGAACCACTTTTAGGCGTGAATACTGATGCTTTATTAGGCACAAATACCCAGCTTAATCAGAGGATGTTTTTTCTCAAACTTATCTAATCATCTTTCGCATAAATACCAAGGCTTACTTAGGCCAAAGCACCTAGCTAATCAATAATTAGATTTGTTCATTTTTCATAGATATATATATTTTTTTCTTCTCTTTTTTTTATATAAGGCATAAGAATCTTTGTTTTTGAACCCTAAGTGTGTAAGTGTATAAAGTGTGCATATTTCATTAAGGTAAAAATCAAGACTAAATTACTTTGACAAATTATCTTCCTAACCCTAAAAATCAAACAAATAATCTTATTTTGACCAAGTATAAGAAATCCTAATTTGGATTTTCCTATTCCTTAAAATTAACTTAGTTTCTTACAAAAAATATGTCAAAAATATTATTCTATTTTCAAAAAGTTTTTAAAAGTAAAGAAAATGTTAATTTTTTTTTAATAAAAAGAAAACCTAAGTTCGCCAAAATTTGATTGAGGCAAAATCTGCACATAAAAATAAAGAATTTTAGATTTAGAATGAAGATATGCAAGTACTCAATTCTTACCGCTATAGCAAGTGGCTATGCGGGTCGTGATCGACAAGGAGGGTTTGCGATAGAAGCGTTCAAAGTTCTTTATTGAAATCTTTATGAACACAAAACGAATGTTCTTCTTTGTTTTAAGAAATAAAAATGAAAGAAGAGTTAAAGGTTAAAGTTAAAAAGAAAGCGATAGATGAAGAAGGTGGAGAATCAGAAAGCGACTATGTACAAATGAATTGGAAAAAGAGTAAAAAACGATTTGGAAGATGTGGTGATCTATACTAAAGAAATAAAAGAAAAGAAAGAAGGTTGAATAAATACTTACCTAATTTGATTGATGACTTACCTGGAAACCTTTGCATGTTCTACCTTACTTCGGAGGCGTTCAACGCATAGGTCATAAGATCGAGCTCAGTCCCTGTTCGCATTATATCATCAAGCCTTGCAAGAATGAAGTGATACGGATCTTGAGGAGGAGACGTCTTCATGAAGTATCGTTGGCACTCACAAGGCTTTTGTATACTTATACTTCTGGATTCACTTGCAAGCTCATCAAAAACAAAAGCGGTAAAGTAGAATGAGGAAGAAGAAAACAAAAGAAAATACGAATATAAACAAATATTTACCTTTACTGCTTGCAGAAACAATGGAAGAAAGGAGGAGGGTACATTGGTGTCACTCTCAACATAAGCCTCTCTCTCTCTTACTTACATGAATCTTCATCTAACCTAAGCTTACATTCAAATTACAATTACATAAAAGAAAAGAAAAACCTAAACTACAAGAAATGAAAACTAGGCTAAATCCTATCTCTGCATGGTCGTCCCCTTTTCAGTGCAAATACTGGCTTTTATAGGCATAACCCACACGAGGAGGATCCCGGGGAGATCGGGGGAGCAAACGCTCCCCCTAACTCCCCAACTAAGCCGCAAAAATGCGGCTTTGGCCGCGTTTTTCACGGCCAGGGTGTGGCCAGGTGGCCACACCCTGTTGGTGGGTCTCCCCGGGTTCTCGTTCTGTCTTTATGTTTGGTTGGATTTGCAGTTTAGCTCCGAGATTTTGAAGAAATGGCCATTGATCTTTGCTTCAACCGATTGATTCTGAGAGGATTCTTCTCAACCAGTTTTCAACCTCTTGATTTTTTCCTGATTTATTGAGCTCGAATTAATTCATATTTAACTCAGAATTTTGGTGGGCTTTTGGGCTCATTTCTCTTTATCTCCTTAAGGAATGAGCCTGCAAATAAATTAAGCATTTAATTAGAAGAATGCAGATTTTATTCTATAATAAGTATGAAAAATATGATACTAAATATGCAACATTAGGGACCAATCACACCCCTATACCTATCTTTTGCTCGTCCTCGAGCAAAACAATTAAACTATACTAAGGATTATTAGACCACTTTCGCAGGTCACGCGATTGCACTGAGCATGCGCAACAAGCCGTTAACCTCTAGGTTTCCCCTAGAGGACGAGTTTTGTCTCGTGAGGGTTTTCAGCGGATTGCACCCTCAAAATCCATAAAGAAAGAGAACAAAGAGTTAGTATTTTCGAAAAGCATTTTGAAAGAGAAAAATATTTGAAATATAATTGTAAGATTTAAGCAATCTATAAGTTATAGGAAAACTAAATTTTTCATTCCTAAACGTAGTCTCTCTTCAAAAATTTGTTATCAATCAAAGTAAGGAGTCAAATTGTACTTCTCATCTAGTCTATTACTTTACCCTAAGTCATATGCACCTTGTGACTGTAAAAATTTTGACTAAGGGTTCATTAACTCTAACTCTTATGCCTTATTTATTTATATATATTTTTGATGGTATTATTCCTTAGTTCTATTAGGCTTTCTAATCTGCCCATGTAACGAGCCTTTAATCGATGACTCCCAAAACAAACGGTCTTAGGGCATCGGGTGAGAAAACACCCCAAGGACTTAAGGACTCGAGCAAACAAGACCACAAAACTAAGAATTTTATTATATGAACCACTTTTAGGCGTGAATACTGATGCTTTATTAGGCACAAATACCCAGCTTAATCAGAGGATGTTTTTTCTCAAACTATCTAATCATCTTTCGCATAAATACCAAGGCTTACTTAGGCCAAAGCACCTAGCTAATCAATAATTAGATTTGTTCATTTTTCATAGATATATATATTTTTTTCTTCTTTTTTTTTTTATATAAGGCAGAAGAATCTTGTTTTTGAACCCTAATTGTGTAAGTGTATAAAGTGTGCATATTTCATTAAGGTAAAAATCAAGACTAAATACTTTGACAAATATCTTCCTAACCCTAAAAATCAAACAAATAATCTTATTTTGACCAAGTATAAGAAATCCTAATTTGGATTTTCCTGTTCCTTAAATTAACTTAGTTTCTTACAAAAAAATATGTCAAAATATTATTTCTATTTTCAAAAAGTTTTTAAAAGTAAAGAAAATGTTAATTTTTTTTTAATAAAAGAAAAACCTAAGTTCGCCAAAATTTGATTGAGGCAAAACCTGCACATAAAAATAAAGAATTTTAGATTTAGAATGAAGATGTGCAAGTACTCAATTCTTACCGCTATAGCAAGTGGCTATGCGGGTCGTGATCCACAAGGAGGGTTTGCGATAGAAGCGTTCAGTGTTCTTTATTGAAATCTTTATGAACACAAAACGAATGTTCTTCTTTGTTTTAAGAAATAAAAATGAAAGAAGAGTTAAAGGTTAAAGTTAAAAAGAAAGCGATAGATGAAGAAGGTGGAGAATCAGAAAGTGACTATGTACAAATGAATTTGAAAAAAGAGTAAAAACGATTTGGAAGATGTGGTGATCTATACTAAAGAAATAAAAGAAAAGAAAGAAGGTTGAAGAAATACTTACCTAATTTGATTGATGACTTACCTGGAAACCTTTGCATGTTCTATCTTGCTTCGGAGGCGTTCAACGCATAGGTCATAAGATCGAGCTCTGTCCCTGTTCGCCTTATATCATCAAGCTTTGCAAGAATGAAGTGATACCGATCTTGAGGAGGAGAACGTCTTCATGAAGTATTGTTGGCACTCACAAAGGCTTTTGTATACTTATACTTCTGGATTCACTTGCAAGCTCATCAAAAACAAAAGAGGTAAAGTAGAAAGAGGAAGAAGAAAACAAAAGAAAATACGAATATAAACAATGTTTACCTTTATTGCTTGCAGAAACAATGGAAGAAAGGTGGAGGGTACATTGGTGTCACTCTCAACATAAGCCTCTCTCTCTTACTTACATGAATCTTCATCTAACCTAAGCTTACATTCAAATTATAATTACATAAAAAGAAAAGAAAAACCTAAACTTCAAGAAATGAAAACTAGGCTAAATCCTATCTCTGCATGGTCGTCCCGTTTTTCAATGCAAATACTGGCTTTTTATAGGATAACCCACACGAGGAGGATCCCGGGGAGATCGGGGGAGCAAACGCTCCCCCTAACTCCCCAACTAAGCCACGAAAACGCGGGCCGCGTTTTCACGGCCAGGGTGTGGCCAGGTGGCCACACCCTGTTGGTGGGTCTCCCTGGGTTCTCGTTCTGTCTTTATATTTGGTGGATTTGCAGTTTAGCTCCGAGATTTTGAAGAAATGGCCATTGATCTTTGCTTCAACCGATCGATTTGAGAGGATTCTTCTCAACCGGTTTTCAAACCTCTTGATTTTGCCCTGATTTACTGAGCTCGAATTAATTCTGATTTAACTCAGAATTTTGTTGGGCTTTTGGGCTCATTTCTCTTCATCTCCTTAAGGAATGGACCTGCAAATAAATTAAGCATTTAATTAGGACAATGCAGATTTTATTGTATAATAAGTATGGATAATATGATACTAAATATGCAACATTAGGGACCAATCATATTCCTTAGTTCTATTAGGCTTTCTAATCTGCCTATGTAACGAGCCTTTAATCGATGACTCCCAAGCCAAACGGTCTTTGGGTACCGGGTGAGAAAACACCCCAAGGACTTAAGGACTTGAGCAAACAAGGCCACAAAACTAAGGATTTTATTATATGAACCCTTTTTAGGCGTGAATACTTATGCTTTGTTAGGCGCAAATACCCAGCTTAATCAGAGGATTTTTTATATATATATTTTCTCAAACTTATCTAATTATCTTTCATAAAATATCAAGGCTTACTTAGGCCAAGTACCTAACTAATCAATAATTAGATTTGTTTAACTTTATATATATTATATATATATATATAATATATATTATATATATAATATATATATATTTATAAGGCATAAGAATATTTTTTTTTGAACCCTAAGTGTGTAAGTGTATGAAGTAGGTGCATATTCCATTAAGGTAAAGATCAAGACTAAATTACTTTGACAATTTATCTTTCTAACCCTAAAACCCAACAAATAATCTTATTTTGACCAAGTTTAAGAAATCCTAATTTTAATTTTTCTATTCCTTAAAATTGACTTAATTTCTTACAAAAAATATGTCAAAATATTGTTTCTGTTTTCAAAAAGTTTTTAAAGTAAAGAAAATGTTAATTAATTTTTTAATAAAAGAAAAACCTAAGTTATGTTAGAACCCTCCCCCACCTATCTCATGCATTGTCCTCAATATATGAATTAATGCATAGATGCATGAAAAAGAAGAAAGGGAAGGAATATTACCTTAAGGTGATGGTTCCGGTGGTGGTCTGATTGGTCCACGAAATGCAACCCAATCGACTTTTTGTGGAGTTCGGAGGAACCAACAAGAAATTTCTCTAATATAACCACTAAAATGATATATCCATGAAGAATTTTAATTAAAAATTTAACCCCATCTACTTCCAAATTTCATAATTAATTTCGGAGTCAATTTTGTTAACCGCCTTGTCCCAAAATGGAGTTTGAAAAGATGGAATGATTGACTTGGACTCAGGAAGTACTGGAACTAATACCGACTCAGGAAAGTGGCTTAAGTCAGGTAAAGGTTCAGGAGTCAAAATTAGTTCAGGTAGTGGGTCCAATCAAGAAGTTGAAACTCAAGTCCACATTCATTTTCCAACAATAGAATGTGACTTAATATTGTGATTCAAGTTCAAAAATGATAGGTGTGGGAATCAAAACTGACTCTAAAATATTACTCAAGTCGGGTAACTGATTGGAGTTCATTTTTGTATCATTTTTCACTTCCATATCATGCTTTATATAGAGAAAAAAATAAGATTTTTATTGCTTTTTTTTCTCTCTTTTTTCAGGTCCACCATTAATGGAGATGAAGGCCCATAAACAAGAAATTTACAAGGAACTAAGGGATTAATTAAAGAGCCAGAAGAAGAAGCCCAAAAGGAGAAGCCTAGGTCTGGAGTCGTCCACGAATATTCCCGACTTTCTAGAAGGTCCAGCGAGGCATACAGACGCTAACAGAATGGCAACAGAAATCGTTGGCGCAACGGCCAAGATTCTGCCGTGGAAACGCGGCTCTGGTCGCGGATCCGTGGCAAGCATCTGGCCGTTGAGCTAGCGTTTAATCCCATGGTTGAGATTTGAGGGCCTCATCCCCTGGAGCCTATAAATAGACCTCTAGGGCCTCTATAAAGAGAAGAGGAGAGAAAAGGAGAGAAGAGCTTTGTATTTTGAGAGAATTGTGGCGATTTTCTCTAGCATTCTTTAGTTGCTCTTGTAATCTTCTTTCTCCTTCTAGAATTTAGCAAAGAAAGAAAGAGAGAGTGAGAGATCTTGTAATTGGAGAGGTGACAACTCAAATGCAACAATTGATCCTTCTTTCTTCTCATCTTTACTCATTCTAGTGCTTTACTTTCTTCAAGCTTTTATTACTATTGCATCTTCTTCTACAATGAATTGTTGTGTGCTTTTTATTTCAATGTCTAACTAACTTTCTAACATGACTAGCTAACTCTTCTAATTTACTAACTTACTAATCTCATAGGGTGATGCATGCCTCATGTTGATTCATCGGCAAAAGTTTGTCTTGCTTGTTTGGTCAAAATACTTTCCCATGCAGAGGATGAGTGATCTTCTCGGCTTGACTTGTAGCCTCATTAATTCATCGGCACCCGAGATAGATTTTCAGTGATGGAATCAAGGATAGTCACTCAAGGACATGCTAAGAAAGAAGATACAAGATTCATTAGTCCATCAAAGCCATACTCGAGCTAGCATTGAAGTAAGAAGTTGTACTACTAATCAATAGCATAGTTAGGTGCTCCATCTCCATGTTCCATCAAGGCACTTGTTCTAAAGACAAGGCTCTAAATAGGCTCACATGAATCATATGGAATGAAAATAAGCATTTGCCAAGAATTAAAGTAACTCATCATCATTGGGGATAATAGAGACTTGAAATTACAAGACTACAATAAAGCAACCAATGAATCACATGAATTAGCAATCACCTAAGAGTTAGAAGTTAGTAAAGTTAGAGGTTATCTAGTCATGTTAGAAAGTTAGCTAGACATTGAAATAAAAAGCACACAACAATTCATTGTAGAAGAAGATGCAATAGTAATAAAAGCTTGAAGAAAGTAGAGCACTAGAATGAGTAAAGATGAGAAGAAAGAAGGATCAATTCTTGCATTTGAGTTGTCACCTCTCCAATTACAAGATCTCTCACTCTCTCTTTCTTTCTTTACTGAATTCTAGAAGGAGAAAGAAGATTACAAGAGCAACTAAAGAAAGCTAGAGAAAATCCCTACAATTCTCTCAAAAATACAAAGCTCTTCTCTCCTTTTCTCTCCTCTCCTCTTTATAGAGGCCCTACGGGTCTATTTATAGGCTCCAGGGGATGAGGCCCTCAAATCTCAGCGGTGGGATTAAACGCTGGCTCAACGGCCAGATGCTTGTCGCGGATCCGCGGCCAGAGCCGCGTTTCCGCGACGAATCTTGGCCGTTGCGCCAACGATTTCTGTTGCCATTCTGTTAGCGTCCGTATGCCTCGCTGGACCTTCTAGAAAGTCGGGAATATTCGTGGACGACTCCAGACCTAGGCTTCTCCTTTTGGCTTCTTCTTTGGGCTCTTTAATTAATCCCTTAATTCCTTGTAAATTCCTTGTTTATGGGCCTTCATCTCCATTAATGGTGGACTTGAAAAAAGAGAGAAAAAAGCAATAAAAATCTATTTTTCCTCTAAATAAAGCATGATATGGAAGTGGAAAATGATACAAAAATGAACTCCAATCAGTAGCAAAATAGGAGTCAATATTGATTCGGAAATTTGAACTGGATCACAGATTTGAGAATCTAGGTCACATTTCTCATTGAGTTCAATTTCATAAAAATGAGAACTTGCCAATTTATCAATGGGACTTTCAAAATTATAAAATTGGTCAAGCTCAATATGATGATCATCAAAGATGGGCGATTCAATTTCATTATGAATTGGCACAGGATCCAATGTGACTCAGGAAAAAGATTGAAATCAGGTGAAGACACTGGAGTTATAATTGAATTAGAAGTAGAATTGAATCACTAGGTTGAGGTTCATGATCATATTCATTCTCAAGTTCAATTTCAGGAAAGGAATAACTTGCCAAACTGTCAATGTCATTTTAAAAATTTGGGAGTTTCGGCAAGTTCAAATGATTGTGCTGAAATGGAACCTTGTGTTCCAAAACAATATGACTCTTCGCTCTAGCAGAATGGTTACCAACATCAGAACTGGCCAAACGGTAAGACGTAGAGATTAGACCATCATATCTATGTCATGATTATGAGCGTTTGAGCCTGAGTCATGGCTTCAAGCATCTTTTCATAGTTGATAGGTTCATCATTTTGTTGCGATTGGTCTTGAAAAGATGAAGTGTTGTTTTGGACTTGGTGGTAAAATTGTGAGTCCATCAGATTTTGTGATTGTTATTTGGACTCACGTATACTCATTTCCAAAATTGATGGTTTTCTATTTTGGACTGGTGGAACTGAGTATGAATCTTGAAAATATTGTGGACAAGGTGGATAAGGAGGACAAGTTGGTTGAAAATTGGACTCAGGGGAGGTGAATCCCCATTGACTCCGTGAAGAGTTGAAATTATTCTGAAAATTATGGTTATAAGATTTGGGGCATGGGTTAATTAAGGATAAGACCAATCTGGCACACTAGATTGGTTAAAGTTATGATATGCCGGGTTGGTAATATCCAAAAAAGAGGTTGGTGTGTAATATAGATTACTATTAAAATTAGAAAAATTGTTATTATAAGCCATATCACACAATAAAACACAAACAAACGAACAAATAAGCAAAAAAAAAAAGAAAAATTCTAACCTAAGTTAGGGTAGACCTATGACCTAGACGACTCCTAACTGGTTAGACTGTCCACGGGAGGTATAATGCAAACTTTGACCACAAGCTAATCAGCCAGGTCAGGGCAAGATTGGTGGGAGGTTATCCATCAAAGACGTTCCTTAATTAAGTAACCACCAACCTTCGGGCTTTCAGCCCTTAACTCCCCTTCTAGACACTGATTTGGCAGGAGTCAAATTCCAACACCTATCCCCTTAGGATAATCTTCTAATTGAGTTCGAGATGTCCCTAAGGCCAACGTCTACTCATTTTTAGTTAGGCTTGGGTTAGTGAGTGAGGAGATTGTTTGTGGGCTAAGGGAGGGTAATGACTTCCCTACCTTATCTTGTTCATAGAACAAGCCCTTAAGATTGATTTAGTGCAGTGTATAAGAAAAGCAACACTTAAGCAATGTAAATAATCCAAAAGTGTTCTTATACTAGATGCTATGCACACGTACCTTTACTCCAACACTCTTCAACAGTAATGGAAAATGTAAACGAATCAGACACGTGCCTAAATGCAAGTCTAAACCGTTTTAGCATTTAACAAACATCATTTTACTATTGAGGCTAGAAAGGAAGTACAGTGAGACAAACAAGGAAATAGATAGCTACAGATATTAAACTTTGCACTACAGCCAACCTGCAAATAATACAGGTTAGTAGTTCACTCAGATTTCCACATGAATGTAGCAAATCTGAGGGCTTCTTGGCTCTGCCTTCTTGAGCAGAGTCCAAGGCCACATATATGTCCACTGCAGCAAAGATTCCTTGTTGTCAAGCCTATACACAAAAAACAAAAAAGAAAGTAAACCAAAAATGTAAATCTAAAAAGAGAATAATTTACCGTCCCTCCCCGGCAATGGCGCCAAAATTTGATTGAGTTTTTAACCTATACACAAAATACAGAATTTCAGAACTTTAAAATAGAGATGTGCAAGTGCTCAATTCTACCGCAATAGCAAGTGGCTATGCAGGTCGTGATCCACAAGGAGGGACTAGCGATAGAACCTTTTTAGTAAGTTCTCTTTTATGTTACAAAGAATCGTTAAATTTCTTCTTTTAGTTCTTAAAAAGAAAAGTGAAAAAGAGTTAAAGTTAAATTAGGAAGAAGGTGGTAGAATAAGAAGGTGGAGAAATAAGAAGTGATTTGTACAAATGAGATTGAAAAAAAGTGATAAAAGATTTGGTGGATTGTGGTGTTCTAAACTAAATGATTAAAAGAAAAGAAACTAAAAATTACTTACTTCTTTAGGCCAAGTACCTACCTTGAATCTTTTGCAATGATGTTACCTTGAAGTGAGGCGATCAACGTATAGCCTATAAGAGTTGATTCCCGTTTCCTCCACATTATATCATCAAGATGTTGCAAGTATGAAGTGATACGAATGAAACTCAAAATCCATCGTCATGGGCTATTGGTGGCACTTGCAAAGGCAAGGCTCTTTCGATACTTTTAGATTCACTTGGATAGCAATTGTACCAAAAGAAGAAAAGTAGAGAAGAAGAAGAATAGCACAAAAACAAAGTACATACAAAAGGGAACTACAGATTCAATTTTATAACAATAAGAGAAAAGAAGGAAATCTTACACCGGTGTCACTCTCAACACAAGCTTCGTTCTCGTTCTCCTATGAAACTCTGATCTCCTCTGATTTACATAAATTAAAACTAAAAATTATATGAAAAGAAAAATAAAAACCTACACTGCAAAGAATGAAAAACTGGACTAAATCCTATCTCTGCCTAGTCGTCCCATTTTCAGTGAACATCCTGCCTTTTATAGGCAAAAACCCAGAGGGGAGAGGTGTGAGAAGATAGGGGGAGCAAACGCTCCCCCTAACTCACTAACCAAGCTGCGGAAACGTGGCTTTGGCCGCGTTTCCGTGTCCAGGGTGTGGCCAGGTGGCCACACCCTGTTGGTGGTGCTCCCCGGCTTCTCGATTTGTCTTT
Organism: Agave tequilana; assembly: GCA_038442645.1. Taxonomy (NCBI): domain Eukaryota; kingdom Viridiplantae; phylum Streptophyta; class Magnoliopsida; order Asparagales; family Asparagaceae; genus Agave; species Agave tequilana. The sequence continues at coordinate 11,778 of JAVJIF010006500.1, forward strand.
ATCTTCAGCTGGATTTGCAGTTTAAGTCTGGGGTTTTGACGAAATGGCCTTTGATCTTTGGCTTCAACTGATCGATTTGTAGGGATTTATTCTAACTGATTTTCAACCGATTTGAACCAACCTGATCTGCCCTGATTTACTGAGTTCGAATTAATTCTGATTTAATTCAGAATTTGATGGGCTTTTGGGCTCATTTCTCTTCACTCTCCTTTAGGAATGGGCCTGCAAATAAATTAAACATTTAATTAAGAAAAAGCAGAGTTTATTCTATATTAAGTATGAGAATATGATAATAAATGTGCAATATTAGTGACCAATCAATAAATATGTGTGACTAAAATTCAACACATATTACAAACTTTTTGAACCATTTTTGTGATATAGAAATTAAAGCTTTAAATCAAAACCCATATTTTTCAAAATCAACTTTGAAATGAAAACCAGATTTTTTCAAAACTTGTTCAAATACAAAAAAGATTAAAACTCATTTTGAAGCATATTGTGTATGAATATGATCCATTACGCATATAAAATGAAATATCTATGTTTTTGACAATAAGCTCTAAAATAAGTTTTGACTTAAACAAAACTCAAACACATGATATAGAAACATCAAATAAGTTTTTCTAAACATTTGAATAATTATTGTGTATGGATGAAATCCAAAATACATATAAAACATATAAACTTATTTTGATGAACTCTATTTATAAAACATATTGTTATCTACTTTGAAGCTCAAAATCAAAATGGTATTTTTTTAAAATCAAAATTATTCTTATGAGAGCACATATAATTTTGTATGTATGTATATGAGCTTGAGCAATCCACAACTAATCTATCCTTTATATTTTATCTAAAAACAAAATCTTAACACTTACAAACACTTGACAAATCTTGAAAATCTTCTCTTTAAAATCTTCTTCTCCTTCTTGACTTGGTCCAAACCTTGATTCAACGAGTTAGACTCCTCTTGAGTACTTGATGCAATCTTAATGCGCGAGCTCTTGAATCAACACGTGGCTTTAAAATTTGACTTCGAATTTTTTCATTGAAGCTAAACACTAACTAAGATCTTGATCAAATATCTAAAATTATATAAACATAAGATCATTAGTATTATAACTACATGAGTTAATCATAATCAAAACTTAAGTGATGGGCCTTTGGGCCAACAATCTCCCCCTTTTTGATGATGACAAAACTCATGAAATTATATATGCAAGGATTAAAGATAAGCTTCATAGAACCTCCCCCTTAGCTCATGCATAGCTATAAACAATAAAGATATTCAATAAAAGCACTTAAACAAACAAACATATATGCATAAATATAAATACATAGCATGCATATATAAATTCTCTAAATTTTTCTCCCACTTTTTGTCAACTCATCAACAAAGGGGTGAAGGAAGACAATAAATAAGAAAGATGTATATGTGATATACATTCATGAAGAGGAGAGACGTTAAGTTAGCTCCCCCTGCATACATGCATTACATGGAGAAGAGATGACTAAACCCTAACCCATATAAAGCATAATATACAATATATAAGCGGAAATATTAAGCTCCTCCTATACACATGTATCACTTAAAGAAGAGAGGTCAAGCTCCTCACTATGTGAGATACACTCAACATGAATTTATATATAGAGAAGACGTTAAGCTCCCCTTGCACATAAACAATATGTTTCAAACAAATTTTAAAACCCTTTTTAAAACAAATTTTTTCACAAAATAAATTTGATATAACTTGTAATCAATAAAACAAATTTTGATACCACTAGAAGATGGCAGAACAAATGTTGATAACCCACTTGTAGGTAAACACAAACATTATTTTATATGTAAATATCAACATGAATACCACTTATAGGAAAACATAAATATTGTGAAATTATTTTAAGTTTTTTAAAGAACTTTCCCCTTTTTTTTTGAAATAGTGCATAGGCTTGTATATGATTCAATTGACATTAAGAATTAAATCAAGCTTACCATAAAATGTTTGTGCTATAAAGAGTTAACATTTTTAATCTTAGCACAACAACACACACACACACACACACACACACACACACACACACACTTATATGGAAATATCATTTGAAATTTGAATCATACATATATAGAAAACAAATATGATTATACAAATTTTTTTTCATGAAAATCATATATATCTCATAGCTACCACCCTATTCATGCACATGTTTGGAAAGATTTTCAGTAAGAGTATATAAGGCATGATTGCCCACCTAACCGCCTTTTGATGACGAGAGTTTTCAAAAATATGAATTAAAGATATTTGTAGCATAGTTTGAAAAACACTACCACATTGAAGAATAACGAAACTAGTTTTTATGATAATTTTAAAGACTAATATAAAATCTTTCAAGTAACAAATAAAACAAATATATATCCATGAAACATGTATATCACACAAAAATTGTCACTTAAAATATATAAAGCTCAAAAATGTGCTCATGAAACAAAATCATGAGTAAACAAAAAAGTGAGTGAATAAGAATCATGTGAATAATAAGTTGATGAAATAAATCAATAAGGCTCAAAACAAACATGAAATTCTTTTATAAAAAAATATGAAAATTATCAGAACTAAAATTTTCACCAAAACTAAAATTTTCATTAAAATTAAATAAGCTTCAAGGTATATGTATATTTTGTCGAAACTAAAAGTATACATATATATCCCAAACTTAAACGAGTCTATAATAGAATTTTGTATGAAAGAAAGTGAATCAAAGATATACATGTATAACTGTTAGTTTTAGATAAAAATAACATATACATGAAGCTAAGCATGTAAAAAAATAAGGAAAACAAGTATAACTGCAAGAATCATCAAAACTAGGTTTTCACAAGTACATGTAATGAGTACAAATGAACAATGAAACATAAACATATAATAATTAAGTGTAGTTTACTACTTGCATGAGTATAAACACAAGTTTTAAGAAAAACTATATCTAAACAAGTAATCACCACATGAAGCATAAAACAAAGATCATTAGGCTAAATGCACATGTTTTTAAAACTAGTATATACATAGTAGTTAAACAAGAGTAAGAACAAAAAATATGAATCCATATGAACATGGGTGTATCTCAAAGACTATTTATGTATATCACATGTTTAATAACATTGCTTTTAACATAATGAGCATTAAAGCCAAAACATGCTAATAATCAATGATGTAAAAGCATGTAAATTAAATAGGCGTTTAGAAATATACCAAACTATATGAACTATTCTGTAAGTCTCTAAACCATGGTGGTCCTCCTACTAAACTTCCTTGAAGGTGATGCATCAATTTAGTATGTTCATCTAGCTTCACATGCATCCACCATCAAGGCACCAACCCTCTCACATTTTATAAGAGCCCACACCTTCATCAAACACAAAAGGTAGAGATTTTAGTACCTATTTCTTTTTGGGTCCATTAGGGTTAGTATTATAAGGAACTCATAAATTATTATTTACAAAATTTAAATGATTTATTCTATCAAAAATTTTTTTGCAAGATGGTCTTTGCGACCGCAATGTGTACATATGTACATTCTAGCATGTAAATGTGGGGTGTGAGCATGGTGTACATGTGTATCCTATGGGTTATGTGCATGAACATGTGGAGCTTATTTCTTGTGAAACAAGGTTTCCAATTTAAAATATTTAAATGCACAATTGCTCAAAGTTGAGCTCAAACAATCAATTCTATTTTTCAAGATATGAATCTCATTTTTATCAAAAGAAGGTGCAACATTACTATGATGAGTGACATGACAAGAATCAAAATTATTTTTTTAGAAATATTTTCCTTTTCTTTTAAAATAATTCTTTTTCAAAGAGTTTTTTTCCATAAAAATTTTCTTTTTCTTTTGAAATAGAATTAATTTTATTTATTAAAGAATTGTTTCCTTCAAAAGAAACATTCAATTTTCAAGATAAGGAAACATTCTCCTTTTTCAAAAATTTATTTTTTGTCAACAAAGTTTTATTTTCTTTTAAAACTAAGTCTTTTTCTTCTGTTAACAAATCATATATTTGAAGAAGTTTTTGACAAAAAGATGCAAGCTTATCATAAAGCATGTCAATATCTTCTTCTTACTCGGATTTGAAACTTACCTCAAGAGGGTCATCCCCTTGGACCATGTAGCACATATTGGATGCATCACTTCCATCATCCGTGTCACTCGCTTTTTCATTTGACGGTTGTTTTCTAAGAGAGCAAATAGTGTTCCATATTACAAAAGCCGACTAAATACTAGAAACCCTAAATAAATAATCATCATTTAGGGTTAGCTTAAGACCATGAATGGCTTTTGCATTAGCCTCTAGATGTTTGCCATTTATAAAATAAGAATCTTTAATAGTGGAAAAATAAATATAAATACCTAGGACTTTAAAGTACATGGACATCTTAACTTTTCAAGTTTGGATGTTATGAATGTCAAACGTGGGAGGTGTCATGAAATCCATGAGTGTGTGTTCAAATGTAGTGATTAACTGAATGAGAATCTTTAACTCAAGGTTATTGACCTAAATCAAGAGCACCAAGCTCTGATACTAATTGTAGGTCACCTATAGGGGTGAATAGGTGACAAGCTAATCTCATGCAAACTAATACGAAATTAAAAACTATTTATTCAAATAAAAACTATTAAACTAACACATAAAGTATAACACAAGAGTGTAGTCAAATTTTTGATAAAGGCTTCTGAATTATCTCCTCAAGGTTCCTCTAAATTAAGAGTTGAAATGCCACTATGGCTCTCTTGGTTGAATACAAGTGTGAGCAAACTATCCTAAGTATATATCAATTAAACAAAATATATATCAGCATATAAAGAGATAAATAATATAAGCATGCAGGATATATAAACATAAGTGAGAGAGATGAGCAATCATAAATACGGGAGAATTATTTCGAGGTTCGAGCACACTTGCTCTACATCCCCGCCTTCAACACTTTGAAAGATTTCCACTAGAATCGATCCCGCAAGATCACTCGGTGCCGCAACACCTACAACGAACTCCCTTAAGAACTCCTGGATCCTCAAGTCTTTTACCGGTTCCCGCAAGAATAACACACGCAAGCACACTAGTTTGCCGAGGCCGCACCTCTTACAACTCCTCCAACCACAAGTTGAAACACTAAGCGATCACTTCACTTGAGCACCACAAAATACTTTTCACGGAGGCCACAACCTCTACAACTCCTCACAATACAAGAATGAAAACTTGTGATCACTTCTGTTGATCACAAAAATAACTCTCACAATAAGTATCCTATAGGATGAATATAGCAATGTAAAGCTCAAACTTTTATGAGAAAACAAGATAGAATGGGTGGGGGAAAATTTCAAGAAAACTCTTTTGAAAACACAAGAGACTCACTCTTGAAAACTCTCTTTTGGATATGAAAATGAAGCTCTAAAACTTTCTTAAAACTCTGTAAAAGAGCTTTAGAAAACAGCCTAAAAATCATACATAAATACTGGCCAAAAGTCCGATTTATATAGGCATTAGAAAACTAGCCGTTGGGGCCAGATTGGCCTGTCGGTCGACCGGCCGGTCGACCGACCAACGGTCATTTTTATGACCGTTGGGGTTGCCGATCGACCGCCGGGTCGATCACACCCAGGTCAAAGACCTACCTGTCGACCGGTCGGTCGACTGAGGCTAGAACCAGAGAGAACTGCTCTCTGGCCGGTCAACCGCTTAGTCGACCGGGGTCAGATTCAGGGAGTAAACTCTCTGGATCGGTCGACCGCCCGATCACTGACCCTTAAGCTAGGCTTGTGCACGTTGTCTGTGCATATTGGTCGATCGCTCGGTCGATCGACTTCTGGCTTTGTCGACCGGTCGGTCGACCGCCAGAAACCCAGGTCTGGGTTTTAGGGATTTAGAACTTGGTCTTATAATATCCTATAAAATCCCAAAAAATCACGTAAAATCCATAAAAATAAGTTTATTGAAATACTTTGAAGAACAAATATGTGTGACTAAAATTCAACACACATATTTATTAATTACAAACATTTTGAACCATTTTTGATATAGAAATTAAAATTTTAAACCAAAACCCGTATTTTTCAAAATCAACTTTGAAATAAAACCGAATTTTTTCAAAACTTGTTTAAATACAAAAAAAAGAAATTAAAACTTATTTGAATGTATGGATATGATCCCATACCCATATAAAATAAAATATCTATGTTTTTGACAATAAACTCTAAAATAAGTTTTGATTTAAATAAAACCCAAAGACATGATATAGAAACATCAAATAAGTTTTTCTAAACATTTAAACCATTAATGTGTATGATGAAATCCAAAACACGTATTAAACATGTAAACTTGTTTTGATGAACACTATTCATGAAACATAAAGATATCTACTTTAAAGCTCAAAACCAAAATGGTATTTTCTAAAATCAAAATTATTCTTATGAAAACACATATAAATTGTGTGTGTTTGTGTGTGTATGAGCTTGAGCAATCCACAACTAATCTATCCTTTATATTTTATCTAAAAAAAAAAGCTTAACACTTACAAACGCTAGACTCAAGTCTTGAAAATCTTCTCTTTAAAATCTTCTTCTCCTTCTTGACTTGATCCAAACCTTGATTCAACGATCTAGACTCCTCTTGAGTACTTGATGCGATCTTGACGTGCAAGCTCTTGAATCAACACGTGCTAGCTTCAAAACTTGACTTCGAATTTTCGTTGAAGTTAAACACCGACTAATATCTTGATCAAATATCTGAAATTATATAAACACAAGATCTTAGTACTATAACTACATGAGTTAATCATTATCAAAACTAAAGCGATGGGGCTTTGGGCCAACATATTCTTCCTCATAAGGAAGGTTTGAGGAAGATAAAGTTGATTCAAAGAAGGGATTCTCGCATGGATGATTAAAATGTGGATTTTGGAGAAGTCTCTTTGATGAAGACTTGAAGTTAAAGTAACTCTTTATAAGATCTTAGTATGTTTAAGTTTTGGTGTTGAATAATTCCTCAAGGAAGAACTGCATACAGACAAATTTCAAAAACAATTTTTTCGTTTTTTTAGTATTTAAACTTGTTTTTCTTGAGTTGGTTATTGATACATGTTCTATATTTCTCCATATTTCTAAAACCAGCTATATACATGTTTCTTACAACCCATATGTTCCCAAAACAATTTTTTATACATATATTATTTATTCAAAAATGAATTCAATTTCAAAAGCCTTATATACTGTGACTTTGGGGCTTGGCCGGTCGACCACCAGTTGTGCCCAATGTCTTGGACAGTGGCTCGGTCGACCAAGCGTCGACCGATTGTGCACATAGATATGTGTATATAAGTCAATCGACCGATCGGTCGACCAAAGTCTTGTCAGGACTCTGTTTTTTCGGTCGACCGATCTGTCGACGATAGCCAATAACAGCTAGTTTTGACCAGCTGTCGGTCGATCGGCTGGTCGACCAACTGTGTGAGTTTGCTATAGTAACGACTATTTTTTTTTTCAAAATTTTCAGTTTTCAGACTTCTTTTAAAGGCTAATTTTTCTTTATTTGGCCTAATCAGTCTGGATTAAGACCATAACTCTCTTCTAATTGTATTTACCTTGCCTATATATATGGGTCATTTGAGAGCAGAGTTAAGAAGTGATAAGAAGCTTTAACAAGTTTTTACAAGTTTTCGAATATTGCTTTCAAGAAAAATCAAGTTTTTGATTCTCAATTGTGTCAATCAAAGTGCTATAATTCTCAATCATTCTCTGAAGTTTTTAGCTCTTAAAGATTACTTTCTTCACTGAATTTTTCTCTCACAAACTTCTTTGAGCTTCTTTTCTCCACTCAAAATGCTAGAAGTTATAAAGAGAGAGTTTGTAACCTTTTGTAGTTGCTAAGAGCTTATTAACCTCAATTAGCTTAGTGCTACCTCTTGTGTAGAAGATTGAGAGTTCAAGTTGCGTATTTCGGGTCTTGTGTAAACCTTATAATCATGTTATCTTTGTAAGTCACCTAAAGGGGGGTGAATAGGTGACAAGTTAATCTATTGCAAAACAAATATGGAATTAAAACTAATTATGCAAGCTAAAAATTATTATAAAAACACGCAAAGTATAACACAAGAGTGTGGCTGAATTTTCGGTGAAGGACACTGGACTATCTCCTCAAAATTTCTCTAGATTAAGAGTTGAGGTGTCACTATGGCTCTCATGGTTGAATACAAGTGTGAGCAAACAATCCCAAACATATAACAATTAAGCACAAAAATATCAGGCATATAAAGAGATAAACAATATAAGCATGCAAGATATATAAACACAAGTGAGAGAGAGAGAGAGAGAGAGAGAGAGAGAGAGATGACCAATTGCAAACACGGGAGATTTGTTTCGAGGTTCAAGCACACTTGCTTTATGTCCCCGCCTTCAACACTTTGAAGGATTTTCACTAAAATTGATCCCGCAAAATCGCTCGGTGCCGCAACACCTACAACGAGCTCCCTCAAGAACTCTTAGACCAACAAATCATTCACTTGTTCCCGCAAGAACAACACACGAAAGCGCACTAGCTTGCCGAGGTTGCACCTCTACACCGAGCTTCACAAGAACTCATCACAATGCGAACTGATTGTAAGTTAAAGCAGTGAGAGTTACCGTATAGTTTGAGCTAACTGGTCGTGTCAACGAGAAAGAATGCGATGAAAGCTTTTCGATGTTTTTGTTTAAAAAGCAAGAATGGTGTCGGTATTTTTTATATTGAAAAGAGAAATGAGAGTAAGGAAGTGATTAAAAGAAAAATTAAAAACTTAGTGAACGCTTTGAAAAAGATGATCTTTAAAAGACATAAAGATTAATTTGTTGTTTTTAATATATGAAAAAGATCTGAACTCACTATCTTACTAGTCAACAATATGTTCTTCTCTTGAAATCCTTAGTACCTAAACTTGAGTTTCAAAAATCTTAAGCAAAGCAAATAAGATTGTTTAGAAAAGTTTAACTCTTTTTCTTAAGAAATCCTCTTGAACTAAATATTAAATCATCAAGTTGTCTTTCAAGTATGAAATAAAAATAAGTTCAAGTGATGTTTTTAAAAAAATAAAAGTTTAGAAATCCAAACCCATCCTCATGTGCCTTCAAGAACACTGTCAAAGAAGAAAGGCTTAGTTTAAGGCATACATATGATTCTGTTGGGTTCTTTACATCAAAACCATTCAAAATAAGAGGGATCAAAGAGAGAGATGATAATGAGCCTAGAAAAATAAATTTAGCTACTCATGATTAAAGTAAAACAAGACCTGTAAATAAAATAACACGTACCCATGAATTGGAGAAGAAGAGAAGCCTTGGACCTTTCTTGATGTCACTTCAACTTCAGATTACAATCACTCTTTCCTCTCTCTCACTTGTATCTGGACTGAACTATGAATTAAAAACAGAGTTATAACTTTTCAATACTATCTAACACAGAACCTAAATCCTAAAAACAAAGAGAAAAAGTTAAAATAATTTTCGGTCCCCTTTCAGTGAGAAATTTACCTTTTATAGGCAAAAATCCAGAGGGGAGAGGAGTGAGGAGATAAGGGAAGCAACCGCTCCCCTTATCTGGTTGCTCCCCTTATCTCCACTACTGGGCCATAGATCCATGGCAAGGATGTGGCCACCGGGCCACATCCAAATGGAAAGCTCGATTTCGTGTGGTGTTGCCCCTTTTGTCCGGCAGGACTTGCTGTTAGTCTCTGATTCTGATCTGGTCTTCGGTGATTCTCAAGCTAACCGATTTGGATTCCTATAAAATCAAATTAACCGGTTTTATTTGATATAATCTTCCCTGATATGCTTCGATCTTCAGCTGGAATTATCCCTATCCTCCTGAATATTTATCTCCTCTTTAATTAAGATTTAAATCAGAATTAAAGTGGGATTTTGGGCTCATTTCTTGTCCCTTTCCTTTAGTAATGGGCATACACATTATTAGATAAAAATAAGACTTATTAATTAGATAATAAAAATGGTAATGTGACAATATATATGTGATCGGGGTAAAACAGCACACAAAAGTGTATGTTTTGAAATTAAGATTTAAAGTGTGTGTGCTTTGCCTTCCTCGATACTTCCGTTGTAGCATAGGGGCTAAAACGAGTCAAATCCACAAGGACGGGAGGCGATAGAAACTTTACCGGTTGATTCACGTGTTTGTTAAAAAGTTCTTCAAAGTTTTAAAGAATGAAAAGAAAAGAAAAGAAAGAATGAAAAGAGAAGTACGGTGAAAACAAAGAAGTGAGAAACATAAAAAGAATATGTTTGTGATTTTTGTTTGTCTAAAACAAAGTGAAAAATAAAGAAAACCCATGGCTACTAACTATACTAATGATTCCACCAACATGCTAACCTCTTAGTGATAGTTGCCTCACATGTATCATTGACCATCACTAGTCCTTGGTTCAAGAGCTATTCAAAGCATGACCCATATGTAAATCATCACAACCCAACTCTACAAAATAAGTTCAAGCTACACTTAAATCATCAAAACCCTATAAGAGCAAGCATGAAGTAAAGTAATGTTAGCTTATTAGTGGTTAGGAAGTTAGAGTGTTAGATCCATCATCATGAGCCATCAATGGCTCTTGCAAGAGCAAGGCAAAAATGAGGCTATTAGATTCATGTGGATTATCATAAAAGAAGTTAGCAAGTTGGTGGTTAGTAGTTGTGCCTGAGAGAAAAGATTACCTACACATGTAAAAGAGATTAGAGAGAAGAAAACAAAGATAAGGTAAGAGAGCACCTTTCATAGATTGTCACCTTTTATTACAAGCACTCTTGCTTCCCAACATATACCACTCTCTCTCCCTATTATAAGATCTACAAAATGAAAAATACAACGGGGAAGAAGAAGAACTAACCTAATCTAAACTAAACTACACCATGGAAATGAAAACTACCCTAAAACTCTATATAACATTGCTCTGAAATCCTATGGGGGGGAATTATAGCCACCAGGGAAGAGGGGGGCCAGGGGACTGGCCTTGGCCCAAAACGCGGCCGGGGCTACGTGCGGTCCCGTCTGTCCCCTGTCAGGCCCTGTGCCCGGTTTCTTCTTTGCAGCCCCTGTTTTTTACATAATCAGCTCTCTAAGCCAATGGCTATCTTTAATAGGCTTTTAATCACCAATTAAATGGTGCTTTAGGGTCTTCTTCTTCATTGCACACCATGGACCTAGAATCAAGTAAGCAAAGCTTTATTAGCAGAATTTAATATGAAATTAATGTGAAGATGTGATACAAATTATGCAAAATTAGAGACTAATCACACCCCCACACTTATCTTTTGCTCGTCCCGAGCAAAACAAAAAACTAAGGAATTATTACACCACTTTCACAGGTGACGCGATTGCACTGAGTATGTGCAATAAGCCGTTAAACCTCTAAGTTTCCCCTAGAGGAGGAGTTTTGTCTCCTGAGGGTTTTAAGCGGATTACACCCATAAAATCCATAAAGAAAGAAATCAAATGTTAGTATTTTGAAGACGCTTTTGAAATAGAGAAAAGTGTTGAAGTATTTTTGTGAAAATATAAGTGTTCCAAGGTCATAGGTTAACCAGAATTGTTCTTTCTTAAACTAAGTCAAAATGTAAAAAAATCTTGTTACAAATTAAATGTAAGAATTTAAAATTGGATTGACTCTTTGATCTTTCATAAAATTCTTAGAAAATATGCACTTTGTGGACTGTGAAGATTTTTGGGATATCGAATCTAACTTTCATGCCATTTATTTATATTATATATATTATTATTATTTTTTTCTTCTTCTTTTTTTTCTTCCCTTAGTTTTCTTAGGCTTCTTATTTACCCAGGTAGTGAGTCTTTAGCCGGTGACTCCCAAACCAGATGGTCTTAGGGCACCAGATGAGAAAACATCCCTCGGACTTAAGGAATCGAGTAAACAAGGCCAAAAAACTAAAGGGGATTATTTTTTTGTCTACCGTTTTAGGTATGAATAATCATACTTCCTGAGACATAATTACCCAACTTCAATAAGTAATTTTTATTTATCAAATTTGTTTTAATATATATATATATATTTTATGGCATTTTTAGTCTTTGTTTCAATCCCAAAATTGTGTAAGTGTGAAGTGCATAAATCTAAGACAAAAAATTCAAGATCAAATTATCTTTTCAATCTTACTTTCTTATCCTAAAATTTAAATAAGATCTATTATTTTATCTTGGTTTAAAATTTCATAATTTTAGGTCTTTCTAATTCTTAATATAATCTTAATTTTCTTAAAAATAAATCAAAACCATTTTTCTTGTTTCAAAAAGTTTTGTGAAAATAAAAGAAAAAGAGTAAAATTTTTTTTTAAAAAAAAGAAGTGGAAAAGAAAGAAAATGTAAAACTATGTTAGTAAACCCCCCCCCCACACTTATCTCACGCATTGTCCTTAATGCATTGTGAATGTGTATAGACATGAAACAAATGGAGAGGGAAGGAAGAGTACCTTATTGATTGAGGCTTTACCTGCACGCAAAATACGGAATTACAGAACTTAAAAATGAAGATGTGCAAGGTGCTCAATTCTTACCGCTATAGCAAGTGGCTATGCGGGTCGTGATCCACAAGGAGGGTTTGCGATGGAAGCGTTCAAAGTTTTTCTTATTGAAAGCTTTTTGAAGACAAAACGAAAGTTCTTCTTTGTTTTAAGAAATAAAAATGAAAAAAGAGTTATGTTAAAGTTAAAAAGAAAGCGATAGATGAAGAAGGTGGAGAAAATCAGAAAGCGACTATGTACAAATGAGTTGGAAAAGAAATGATGAAAGATTATGGAGATGTGGTGATCTATACTAAAGAAATAAAAGAAAAGAAATAAAAACAATTACTTACCTTCTTTTCACCAAAAGCTTACCTTGAATCATTAGCGACGATGTTACCTTGAATTGGAGGCAATCAGCGCATAGCCCATAAGAGTTGATTATTGGTCTCTTCCACATTACATCATCAAGACAACTTAAGCATGAAATGATACAGAGAGAGACTCAATTCCATCGTCATGAGCTATCGGTGGCACTCGCAAAGGCAAGGCTCTTTCGATGCTTTTAGACTCACTTGGAAGACAATTGTACCAAAAAGAAAAGTGAAGTAGAAAAGATGAAGAAGAAGAAACTAAAAAGAAGTACATACAAAGAAAGAACATGGATTCGATTTCATAACTATCAAAGAAAAGAAAGAAACCTTACACCGGTGTCACTCTCAGCTCAAGCTTCATTCTTGTTCTTCGATGAAAGTCTGATCTCCTCTGAATTACATAAATGGAAACTAAAATTACATGAAAAAGAAAAACAAAAAGCTAAACTAAAAATGAAAAACTAGTCTAAATCCTATCTCTGCATGGTCGTCCCATTTTCAGCGCAAATACTGCCTTTTTATAGGCAAAAACCCAACGTGCAGGATCCCGGGGAGATCGGGGGAGCAAACCTCCCCCTAACTCCCCAACCAAGCCGCAGAAACGCTCCGCGGCCAGGGTGTGGCCAGGTGGCCACACCCTGTTGGTGGGTCTCCCCGGGTTCTCGTTCTGTCTTTATGTTTGGTTGGATTTGCAGTTTAGCTCCGAGATTTTGAAGAAATGCCATTGATCTTTGCTTCAACCGATCGATTCTGAGAGGATTCTTCTCAACCGGTTTTCAACCTCTTAATTTTGCCCTAATTTACTGAGCTCGAATTAATTCTGATTTAACTCAGAATTTTGGTGGGCTTTTGGGCTCATTTCTCTTCATCTTCTTAAGGAATGGGCCTGCAAATAAATTAAGCATTTAATTAGAACAATGCAGATTTTATTCTATAATAAGTATGAAAAATATGATATTAAATATGCAACATTAGGGACCAATCACACCCCCATACCTATCTTTTGCTCCTCCTCGAGCAAAACAACTAAACTATACTAAGGATTATTAGACCACTTTCGCAGGTCACGCGATTGCACTGAGCATGTGCAACAAGCCGTTAAACCTCTAGGTTTCCCCTAGGGGACGAGTTTTGTCTCGTGAGGGTTTTCAGCGGATTGCACCCACAAAATCCATAAAGAAAGTGAAATAAAGAGTTAGTATTTTCGAAAACCATTTTGAAAGAGAAAAATATTTGAAATATAATTGTAAGATTTAAGCAATCTATAAGTTATAGGAAGACTGAATTTTTCATTACTAAACTTAGTCTCTATTCAAAAATTTGTCATCAATCAAAGTAAGGAGTCAACTTGTACTTCTCATCTAGTCTATTACTTTATCCTAAGTCATATGCACCTTGTGATTGTGAAAATTTTGACTAAGGTTCATTAACTCTAACTTTTATGCCTTATTTATTTATGTATATATATTTTTGGTGGTATTATTCCTTAGTTCTATTAGGCTTTCTAATCTGCCCATGTAACGAGTCTTTAATCGATGACTCCAAACCAAACGGTCTTAGGGCATCGGGTGAGTTAACACCCCAAGGACTTAAGGACTCAAGCAAATAAGGCCACAAAACTAAGGATTTTATTATATGAGCCCCTTTTAGGCGTGAATACTTATGCTTTATTAGGCACAAATACCCAGCTTAATCAGAGGATTTTATATTTATTTTTTTCTTAAACTTATCTAATCATTTTTCGCATAAATACCAAGGCTTACTTAGGCCAAAGTACCTAACTAATCAATAATTAGATTTGTTCATTTTTCATAGATATATATATATTTTTTATAAGGCATAAGAATCTTTGTTTTTGAACCCTAAGTGTGTAAGTGTATGAAGTGTGCATATTTCATTAAGGTAAAGATCAAGACTTAATTACTTTGACAAATTTTCTTCCTAACCCTAAAAATCAAACAAATAATCTTATTTTGACCAAGTATAAGAAATCCTAATTTAGATTTTCCTATTCCTTAAAATTAACTTAATTTCTTACAAAAAAATATGTCAAAATATTATTTCTACTTTCAAAAAGTTTTTAAAAGCAAAGAAAATGTTAAAATTTTTTTTTTAAAAAGAAAAACAAAAGTTATGTTAGAACCCTCCCCCACACCTATCTCATGCATTGTCCTCAATGTATGAATTAATGCATAGATGCATGAAAAAGACGAAAGGGAAGGAAAATGTTACCTTAAGGTGGTGGTTCCGGTGGTGGTCTGATTGGTCCACGAAATGCGGCCCAATCAACTTTTTGTGGAGTTCGGAGGAACCCACCAGAAATTTCTTTAATATAACCCACTAGAAAGATGTATCCATGAAGGATTTTTATTAAATATTTGACCCCATCTAATTTTCAAATTCTATAACTAATTTCAGAGTCAAATTTGTCAACCACCTCGTCCTAAAATGGGGTGTGAAAAGATAGAATGATTGACTTGGACTCAGGAAGTACAGGAACTAATACCGACCCAGGAAGGTGACTTAAGTCAAGTAAAGGTTCAGGAGTCGAGATTGGTTCAAGAAGTGTGTCCAAGTCAAGAAGTTGAAACTCAAGTCCACATGTATTTTCCAACAATGGAATGTGACTTAATATTGGTGATTCAAGTTCAGGAATAATAGGTGGGAGAATCAAAACTGACTCTAAAATATTACTCAAGTTTGGTAACAAAACAGGAGTCAATATTGATTCAAAAAGTTGAATTGGATCAAAGATTTGAGAATCTAGGTAACATATCTCATTGAGTTCAATATCAAAAAAATGAGAACTTGCCAATTTGTCAATAGGATTTTCAAAAGTGTAAAATTGGTCAAGTTCAATATGATTATAAAAAATAGGTGATTCAATTTCATGATGAATTGGCACAGGATCCAATATTGACTCAGGGAAAAGATTGAAGTCAGGTGAAGACACCGGAGTCATTATTGAATCAGGAAGTAAAATTGAATCACTAAGTTGAGGTTCATGATCATATTCATTTTCAAGTTCAATTTCAGGCAAGGGATAACTTGCCAAACTATCAATATTATTTGGAGTTTGGGCAAGTTCAAATGACTGTTCTGAAATGGAACCTTGATTTCCAAAACGACCTGACTCATCGGCTCTAACAGGATGGTTAGTGACATCAGAACTGGTCAAACGGTGGGAACGTAGAGATTGGACCACATATCTATGTCATGATTACGAGCGGTTTGAGCCTGAGTCATGGCTTCAAGCATATTTTCATAGTTGATAGGTTCATTGTTTTGATGAAAAGATGAAGTATTGTCTTGGAATTTGTGGTGAAATTATGAGTCCATCAGATTTTGGGATTTGTGTTTGGACTCACGCATACTCATTTCCAAAATTGATAGTTTTCTATTTTGGACTGGTGGAACTGAGTATGACTCTTGAAATATTGTGGACAAGGTGGAGAAGGAGGACAAGTTGGTTGAAAATTAGACTTGAGATAGGTGAATCCCCACTGACTCTGTGACGAGTTGAAATCATTATGGAAATTATGGTTATAAGATTGGGGACATGGGTTATATTGATACGGATAAGACCAATCCAGCACACTAGGTTGGTTAAAGTTATGATATGCCGGGTTGGTAATATCCGAAAATGAAGTCGGTGTGTAATATGGATTATTATTAAAATTGAAAAAATTATTATTATAAGCCATATCACACAATGGAATACAAAAAAGAAAGAAAAACAAACAAATAAACAAACAAAAAAAGAAAAAATTCTAACCTAAGTTAGGGTAGACCTATGACCTAGACGACTCCTAACTGATTAAACTGTCCACAGGAGGTTTAATGCAGACTTTGACCACAAGCTAATCAGCTAGGTCAGGGCAAGATTCGTGGGAGGTTTTCCGTCAAAGACGTTCCTTAATTAAATAACCTCCAATCTTTGGGCTTTTGGCCCTTAATCCCTTTTCTAGACACTGATTTTGCAGGAGTCAAATTCCAACACCTTTCCCCTTAGGATAATCTCGTAATTGAGTCCAAGATGTCCCTAGGGCCAACGTCTACTCATTTTTAGTTAGGCTTAGATTAGTGAGTGCTTGGAATCTGATTTTTTGGCCAAGGAAGGGTGATTAAATCCCCACCTAATCTTGTTATGGGTTAGTGCCCTTAAGATAAGTTTGTGCAAGTGTACAAGATATGTAAATAAGATTCACTCAAAGCAATGAAAATCAACCAAGAGGTGAGTCCTATTCTACATGCAATACGAACGTACCTTGCTCTAGCACTCTTCAACAGTAAAATAAAAGAATTGAAAAGACACGTGCCTAAAATGCAAACGTCTAATCAATTTTTTATCTTTTTCAACAGGTATTTTACTGTTGGTTTATTAGCAGGCTTATGGTGATGGCATATAAGAAAAAAACAAATTGCAGAAAACTAGAATTTTGCAAGTCAAGCAGCCCTGTAAAAAAACAACGTTAGTAGTCAACTCCTTTTTGCCGCGTATCCACGGCTTTGGCCACGAAAACGCGACAAAGCAAAGGGCTATTGGTCCCTGCTTTCTAGAGCAGAGGCCCAAGACCACTTATATGTTACTGCAATCTTATTTTCCTGCTTTGCTTGCCCTTTAACCTGCAACAGAGAAGAAAATTCGTTTTAGTTCTAAAAATTAAATAAAAATCAGATTTCAATAAAAACCGTTACCCTTCCCGGCAACGGCGCCAAAATTTGATTGAGGCTTTACCTGCACACAAAATACGGAATTACAGAACTTAAAAATGAAGATGTGCAAGGTGCTCAATTCTTACCGCTTTAGCAAGTGGCTATGCGGGTCGTGATCCACAAGGAGGGTTTGTGATGGAAGAGTTCAAAGTTTTTCTTATTGAAATCTTTTTGAAGACAAAACGAAAGTTCTTCTTTGTTTTAAGAAATAAAAATGAAAAAAGAGTTATGTTAAAGTTAGAAAGAAAGCGATAGATGAAGAAGGTGGAGAAAACCAGAAAGCGACTATGTACAAATGAGTTGGAAAAGAAATGATGAAAGATTTGGGAGATGTGGTGATCTATACTAAAGAAATAAAAGAAAAGAAATAAAAACAATTACTTACCTTCTTTTCACCAAAAGCTTACCTTGAATCATTAGCGACGATGTTACCTTGAATTGGAGGCAATCATCGCATAGCCCATAAGAGTTGATTATTGGTCTCTTCCACATTACATCATCAAGACAAGTCAAGCATGAAATGATACAGAGAGAGACTCAATTCCATCGTCATGAGCTATCGGTGGCACTCGCAAAGGCAAGGCTCTTTCGATTCTTTTAGACTCACTTGGAAGACAATTGTACCAAAAAGAAAAGTGAAGTAGAAAAGAAGAAGAAGAAGAAAACTAAAAAGAAGTACATACAAAGAAAGAACATGGATTCGATTTCATAACTATCAAAGAAAAGAAAGAAACCTTACACCGGTGTCACTCTCAGCTCAAGCTTCATTCTTGTTCTTCGATGAAAGTCTGATCTCCTCTGAATTACATAAATGGAAACTAAAATTACATGAAAAAGAAAAACAAAAACCTACACTAAAAAATTGAAAACTAGTCTAAATCCTATCTCTGCATGGTCGTCCCATTTTCAGCGCAAATACTGCCTTTTTATAGGCAAAAACCCAACGTGCAGGATCCCGGGGAGATCGGGGGAGCAAACGCTCCCCCTAACTCCCCAACCAAGCCGCGGAAATGCGGCTTTGGCCGCGTTTCCGTGGCCAGGGTGTGGCCAGGTGGCCACACCCTGTTGGTGGGTCTCCCCGGGTTCTCGTTCTGTCTTTATGTTTGGTTGGATTTGCAGTTTAGCTCCGAGATTTTGAAGAAATGGCCATTGATCTTTGCTTCAACCGATCGATTCTGAGAGGATTCTTCTCAACCGGTTTTCAACCTCTTGATTTTGCCCTGATTTACTGAGCTCGAATTAATTCTGATTTAACTCAGAATTTTGGTGGGCTTTTGGGCTCATTTCTCTTCATCTCCTTAAGGAATGAGCCTGCAAATAAATTAAGCATTTAATTAGAGCAATGCAGATTTTATTCTATAATAAGTATGGAAATATGATACTAAATATGCAACATTAGGGACCAATCACACCCCCATACCTATCTTTTGCTCGTCTCGAGCAAAACAACTAAACTATACTAAGGATTATTAGACCACTTTCGCAGGTCACGCGATTGCACTGAGCATGTGCAACAAGCCGTTAAACCTCTAGGTTTCCCCTAGAGGACGAGTTTTGTCTCGTGAGGGTTTTCAGCGGATTGCACTCACAAAATCCATAAGGAAGGAGAAATAAAGAGTTAGTATTTTCGAAAAGCATTTTGAAAGAGAAAAATATTTGAAATATAACTGTAAGATTTAAGCAATCTATAAGTTATAGGAAGACTGAATTTTTCATTCCTAAACTTAGTCTCTATTCAAAAATTTGTTATCAATCAAAGTAAGGACTCAACTTGTACTTCTCATCTAGTCTATTACTTTACCCTAAGTCATATGCACCTTGTGATTGTGAAAATTTTGACTAAGGGTTCATTAACTCTAACTCTTATGTCTTATTTATTTATATATATATATATATATTTTGGTAGTATTATTCCTTAGTTCTATTAGGCTTTCTAATCTGCCCATGTAACGAGCCTTTAATCGATGACTCCCAAACCAAACGGTCTTAGGGCATCGGGTGAGAAAACTCCCCAAGGACTTAAGGACTCAAGCAAACAAGGCCACAAAACTAAGGATTTTATTATATGAGCCCCTTTTAGGCGTGAATACTTATGCTTTATTAGGCACAAATACCCAGCTTAATCAGAGAATTTTATATTTATTTTTTCTTAAACTTATCTAATCATCTTTCGCATAAATACCAAGGCTTACTTAGGCCAAAGTACCTAGCTAATCAATAATTAGATTTGTTCATTTTTCATAGATATATATTTTTTTTATAAGGAATAAGAATCTTTGTTTTTGAACCCTAAGTGTGTAAGTGTATGAAGTGTGCATATTTCATTAAGGTAAAGATCAAGACTAAATTACTTTGACAAATTTTCTTCCTAACCCTAAAAATCAAACAAATAATCTTATTTGACCAAGTATAAGAAATCCTAATTTAGATTTTCCTATTCCTTAAAATTAACTTAATTTCTTACAAAAAAATATGTCAAAATATTTTTTCTACTTTCAAAAAGTTTTTAAAAGCAAAGAAAATGTTAATTTTTTTTTAAAAAGAAAAACAAAAGTTATGTTAGAACCCTTTGATTGAGGCAAAACCTGCACATAAAATAAAGAATTTCAGATTTAAGAATAAAGATGTGCAAGTGCTCAATTCTTACCGCTATAGCAAGTGGCTATGCGGGTCGTGATCCACAAGGAGGGTTTGCGATGGAAGCGTTCAACGTTTTTCTTATTGAAATCTTTTTGAAGACAAAACGAAAGTTCTTCTTTGTTTTAAGAAATAAAAATGAAAAAAGAGTTATGTTAAAGTTAGAAAGAATGCGATAGATGAAGAAGGTGGAGAAAACCAGAAAGCGACTATGTACAAATGAGTTTGAAAAGAAATGATGAAAGATTTGGGAGATGTGGTGATCTATACTAAAGAAATAAAAGAAAAGAAATAAAAACAATTACTTACCTTCTTTTCACCAAAAGCTTACCTTGAATCATTAGCGACGATGTTACCTTGAATTGGAGGCAATCAGCGCATAGCCCATAAGAGTTGATTATTGGTCTCTTCCACATTACATCATCAAGACAAGTCAAGCATGAAATGATACAGAGAGAGACTCAATTCCATCGTCATGAGCTATCGGTGGCACTCGCAAAGGCAAGGCTCTTTCGATGCTTTTAGACTCACTTGGAAGACAATTGTACCAAAAAGAAAAGTGAAGTAGAAAAGAAGAAGAAGAAGAAAACTAAAAAGAAGTACATACAAAGAAAGAACATGGATTCGATTTCATAACTATCAAAGAAAAGAAAGAAACCTTACACCGGTGTCACTCTCAGCTCAAGCTTCATTCTTGTTCTTCGATGAAAGTCTGATCTCCTCTGAATTACATAAATGGAAACTAAAATTACATGAAAAAGAAAAACAAACCTACACTAAAAATTGAAAACTAGTCTAAATCCTATCTCTGCATGGTCGTCCCATTTTCAGCGCAAATTCTGCCTTTTTATAGGCAAAAACCCACGTGCAGGATCCCGGGAGATTGGGGAGCAAACGCTCCCCCAAACTCCCCAACCAAGCCGCGGAAATGCGGCTTTGGCCGCGTTTCCGCGGCCAGGGTGTGGCCAGGTGGCCACACCCTGTTGGTTGGTCTCCCCGGGTTCTCGTTCTGTCTTTATGTTTGGTTGGATTTGCAGTTTAGCTCCGAGATTTTGAAGAAATGGCCATTGATCTTTGCTTCAAACCGATCGATTCTGAGAGGATTCTTCTCAACCGGTTTTCAACCTCTTGATTTTGCCCTGATTTACTGAGCTCGAATTAATTCTGATTTAACTCAGAATTTTGGTGGGCTTTTGGGCTCATTTCTCTTCATCTCCTTAAGGAATGAGCCTGCAAATAAATTAAGCATTTAATTAGAGCAATGCAGATTTTATTCTATAATAAGTATAGAAAATATGATACTAAATATGCAACATTATGGACCAATCACACCCCCATACCTATCTTTTGCTCGTCCTCGAGCAAAACAACTAAACTATACTAAGGATTATTAGACCACTTTCGCAGGTCACGCGATTGCACTGAGCATGTGCAACAAGCCGTTAAACCTCTAGGTTTCCCCTAGAGGACGAGTTTTGTCTCGTGAGGGTTTTCAGCGGATTGCACTCACAAAATCCATAAGGAAGGAGAATAAAGAGTTAGTATTTTTGAAAAGCATTTTGAAAGAGAAAAATATTTGAAATATAACTGTAAGATTTAAGCAATCTATAAGTTATAGGAAGACTGAATTTTTCATTCCTAAACTTAATCTCTATTCAAAAATTTGTTATCAATCAAAGTAAGGACTCAACTTGTACTTCTCATCTAGTCTATTACTTTACCCTAAGTCATATGCACCTTGTGATTGTGAAAATTTTGACTAAGGGTTCATTAACTCTAACTCTTATGTCTTATTTATTTATATATATATATATTTTTGTAGTATTATTCCTTAGTTCTATTAGGCTTTCTAATCTGCCCATGTAACGAGCCTTTAATCGATGGCTCCCAAACCAAACGGTCTTAAGGCATCGGGTGAGAAAACACCCCAAGGACTTAAGGACTCAAGCAAATAAGGTCACAAAACTAAGGATTTTATTATATGAGCCCCTTTTAGGCGTGAATACTTATGCTTTATTAGGCACAAATACCCAGCTTAATCAAAGAATTTTATATTTATTTTTTTCTTAAACTTATCTAATCATATTTCGCATAAATACCAAGGCTTACTTAGGCCAAAGTACCTAGCTAATCAATAATTAGATTTGTTCATTTTTCATAGATATATATATTTTTTTATAAGGAATAAGAATATTTGTTTTTGAACCCTAAGTGTGTAAGTGTATGAAGTGTGCATATTTCATTAAGGTAAAGATCAAGACTAAATTACTTTGACAAATTTTCTTCCTAACCCTAAAAATCAAACAAATAATCTTATTTTGACCAAGTATAAGAAATCCTAATTTAGATTTTCCTATTCCTTAAAATTAACTTAATTTCTTACAAAAAAATATGTCAAAATATTATTTCTACTTTCAAAAAGTTTTTAAAAGCAAAGAAAATGTTAAATTTTTTTTTTTAAAAAGAAAAACAAAAGTTATGTTAGAACCCTTTGATTGAGGCAAAACCTGCACATAAAATAAAGAATTTCAGATTTAAGAATAAAGATGTGCAAGTGCTCAATTCTTACCGCTATAGTAAGTGGCTATGCGGGTCGTGATCCACAAGGAGGGTTTGCGATGGAAGCGTTCAAAGTTTTTCTTATTGAAATCTTTTTAAAGACAAAACGAATGTTCTTCTTTGTTTTAAGAAATAAAAATGAAAAAAGAGTTATGTTAAAGTTAGAAAGAAAGCGATAGATGAAGAAGGTGGAGAAAACCAGAAAGCGACTATGTACAAATGAGTTGGAAAAGAAATGATGAAAGATTTGGGAGATGTGGTGATCTATACTAAAGAAATAAAAGAAAAAAAATAAAAACAATTACTTACCTTCTTTTCACCAAAAGCTTACCTTGAATCATTAGCGACGATGTTACCTTGAATTGGAGGCAATCAGCGCATAGCCCATAAGAGTTGATTATTGGTCTCTTCCACAATACATCATCAAGACAACTCAAGCATGAAATGATACAGAGAGAGACTCTGAAATCACCTAGAGGGGGGTGAATAGGTGATAATGCTAATCTTGTGAACTTTATGCAGAATTTAAAAATAATTGCAATTACATACAAGCAAGTAATTTAAGCAAAGAATATAATGCAAGAGATAAGAGCAAGTAAACCAAACGCAAGCACCGAGAATTTTTCCGAGGTTCGAGCACCCAGCTCTACATCCCGGCCTTCACCCAGAAGGATTTCTAACCACTATAGCTTCACAAAGAGTTACAATCACACCGGAGTACCCAACTCCACAATCTCGAACACAAGTACTTCTTGTGATCAAAAGACCACAAACTCTCTTTTGCAAAAGCCTCTTTCCCTTACAAGAACCCTGTAGAACAATGGTTAGAATTGAAGCTCAATATTGTAAGTGGAAAAAGAAAATGAAATTTAGAGAGTATAGAAAATAAAACTTCAGCGATGAGAGATTCTTCAGCACAAAAACCAAGGACAAAACTCTTTTGAAAGCCTTTGAAAACTTTGAATATTTTTGGCCAATGCTTGTTGTGAAAACTCTACCCTAATGACTCCTTTATATAGGATTGAGGAAGAGTAAACATAGAAAAGTTTTACCTGAATATAAGAGGAAGAAATTGACCCTCTAATACAGCTAACCACGTTTTATTTAAACTTAAATACATTTTGAAAACATGTTAAAAATCAGCCTCCAGAAAATTAGCCATTATTGCCAATCTGGCAGATTGGTCAACTTTGAGCACATTTTTCAGGCTGCAAACGTTCGAATTCAGAATAAGATATATAGTAATAATTTGTATATCTTTAAGTCTTCTTTTTAATGCAACTGAAATCAACTCAATATATGTTTGGATGAGAAAGTTATCAATAAAACACTGACAGGTGTCAAAACAGAAACTGTAAGCTGTTTTCAGAACAAGAATAGAGTTCAACCAAATATTTGACATCTTTAAAATTTGAATATGAAATGATTATTGAACAAGAAATTTAGATCTGAAAGTTATCTTTGAAATGCAAGTTGAATCATATTATTTGATTATAAGAATAAAAAGTTATGATAAGAAAAGTAAAAAGGTGTCAAGCAAATCAGCAGAACTAAAACTGGTTCAAATCCAAAACCCGATATATGTACTTGAAATCCAAACCGATTCAATCAAAAACCAAACGTATTGAATTTATGTGTGTGTATTTGAGCTTCAACCTATCCACTATTCTTTAACAAAACTATAAAACTAAAAACAAAACTAATGAAGTCTCTTGAGCAAACTGAAGTCTTGAGCCATGCAATGTCATGCTAGATCCTTTTTCTTCTATAAACATTCATTCTTGTGCCATTTGCCTTATTTGCTCCATGAACCTAGAAAGTCTTGCAAAAGCTAAATAATGGCCTTCAAAATATTACTAACTAACCTGAAACTCATCTTGAATAAACTTATTAGTACCAATATAGCTCTTAAGTGTTTTGTTATCATCAAACTCTAAACAAATGGAGTGTGTAACCTTTTCGGCCAACAATCTCCCCCTTTTTGATGGTGACAAAACAAATAGGCTATATTATCAAGATATAAAAGGGATATAAAAACTCCCCCTCAAATGATACTCTATTTTATCAAGTATAAAACATGAAAGCATATACATATATGAATATGTGTAAAACATGAAACCTACATATACATATATGTGATAAACATGTTCAAAATTTGAACATGTACAAAATATGAAACCAAAACATGAATCACCAATACTTCTCCCCTTTTTGTCATACATTAAAAAGGGTTAGGAAACAACCAATAAATAATGACAATGCATAGATATGCATAAAACAAGCTTTTAATACTAAAATAAATCTTTACATGAACATGTTCTGAAATAATGCTCTTAATACCAATAAAAAATCAAACTAACCAAACTATGTTCTTGTATAAATATGCATATAAACTTAAATACTTCTCCCCCTTTTTGTCAATCATCAACAAAGGGGTCCAAGTAAGCAATAAAACATATTCTTCCAAAAAAAAAAATCAATATAAGTGAATCATGATACCAATTGAAAGATAATCAATATATAAAAATTCTTGTTATTAATAAAACAAAAACAATAAGCGAAGTATAAAAACAACAAAATACTTCTCCCCCTTTTGTAAATAAACAATTAAAAATCATGCATCTTGATACCAATAGAAAGTAAACAAATAAGCATCTTGATACCAATTGTAAGTATTTTTCATATGATACCAAATTAAAATCCATATTAATTTTCCTTTAAATCATTTTTCATCATAAAGTATGGGAGTGGAAACCAAATATCAATTGAGAGATAAAATACAAATTTTCTCCCCCTTTATGAAATACCAATTAAAATGATGCATAAGCTTGTATTAGGATACCAATTGAAAACTAATCAATTTAAATATGATATTCATTAAAAAACAAGTTTGGCAAAACTAAAATTTGTGATATTATTGAGTACAAATTAAACATATATGAGTATACAAAAAGAATGTCAATATTGATACCAATTGAAACGATCCAATGATACCAATTGAAACAATAATAAGATCAAGTGTATACCTCATATAACCTACCACCCATTTCATGCACATATTTTAAAATGATTTTCAATAATAACATACAAGGCATGGTCGCCCAACCAACCGCCTTTAGATGGTAGGTTTTCAAAATAGGTTTGAACATAAAGTATGTTTGAAAAACTCTACCAATACGAAGAATATAGCAACTAGTTAAATGAAAAAACTTGTAAACTAGTACGAAATCCTTCAAGCAAGGAATAAAACAACTTATTTTTTATGAAACACATGTAAATCACATGGCACTAAAAACACTCAAAATCTATATAGCACATATCATACTCATGAAAACAAAATCATGAGAAACCATCAAGGAGAGTGTACAAGTATAATGTGAAACACACTATCATGAAAACATGCACTTAAGCTCAATTAAGGTATTCCTTTAAACATGAAAACATGAGACTCATCAAAACTAAATTTTCATTAAACCCAATTCATACTTCAAGGCATATGTATGTTTTGACAAACAAGAAGTATACATACATATCCCTAAACACAATTTAAGTCCATAATAACGATTTGCATGAAAAGCAAATGACTCAAAGGGTATACATGTATATCTTAAAGTTTGGCAAAATAGACATATACATGAAGTTAAAACACAAGATCATAAAACATATCCAAAATAGGGAATACAAGTTAGAATGCATGAATCATCAAAACTAGACTATACTAGCACATCTAATGGGTACAAAAGAGCGTTCAAGCACAAACATATAATGATCTATTTGTGGCCCATAATATGTACAAGTATATATCCTAGTTTTAATGAAAACTAACATCTAAATAATTAATCAAATCATGTAGCATAAAATGGGACATAAATCATCATTACAAACATAAAACAATCATTATGTAAATCCACATGCTATTAGAACTATGAAAGACATGATAGCTAAACAAGGGTGAGAACACAACATATGTGTCAATATAAACATGGGTGAACTCAAAAGCTATACATGCATGTCAATGGTCTAATAATCATGGTATTTAACATACTAATCAAAACATGAAGTATCAAAACAAAAATCATAAACATCCATATGATCATTATGTATATGCATGTACATTAGATCTAGGACATACATATTAGTTATAAAAATAAAGTGAGAACACAATGATATAAGTCCATTTTAAACAAGAGTGTCTCAAATAACTAACAAGTATATCACTATTCTAATAAACATGGCATAGGCATAATGAACAATAAAACATGACATGTTATAAATCAACGACATGAAAAAAATGCAAATATAAACGGGAGTTAGAGATTGATACCAAAACTGATGAAGGCACCTCTCTAGTTCTCCAAACCAATGGTGGTCCTCTCCACCAAACTCCCCTTGAAAGTGATGCATTCAAATTATTTTTCTTTAGGCACGGAACACATCCACTTCAAGGTATCGCCACTCTCACGTGATGCGAGAGCCCACACCTACATCAAAAACCATAAGGGTCTTTGGTACCCATTTTCTTTTGGGTCCATAGGGGTTAGTACCTTTCCTAACCCAAACAACATTATTTGCTAAATTTTCATAATATATACGATCATAACAAAATCTAGTAAGGTGGCCCTTACGTCCACAATGTGTACATGTGTACACATGAGCATACATGTGATGGTGGTGACCGTGGGAAGTATGTGTATGCCATGGAGGGTGTGCATGCAAAGATGGAACTTGTTTCTTTCGATCCAAGGATTCCAAGTGTGTGTGGTTCATGGCACAATGGCTCAAAGTGGAGCCCAAACAATCAACACTTTTCTTCAAAACATTTATATCATTTTCAATAGTTGAAGATAAAGTGGAGCATGCAATAGATGTGCTAGATGAAGAAGCTACACTAGCATGGCAAACATGATTATCTATATCCTTTTTCAAAGATTTATTTTTATTTAAAACAAGATCTAATTTTTTAGTAATGAAATCAATTTCATCTTTCAAAGAATGGTTATCTTTTAAAATAAAATTCAATTTTGAAGATAAAATCTCATTATTTTTCACAACATCATCACAATCATTTTTGTTTTTCAAAAATTCATTTTCCTTTAGGGCAAGGTCAAGTTGAGATTTAAGTGAGTCACGTTCACTAGCAATCTCTTCCTTCTCTTGCAAAATCAATTCAAAATTTGAACACAAATCCTTCATTTCTTCTTTTAGCTCAAAATTTTTCTTTTTCAAAAGATCATGTTTTTCTAAAAAAATTTTCAAGCTTTGTAGCAAGTTCCATATTTAAAGTTTGAACTTCTAAACACCCATAACAATAGGAACTAGAGCTATCATCTAGTTGAGATTCCGATTGTACCTCAAGGGAGTCATTCCCTTGGACCATGAGGCAATGCTCGTCGGACTTGTCTCTCCTAGATCTCCTCAACTTATTGATGATCCTTGTAGCTCGGGAGAAGCCAAGATGCTCCAAACTGCAAAAGCTGAATCATAGTGAGCAAATACATGTAATAGATCTTTATTAAGAGATGCTCTAAGTGTCTTAAGGGCTAATGCATTGGCCTTTCTATGCTTGCTATCATTGGGGAAGGATTCTTTGGTAGTGGTTTGATAAACTAGATGTCCTAGGCTTTTTAAATGACAACTCATCTTGGCCTTCCAAATATCATGTCTAGAAAAGTCAAACATAGGAGGGCTATCCATGAGTGCAAACTAAATGTGTGCAAATGAAAATGCAAATGTAGACTAGCAAACTAAGATCTCACTCCTAGGCGGTTAAACCTAATATCAGGAGCGTAGGCTTTGATACCAATTGAAATCACCTGGGGGGGTGAATAGGTGATAATGCTAATCTAGTGAACTTAATGCGGAATTTAAAATTAATTGCAATTACATACAAGCAAGTAATTTAAGCAAAGAATATAATGCAAGAGATAAGAGCAAGTAAACCAAACGCAAACACCGAGAATTTTTTCGAGGTTCGAGCACCCAGCTCTACATCCCGGCCTTCACCCAGAAGGATTTCTAACCACTATAATTTCACAAAGAGTTACAATCACACCGGAGTACCCAACTCCACAATCTCGAACACAAGTACTTCTTGATGATCAAAAGACCACAAACTCTCTTTTGCAAAAGCCTCTTTCCTTACAAGAACCCTATAGAACAATGGTTAGAATTGAAGCTCAAATATTGTAAGTGGAAAAAGAAAATGAAATTCAGAGAGTATAGAAAATAAAACTTCAGCGATGAGAGATTCTTCAGCACAAAAACAAAGGACCAACCTCTTTTGAAAGCCTTTGAAAACTTTGAATATTTTTGCCAGTGCTTGTTGTGAAAAACTCTACCCTAATGACTCCATTATATAGGATTGAGGAAGAGTAAACATAGAAAAGTTTTACCTGAATATAAGAGGAAGAAATTGACCCTCTAATACAGCTAATCATGTTTTATTTAAACTTAAAACACATTTTGAAAACATGATAAAAATCAGCCTCCAGAAAATTAGCCATTACTGCCAATCTGGCAGATGGGTCAACTTTGAGCACATTTTTCAGGCTGCAAACGTTCGAATTCAGAATAAGGTATATAGTAATAATTTGTAGATCTTTAAGTCTTCTTTTTAATAAAATGAAATCAACTCAATATCAGTTTGGATGAGAAAGTTATTAATAAAACACTGACAGGTGTCAAAACAGAAACTGTAAGCTGTTTTCAGAACAAGAACAGAGTTCAACCAAATATTTGACATCTTTAAAATTTGAATCTGAAAATGATTATTGAATAAGAAATTTAGATCTAAAAGTTATCTTTGAAATGCAAGTTGAATCATATTATTTGAATATAAGAGTAAAAATTTATGATAAGAAAAGTAAAAAGGTGTCAAGCAAATCAGCAGAACTAAAACTGGTTCAAATCCAAAACCCGATATATGTACTTGAAATCCAAAACCGATTCAATCAAAAACCAAACGTATTGAATTTATGTGTGTGTATTTGAGCTTCAACCTATCCACTATTCTTTAACAAAACTATAAAACTAAAAACAAAACTAATGAAGTCTCTTGAACCAAACTGAAGTCTTGAGCCATGCAATGTCATGCTAGATCCTTCTTCTTCTATGAACATTCCTTCTTGTGCCATTGGCCTTATTTGCTCCATGAACCTAGAAAGTCTTCCAAAAGCTAAACAATGGCCTTCAAAATATTACTAATTAACCTGAAACTCATTTTGAACAAACTTATTAGTACCAATATAGCTCTTAAGTGTTTTGTCATCATCAAAACTCTAAACAAATGGAGAGTGTAACCTTTTGGGCCAACAGACTCAATTCCATCGTCATGAGCTATCGGTGGCACTCGCAAAGGCAAGGCTCTTTCGATGCTTTTAGACTCACTTCGAAGACAATTGTACCAAAAAGAAAAGTGAAGTAGAAAAGAAGAAAAAGAAGAAAACTAAAAAGAAGTACATACAAAGAAAGAACATGGATTCGATTTCATAACTATCAAAGAAAAGAAAGAAACCTTACATCGGTGTCACTCTCAGCTCAAGCTTCATTCTTGTTCTTCGATGAAAGTCTGATCTCCTCTGAATTACATAAATGGAAACTAAAATTACATGAAAAAGAAAAACAAAAACCTAAACTAAAAAATGGAAAACTAGTCTAAATCCTATCTCTGCATGGTCGTCCCATTTTCAGCGCAAATACTGCCTTTTTATAGGCAAAAACCCAACGTGCAGGATCCCGGGGAGATCGGGGGAGCAAACGCTCCCCCTAACTCCCCAACCAAGCCGCGAAAACGCGGCTTTGGCCGCGTTTCTGCGGCCAGGGTGTGGCCAGGTGGCCACACCCTGTTGGTGGGTCTCCCCGGGTTCTCGTTATGTCTTTATTGGTTGGATTTGCAGTTTAGCTCCGAGATTTTGAAGAAATGGCCATTGATCTTTACTTCAACCGATCGGTTCTGAGTGGATTATTCTTAACCGGTTTTCAACCTCTTGATTTTGCCCTGATTTACTGAGCTCGAATTAATTCTGATTTAACTCAGAATTTTGGTGGGCTTTTTGGCTCATTTCTCTTCATCTCCTTAAGGAATGGGCCTGCAAATAAATTAAGCATTTAATTAGAACAATGTAGATTTTATACTATAATAAGTATGGAAAATATGATACTAAATATGCAACATTAGGGACCAATCACTTATGGTGGTGGTTCCGGTGGTGGTCTGACTGGGCCAAACGTTTCTACCCAATCAAGATATCGTGGAACTTGAAGGAACCCACCAATGACCTCTCTAATATGACCCAATAAAAGAATGATTGATTGAATTGTCTTATTGAAAATTTTATCCCCATCTAATTTCAAATTTTCAAAAATAATTATTGAGTCAATTTCTTCAACATTCTTGTCTAACAATGAAGTGTGATTTTAAGAGATAATTGATTTGGACTCAAATAGAATAGGAACAAAAACCGATACCAACTCGGAAAGTTGACTCAGATCAAGTCGAGGGTCAATAATGAGAGTCGAAATTGGTTCAAAAATAGGGTCCAGACCAAAGAATTGATGTTCACACACTGTCCCCATTAATGAAGTGTGATCATAAGAGATTGGTGATTCCATTTCACGGTGTACTGGTGCAGGATTCAATGTTGACTCTGGAATAGAGAAAAAATCTGATAAAGATACCGGGGTCATTATTGAATCAAAAAGTGAAAAGGAATCGCCAACTTAAGGTTCAGGATCACTGTCAGGTTCGATTTCAATTTCAGGAAAGGGATAACTTGCCAGAATGTCCAGGCGACTTTCATAACTTGAAGTGTGGTCAAGTTCAAATGTGTGTTCTGAAATTGAATCTAGATTCCCTAAATGACATGATTCTTGGGTCCAATCAATAGAGTTAAGGATATAAGGATCGATCAAAGGTTGACAAGAAAGACTTTTCTCGCTCTCATTGATCAATCGCTCATAAGTGAGTCTAACCTACTGATAGGCCGGGTAATAGAATTTGGATTTGGAATCATGTCTTCCATACTCTTTGCAGTTGGTTCTTTGTGAAAAGATGAGTATGGATATCGATTTTGGAAATTATGGTGAAATTGTGAGTCCATTGGATTTTGTGATTGCTGCTCGGACTCACGTAAGGGTTCTATACTCAAGTCCAGTATTGATGGTTGTTCATTTTGAATAGGTGATACTGGAAAAGATGATTAGGACTCTTGAAATTGTGGTTGAGATGATGAGTCTAACATGTTTTACATTCTTTCACAAAAGACTTCCAAACGCTTTTCTAGCTCAGATTTTTCTTCAATTGGATGCTCTAGAAAAGGAGTATATGGAGTTTGATGTGGGAAGGATTGTGAATTGAGCAAATTTTGCATTTGTTGTAGGGACTCTTCTATACTCCTTTCCAATGATGATTTTTCTTCAATTGGCGGTTCAGGAAAAGGAGTATTGAATCAAAATTGGGGAACAAATATTGTGAAAATTGTGGACAAGATGGTTAAAAATTTGACTTGGGGTAGGTGAATCCCCATGAACTCTGTGAAGAGTTGAAATTATTTTGAAAATTATGCTCATATGGTTGGGGATATGGGTCATATTGATTCGGACAATCCCAACTCGGCATATATGGTTGGTTCATGTTGTACATTGCTGGGTCAGAGTTATCCGAGTCAAATGAGGTCGGGGTGAAATATGGATTCATATTATAATTGAAAGCATTGTTGTTATTAAAATCCATATCATAATTTACAAAAAAGAAAAACAAACAAACAAACAAACAATAAAGAAAAAGAAAAAGAAAATAAGCTTATTCTAGGGTTGACTTAGACCTAGACGACTCCTAACTGGTTAGACTGTCCACGGGGGGTATATTGTCAGAAACTGACCACGAGTTAATCGGCCAGGTAGGGGCAAGATCAGTGGGAGGTATCCATGCCGGAGCGACGGGCCTAATTATGCCAAACCACTGTTCTTCGAGGTTTCGCCTCTCAATCCCCAACCTTAGACATCGATTTAGCAAGAGTCAAATTCTAACAACTTCCTCTTAGATCAATCTCCTAAATGAGTCTGAGATGTCCCTAGGGGCCAACGTCTAGCAATTTTTATTAAGGTTTGGGTTGTGTGAGTGGGGAGGTGATTTTTGGGTTAAGGGAGGGTAATAACTTCCCCACCTTATGTTGTATTGGGTGTTGCCCTTAAGTTTAATTTGTGCAAGTGTGCAATATAGATAAGATGAACACAAAAAAGCGAGTAAATCACTGAAGGTCTGTCCTAACTATATGCAATGCAATATGTACACCTCCTATCAGTATCACAACAACATAAGAATAAAATATAGTATATTGGAATAAAAATTGACACGTGCCTAGATGCAAATGTCTAAACTATTTTAAAGCAGCCAATTTCTGTATTTTAGTTCTTACAATTATTTACAGTGCACAGGTAATATAAACAAAAATTAGCAGCAGAATATAAAAATATACAAGAATTACCC
Organism: Agave tequilana; assembly: GCA_038442645.1. NCBI lineage: Eukaryota > Viridiplantae > Streptophyta > Magnoliopsida > Asparagales > Asparagaceae > Agave > Agave tequilana. Next base: position 45,096 of record JAVJIF010006500.1, read on the forward strand.
AACCACACTTGAGCAAGTGTGGACTTCTGTAATGCTAAAACTTTAACCTGCACACCAAAAAATAAAGAAGAAAAGTTAACAAAAATGTGAAATCAAACCATTTCCATCCCCGGCAACGGCGCCAAAATTTGATCGGGGTAAAACCGCGCACAAAAGTGTATCTTTTGAAATCAAGATTTAAAGTGTGTACGCTTTGGCTTCCTCGATACTTCCGTTATAGCATAGAGGCTAAAACGAGTCGAATCCACAAGGACGAGAGGCGATAGAAGCTTTACCGGTTGATTCACGTGTTTGTTAAAAAGTTCTTCAAGGTTTTAAAAAATGAAAAGAAAAGAAAAGAAAGAATGAAAAGAGAAGTACAGTGAAAACAAAGAAGTGGGAAACATAAAAAGAATATGTTTGTGATTTTTGTATGTCTAAAACAAAGTGAAAAAGAAAGAAAACCCATGACTACTAACTACTAATGACTCCACCAACATGCTAACCTCTTAGTTATAGTTACCTCACATGTATCATTGACCATCACTAGTCCTTGGTTCAAGAGCTATTCAAAGCATGACCCATATGTAACTCATCACAACCCAACTCTACAAAATAAGTTCAAGCTACACTTAAATCATCAAAACCCGATAAGAGTAAGCATGAAGTAAAGTAATGTTAGCTTGTTAGTGGTTAGAAAGTTAGAGTGTTAGATCCATCATCATGAGCCATCAATGGCTCTTGCAAGAGCAAGGCCAAAACGAGGCTATTAGATTCATGTGGATTATCATAAAAGAAGTTAACAAGTTGGTGGCTAGTAGTTAGTGTCATGAGAGAAAAGATTAGCTACACATGTAAACGAGATTAGAGAGAAGAAAACAAAGATAAGGTAAGAGAGCACCTTTAATAGATTGTCACCTTCTATTACAAGCACTCTTTCTTCCCAACATGTACCACTCTCTCTCCCTATTATAAGATCTACAAAATAAAAAATACAATGGGAAAGAAGAAGAACTAACCTAACCTAAACTAAACTACAACATGAAAATGAAAACTACTCTAAAACTCTGTATATCATTGCTCTGAAACCCCGGGGGGTATTTATAGCCACCAGGGAAGAGGGGGCCAGGGGACAGGCCCTGGCCCAAAACGCGGCCTGGGCGGCGACCTTACTGGGGCCGCATGCGGTCCCGTCTGTCCCCTGTCAGGCCCTGTGCCCGGTTTTTTCTTTGCAGCCCTTGGTTTTTATAGAATCAGCTCTCTACGTCAATGGCTATCTTTAATAAGCTTTTAATCACCAATTAAATAGTGATTTAGGGTCTTCTTCTTCATTGCACACCATGGACCTAGAATCAAGCAAGCAAAGCTTTATTAGCAGAATTTAATATGAAATTAATGTGAAGATGTGTTGCAAATTATGCAAAATTAGAGACTAATCACACCCCTAAACTTATCTTTTGCTCGTCCCGAGCAAAACAAAAAACTAAGAAATTATTACACCACTTTCGCAGGTGACGCGATTGCACTGAGCATGTGCAACAAGCCGTTAAACCTCTAGTTTCCCCTAGAGGAGGAGTTTTGTCTCCTGAGAGTTTTCAGCGGATTATGCCCACAAAATCCATAAAGAAAGAAATCAAATGTTAGTATTTTGAAGAGGCTTTTTGAAATAGAGAAAAGTATTTAAAGTATTTTTGTGAAAATATAAGTGTTCCAAGGTCATAAGTTAACCAGAAATTGTTCTTTCTTAAATTAGGTCAAAATATAAAAAAAATCTTATTATAAATTAAATGTAAGAATTTAAAATTGAATTGACTCATTGATCTTTCATAAAATTCTTAGAAAATATGCACTTTGTGGACTGTTAAGATTTTTGGGATATCAACTCTAACTTTCATGTCATTTATTTATATTATATATATTATTATTATTTTCTTCTTCTTCTTTTTTTTTTCTTCCCTTAGTTTTCTTAGGCTTTCTTATTTACCCGGGTAGTGAGCCTTTAGCCGTGAGTCCCAATCCAGATGGTCTTAGGGCACCAGATGAGAAAACATCCCTCAGACTTAAGGACTCGAGTAAACAAGGCCACAAAACTAAAGGGGATTATTTTATTTTTGTCCACCGTTTTAGGTATAAATAATCATGCTTCTTGAGATATAATTACCCAACTTCAATAAGTGATTTTTATTTGTCATAATTTTTTTTATATATATTTTTTTATGGCATTTTTAGTCTTTGTTTCAATCCCAAAATTGTGTAAGTGTGAAGTGCATAAATCTAAGACAAAAAATTCAAGATCAAATTATCTTTTTCAATCTTACTTTCTTATCCTAAAATTTAAAAAAGATCTATTATTTTGGCTTGGTTTAAAATTTCATAATTTTAGGTCTTCCTAATTCCAAAGATAATCTTAATTTTCTTAAAATATAAATCAAAACTATTTTTCTTGTTTCAAAAAGTTTTGTAAAAAGAAAAGAAAAAGTGTAAAATTTTTTTTTAAAAAAAAAGAAGTGTACAAGAAAGAAATGTAAAACTAACTATGTTAGTAAACCCTCCCCCACCCTTATCTCACGTATTGTCCTCAATGCATCGTGAATGTGTATGACATGAAACAAATGGAGAGGGAAGGAAGACTACCTCATGGTGGTGGTTCTGGTGGTGGTCTGACTGGCCCAAGCGTGCTACCCAATCAAGATATCGTGGAACTTGAAGGAACCCACCAATGACCTCTCTAACATGACCCAATAAAAGAATGATTGATTGAATGGTTTATTGAAAATTTTATCCCGATCTAAATTCAATTTTCAAAATAATTATTGAGTCATTTTCTTCAACATTCTTGTCCAACAATGAAGTGTGATTTTGAGATATGATTGACTTGGACTCAAATGGAATAGGAAAAAAAACCGATACCAACTCGGGAAGTTGACTCAGATCCAGTCGAGAGTCAACAATGAGAGTCAAAATTGGTTCAAAAATAGGGTCCAGACCAAAGAATTGATGTTCACACACTGTCCCCATTAATGAAGTGTGATCATAAGAGATTGGTGATTCCATTTCATGCTGTACTGGTACAGGATTCAATGCTGACTCTGGAATAGAGAAAAAAATCTGATAAAGATACCGGGGTTATTATTGAATCAAAAAGTGAAAAGGAATCGCCAATTTGAGGTTCAGGATCACTGACAGGTTCGGTTTCAATTTCAGGAAAGGGATAACCTGCCAGAATGTCCAGGCGACTTTCATGACTTGGAGTTTGGTCAAGTTCAAATGTGTGTTCTGAAATTGAATCTATATTCCCAAAATGACATGATTCTTGGGTCCAATCAGTAGAGTTAGGGATATAAGGATCAATCAAAAGTTGACAAGAAAGACATTTCTCGCTCTCATTGATCAATTTGCTCATAAGTGAGTCTAACATGCTAATAGGCCGGGTAATAGAATTTGGATTTGGAATCATGTCTTCCATACTCTTTGCAATTGGTTCTTCGTGAAAATATGAGTATGGAAGTCGATTTTGGAAATTATGGTGAAATTGTGAGTCCATTGGATTTTGTGATTGCTGCTCGGACTCACGCAAGTGTTCTATACTCAAGTCCAGTATTGATGGTTGTTCATTTTGAATAGATGATACTGGAAAAGATTAGTAGGACTCTTGAAAATGTGGTTGAGATGATGAGTCCAACATGTTTTGCATTCTTTTACAAAAGACTTCCAAACAGTTTTCTAGCTCAGATTCTTCTTCAATTGGATGCACTAGAAAAGGAGTATGTGGAGTTTGATGTGGGAAGGATTGTGAATTGAGCAAATTTTGCATTTGTTATGGGGACTCTTCTATACTCCTTTCCAATGATGATTTTTCTTCAATTGGTGGTTAAGGAAAAGGAGTATATGAATCAAAATTGGGGAACGAATATTGTGGAAATTGTAGACAAGATGGTTGAAAATTTGACTCGGGTAGGTATTTATTAACTTTAACTAAGGATTCATTAACTTTAACTCTTATGCTTTATGTATTTTTATTTTTATTTGTACTTATTCCTCAATTCCAATTAGGCTTTCTAATCTGCCCATTTAACGAGCCTTTAGTCGGTGACACCCAAACCGGACAGTCTTAGGGTACCAAGTGAAAAAACACCCCTAAGGACTTAAATACTCGAGCAAACAAGGCCACGAAACTAAGGGTTTTTATTTATAAAATATACCCCTATTCGGTGTGAATACTTATGCTTCATGAGGCACAAATACCCAGCTTAATCAGAGGATTTATATATTTATATTTTTTCAAACTTATCTGATCATCGTTTGCATAAATACTAAGGCTTGCTTAGGCCAAAGCACCTAGCTAATCAATAATTAGATTTGTTTATTGTTCATAGATATACATACATACATACATATATATATATATATATATATATATATATATATATATATTATATATATGTTTTTTTTATAAGGCATAAGAATCTTTGTTTTTGAACCCTAAGTGTGTAAGTGTAAAAAGTGTGCATATTTCTTGAAGGTAAAGATTAAGACTAAATTACTTTTACCAATTTTCTTCCTAACCCTGAAAATCAAACAAGTCATCTTATTTTGACCAAGTATAAAAAATCCTTATTATGATTTTTCTCTTCCTTAAAATTGACTTAATTTCATACAAAAAATATATCAAAATATTGCTGTTTTCTTTCAAAAAGTTTTATATATATATTTATTTTTTTAGTTATATTAGTCATGTTAGAACCATCCCCCACACTTATCTCATGCATTGTCCCCAATGTATGAAAGAAATGTATAGATGCATGAAATGGAATGTAAAAAGGTGCATAATATATATATATATATATATATATATATATATATATATATATATATATATATATATATATATATATATATATATATATATATATGTATAGTATACAAAAATATGTATCATGTTTCTCCCACATCTAGATCTTTTTAGGTCTCATCCCTCTAGCTCTCTTCCCATAATTCAATGGGTTCTCTTTATAAGGCATAGTGGGGAGGCAATTCTTTTTGTCATTTTAGCTCTCTTCCTCCCCAGTCTCATGTTTCTTAAGCTTTTCTTCCTCATATTTCTACATCCATTTTTCAAAAATGATCACCATCATACTTCTCAGTTGGAACTTCCTCACTATAAATGCCTAAGTATATCAGTTTCATACATTTACTCAAAACTTAGATCAACACTTTCCCCTGGAGGTGTGTAATTAACCAAAATATCCCTAGTCGGTTCATCCAAACACATAAGTTCTTCTTCGAAGAGGTTTTCAAAGATTAGATCAATCGGAGATTCTTGAATTGTATTCTCATGCGATATATCATTGATTGGCTCATCGAAAGTGAAGATATTCAAAATCAATTTCTTTTTTTTAAAGGGGACTCTAAAATTAGGATCTCCAACAAATGTCTTCTCATTAATATAATCACATTCATTTCTTAAATAATTCATCAAGAAACAGAGACTCATTCTCTATACCTTCACTTTCTTCATCACAATTGTTTTTAATGAAGTTTCCATCAAACGTTTGGTCTCTTATCTTATGAGGTTATTTTTCTATGTTGAAGACATTGACTTCTCTAGTCAACCTCACGGACCCATCCCTACAATTGAAAATAGCGTTGGCAGTAGTAAGGAATGGGTGCTCTAGGATAATAGGAGTTTGAGCCCTAGGATTGGACACAGGTTATCTCTCAAGAATAATGAAATCAACGGGGTAGAGAAACTCCCTGACTTGGATAAGGATATCATTAATTTTTTCCTTAGGAACTTTTACTGAACGGTCAGCCAGTTGGATTGTGACTCAAGTTGGACTAAGATCACCCAACCCGAGTTGTTAATAAAGTGAGAATGGAAGCAAGTTGATACTTGCCCCCAAATCAAAAAGTGCACAACTAATCTCGGCTTGTCCTATAGTGTAGGCAATTATGGAACAACCCAGATCCTTATACTTGACGGGGATCAGATCCAACAGTAGCTCACCAATGTTAGTGGCTAAGAAGATTTTCTTTTGTACATTAGTCTTCCTTTTCTTTGTGCACATGTCCTTAAAAATTTTTGCATAGGATGAGACTTGTTAGATGGCATCAAGAATTGGTACATTTATGTTCACTTGGTTGAAGATCTCAATTATCTTATCCATATGTGAATTCTGCTTGTTATTCTTTAGCTTATTAGGAAATGGTAGTATAGGCTTGTGCACCTGACTGGTTGACTTATCCGTTTCAGATTTGTCAGATTTAGAAGGATTGAGACTAGATGAGGTGGATGCTTAAGTGTGGTTGTGCTGAATGAGATTGGATGATGTTGACACTTGATTATCAATTTTCTTTCCTGACCTCAATATATGAACAACATTATATTAATTCAATGATTAATCCTCATCCAAATGAGCTTCTTGAGAATTCCTAGGATTCATTACTGGCTGACTAGGCATGGTACCCTTTTGTCTCTCATTCTTTGGATTGGCTAATTGACTCATTTGAACCTCTAGCCTCTGTATTGTTTGCATAAGAGAATCTTGGTTCTTCATGTACCTTTCCATGTTTCTATCAAAATCAGTCATTCTCCTTTCAAGTTGAGGATTCTTGAAGGAAGATTATGGAGCTTGGTTGGAAAAGTTTTGTTGATAATTTTAAAAATTAGGCGAATGGTTGAGAGAATTATGATGGTAATTTGAAAACTTAGGTTAATGATTAAAAGAATTATTGGAATGATGAAAGTGGCTTGCATGGTTTGACCGTGGGTGGTCATTGTTGTGTTGGCTCCATGAGAAATTTGGGTGATTTCTCCGATCAGGATTGTACGTTGGTGCGTAAGGATCATTGTTCGTCTTGAAAAGGTCACGTTCATCGGTTCAGGATATTGTTGATGAGCTTGAAACACTGAACACTCCTCAAGAACATGATTCATGGCTTGACAATAAGTACAGCCCTAAGTTGAAAATTGGTTTGGGATGACTTGATTAACTGGACTTGATTCCTTAGTTTCCAGAACATCTACTTTTCTCGCTAGGTTTGCTAATTTAGCCTATGTAGCTATGAATGATTCAATTCAATGAAAACCTCCTTTTGAAGAGATGGAGCTTGAATTCCTAGAGTTTTCATTAGTTGATTCCTATAAGATGGTCTTTTCAACTAGATTCTCATATAAATCCCATTTTTCATTCTCATCCTTCTACAAGAATCCCCCTTGGCACACCAGAGGGTCTTGCTTGAGTAGTCAAACCATCATAAAGAATTTGGTATTATCACCATTTCTCTATTCCATGATGAGGACTCGGATAAGGAGGTCTTTGAAGCGTTCAAAGTACCTCCAAAATGGTTCACTAGGTTCTTTCTTGAACTATATAATGTTTTTCCTAATGAGAGCGGTCTTATAAATTGGATAGAATTTCTTCAATAATACTTTGATAAAATCATCTCATGATGTGATAGAGTCGACCGCTAAGCTGTAAAGTTATTTCATGGCTAAGTTCTTAAGAAAAAATGGGACAAATCTTAACCTAATAGCATCATCTACAACTTGTGGGATTTTCATCATTAAGCATACTTCCTTAAATTCTCTTATGAAGAAATAAGCATCTTCAGACTCTAAGCCATGGAACTTATAGAATGTGTTGATGAAGTGAGGCTTAAGCTCAAAGTTGTGTTCACCAACCGATGAAAGTTGGTGCAAGATGGAAGTGTGGTTCTAATGGGATAGAACCTATCCTGCAAAGATGTATGTTGAGCCATAACCAAATCTGGACTTGCGTCGAACTTGGGTGGTGATGTGTTTCTAGTTAACCTAGATGAAATAAGGTTTCTTGACCCCACTTGCATACACAAACACAATCATAAATAAGTTCACCAATAATTAACAAGAGAAAACAACCAAGCCTAGTTTAAGGTAACCTTAACCTAGATAGCTCCTAACTGGTTGATTGTCCACAGGTGGTATAATGCAGACTTTGACCACAAGCTAATTAGCCAGGTCAGGGAAAGATTGGTGGGAGGTAACCGCGCAAAAGCGATGGGCCTAATTAAGCCAAACCACCAGCCTTCGGGGTTTCTCCTCTCAATCCCTGTCATTAGACACAGATTTGGTAGGAGTCAAATTCTAACACCTTCCCCTTAGAATAATCTCCGAATAAGTTCGAGATGTCCCTAAGGCCAATGTCTATCAGATTTTAAATTAGGTTTAGACTGTACATGCTTGGAGATGGTTTGTAGGTTAAGGAAGGGTAATGACTTCCCCACCTTATCTTGTTTTGGGTGTTGCCCTTAAGATTGACTGTGTAAAGTGTGCAAGATATAGAAAAGTAACATTCACAAGTAAATATCACCTAAGAATGTTTCCTAAACTATATGCTATGCATATGTACCTTGTCTCCAGCTATCTTCAATAGTAATTATAAAAGAAACGTAATTAGGCAAATGCCTAGAATGCAAGTCTAAACGTTTTTTAAGTAATTGGCAATCAATCAGATTACTGTTGGATCAAAATAAGGAGTGTGAATATCAGATATAGCAGAAATAAAACACGAAAACTATATTTTTGTAAAGCAATATGTCCTGCAAAAAAGAGTTTTAGTAGTCCAAAAATTTTCAAACTTTTGCGCTATAATTTCTTGAAATTTTGTTTCCTACATTTTAGAGTAGGGGTACAGAATAGTAAGTCTTCTTCTGCAAAGCTTGAGCGCTAAATCTTATTCCTTGATAGCTCTGAAATAAGACAGCAAACTTGTTAGAAAATAATTACACCATTCCTCCCTGACAATGGCGTCAAAAATTTGATTACAAGTGAAAGCAGTGAGAGTTACAGTCTAGCTTTGGGCTAACGGGCCGTGTCTACGAGAAGGAATGCGATGAAACCTTTTTAATGTTTTTGTTTAAAAGCAAGAATGGTGTCTAACATAAAACCTAAATCCTAAAAACAAGGAGAAAAACTTAAATTAATTTTCGGTCCCCTTTTAAGTGAGAAACCTGCCTTTTATAGGCAAAAAACCAGAGGGGAGAGGAGTGAGGAGATAAGGGGAGCAAACACTCCCCTTATCTCCACTACTACGCCGCGGATCCGTGACAAGGAGGTGGCCACATCCAAATGGAGAGCTTGATTTCATGTGGTGTTGCCCCCTTTTGTCCGACTGGATTTGCTGTTAGTCTTTGGCTCTGATCTGATCTTCGGTGATTCTCAAGTTAACCGATTTGGATTCTATAAAACCAAATTAACTGGCTTTATTTGATATAATCCTCCCAAATATGCTTTGATCTTTAGTTGGAATTATCCCTATCCTCCTAAATATTTATCTCCTCTTAATTAAGATTTAAATCAGAATTAAAGTGGAATTTTGGCTCATCTCTTTTCTCTTTCCTTTAGCAATGGGCCTGCACATTATTAGATAAAAATAAGACTTATTAATAGGATTTATTAGATAATAAACATGGTAATGTGACAATATATATGCAATATATATGACTGATCACGAACCCACAAGTTCGCCTTCTCAAATACAAAGATGAAAACTTAATGTTCTCTACACTTTAATCACCAAAAACACTCTTACAACAAATAATATCTAGAGGATAAATATAGCAATGGAAAACTCAAATTTGTGCAAGGTAGATTGAATAGAGAAAGCTCAAGAAATCTCCTTTGAAAAACACTCTTAAAAACTCTCCTTTTGATATGGAAGTTTTAGCCCAAAAATATGTGAAGAAAAACTCTAAGAGAGATGAGAAAAACTGGCTTTAATTCTCCAAAATCTTGTATAAAACTAGCCAAAATGGCTTCCCTTTATAGAGCTACAAAAACTAGCAGTTGGGGCAAATCCCCAGACCAGATGACTTGTCGGCCGACTGGCCAACGGTCATATTTACGACCGTTGGGGTTGTCGGTCGATCGCACCCAGGTTTTGACCTGTTGGTCGACCAATCGGTCGACCGAGGCTAGAACCAGAGAGCACTGCTCTCTAGTCGGTCGACCGCTTGGTCGACCGGGGCTAGATCCAGAGAGTAAACTCTCTGGATCGGTTAACCACCTAGTCCACCGGCCCTCATGCCAGGGCTTGTGCATGTTTCTGTGCGCATTGGTCGGTCGCTCGGTTGATCGACTTTTGGCTCGGTCGACCAGTCAGTTGACCGCTAGAAGGCCAAGGTCAGGATTTTAGGATTAAAAATTTGTCTTATAATATCCTATAAAATCCTATGAAATCACATAAAATCTACGAAAATAAGTTTATTGAAATACTTTAAAGTACAAATATGTGTGATAAAAAATCACACATATTACAAAAGAATTTTAGCCATAAACCAAAACCCATATTTTTCAAAATCAAACTTCAATTTGACAAATAATTTTTGCAAAATTTGTTCAAATACAAAATAAGATACTTTAAACATTTTGAAGCTTAATGTGTATGGATATGATCCAATACACATATAAGATGAAATATCTATGTTTTTGATAATAAGCTCTAAACAAATTTTTAATAAATACAAAACTCAACCACATGATATAAAATATCAAATAATTTTTTTTAAACATTTGAACCAACAATGTGTATGGATGAATCCAAAACACATATAAAATATGCAAACTTGTTTTGATGAACTCTATTCATGAAACATAGAGATATCTACTTGAAGCTCAAAACCAAAATGATATTCTCTAAAACCAAAACTATTTTATGAAAACGTATATAAATTTTGTATGTGTGTATATGAGCTTGAGCAATCCACAACTAATCTATCCTTTATATTTTATCTAAAACACAAAATTTTTATACTTACAAACTCGACTCAAGTCTTGAAAATCTTCTCTTGAAAATATTCTTCTCCATCTTAACTTGGTTTAAACCTTGATCCAAAGAGCTAGACTCCTCTTGAGTACTTGATGCGATCTTGATGCGCGAGCTCTTGAATCAACATGTGCTAGCTTCAAAACTTTACTTCGAATCTTTCTTTGAAGCTAAACACCAACTACGATCTTGACCAAATATCTAAAACTTAATGAGCACAAGATCATTAGTACTATAACTACATGAGTTAATCATTATCAAAACTAGAGTGATGGGCCTTTGGGCTAACAATCTCCCCTTTTTTGAGATGACAAAACTCACAAAGTATATATGCATGGATTAAAGATGAGGTTATGTGTGTATATAAGCTTGAGCGATCTACAACTAATCTATCCTTTATGTTTTATCTAAAACACAAAATTTTAACACTTACAAACTCGACTCAAGTCTTGAAAATCTTCTCTTCAAAATCTTCTTCTCCATCTTGACTTGGTCCAAACCTTGACCCAAAGATCTAGACTCCTCTTGAGTACTTAATGCGATCTTGATGCGCGAGCTCTTGAATCAACATATGCTAGCTTCAAAACTTGACTTCGAATCTTTCGTTGAAGCTAAACACTGACTAAGATCTTGATCAAATATCTAAAACTTAATAAGTATAAGATCATTAGCATTATAACTACATGAGTTAATCATCATCAAAACTAGAGTGATGGGCCTTTGGGCCAACAATCTCTCCCTTTTTGAGATGACAAAACTAATGAAATTATATATGCATGGATTAAAGATAAGCTTCATAGAAACTCCCCTTTAACTCATGCATAGCAGATAAATATAAAGATATTCAATGAAGTGCATAAACTAAACACAAATATATATGCATAAACAACAATAAACATGCATATATAAACTCTCTTAATTCTTCTCCCTCTTTGTCAACTCATTAACAAAAAATAAACAAAAATGATGCATATGCAATATACATTCATGAAGAGGAGTTAAGTTAGCTCCCCCTATATACATGCATTACATGGAGAAGGGATGACTAGACCCTAACCCATATAAAGCATAATATACAATGTATAAGCGAAGATGTTAAGCTCTCCCTACGCACGTGTATCACATAAAGAAGAGAGTTCAAGCTCCTTAATATGTGAGATACACTCAATTTGAATCTACATGCAGAGGAGATGTTAAGCTCCCCTTCCATATAAGCAATATATTTCAAGTAAATTTTGAAAACATTCTTTTAAAAACAAATTTTGATATACCACTAGTATGTGGCAAAGCAAATGTTGATATACCAATTGTAGGTAAACATTATTTTGTAGGTAAACATCAACATGAATACTACTTGTGGGAAAGCATAAATATTGTGAAATCTTTTTAAAAACTTTTTCTCCCCCCTTTTTTAAATAGTGCATAAGCTTGTATATGATAGCAATTGACATTAAGAACTAAATCAAGCTTAGCATAAAATAATTTGTGCTATAAAGAGCTAACATTTTTAACCTTAGCATAATAAATTATATACATGTATGTATGAAAATATCACTTAAAATTTGAATCATACATATCTAGAAAACAAATATGAGTATACAAAGATAAATTTCATTAAAATTATGTATATATCATAGCTACCACCCTTTCATGCACATGTTTAAATAAATTTTCAATGTAAGGGTATATAAGGCATGGTCGCCCAACCAACTGTCCTTAAGTTGGTGGGGGTTTTAAAAATAAGAGCTTGAAAATAATTTAACATGTTTGAAAACTCTACCAATTTAAGAATCAAAAAACTAGTTTAAACTAATTTTTAAAAAACTAGTTAAAGATCATTCAAAATATGAAACTAAATTATATATCTCATGAAGCATTGCTAAGTATACAAAAATTATTATCAAGATCTATAAGGCTCAAAAATGTGCTCATAAAATAAGACCATGAGTAAACAAAAGTAATGTGAGTGTACAAGAGTCATGTAAATAGCATATTCATGAAAATAATCAATAAAGCTCAAAACAAAAATAAAATTCTTTATCAGTAAATATGAAAATCATCAAAACTAAAATTTTCATCAAAACTAAGCAAGCATCAAGGTATATGTATGTTTAGTCGAAACTAAGAATATACATACAAATCTCCAAACACAAATGAGTCCATAATGAAATTTTGCATGAAGGCAAGTGACTCAAGGATATACATATATATCTATTAGTTTTAGACAAAAATAACATATACATGAAGCTAAACATGTACAAAAATAAAAAAACAAGTATAAGTGAAAGAATCGTCAAAAGTAGGTTATACATGTACATGTAATGAGTACAAATGAGTAATGAAGTACAAACACCTAACAATCAAGTGTAGCTCACTACTTGTACAAGCATAAGCATAAATTTTAATGAAAATTACATCTAAACAAGTAATCACCATATGAAGTATAAAACAAACATGATCATTAGGCTAAATGCACGTGTTTTATAACTACTATATACATAATAGTTAAACAATAGTGAGAATACAAAAATATGACCATATGAATATAGATGTATCTCAAAGACTATCTGTGTATATCACATGTCTAATAACATTGCATTTGATATATTGAGCATTAAAACCACACCATGCCAAAAAAAATCATCAATGTAAAAGCATGTAAACTAAAATAGGAATTTAGAGATAGTTACTGATTGAGTTAGAGCATAATTCTCTTTTAAGTCACAAAAAATGGTTAAAGTTCTTCTTTTACTTCTTGAAAAGAAAAAGAAATTAAAACTATGTTAAATTGTCAAAGTGGTAGATAGAAGAATCATGATTTTGTACAAAGAAAGTGAAAAATACTAGAGATTTGGTGATAAAGGTGATCTAAACTAAAGATTAAAAGAAAAGAAAGAAAACCTAAAAGAAGTACTTACCTTTCTTAGTTGTTGACTTACCTGGAATTCTTGCATGTTTACCTTGATCTGGAGGCGATCAGCGCATAACTCATAAGATTAACTCAATCTCAATTTACATTACATAATCATGGCTTCTTCGAGTAAGTATAAATGATACAAACATGGGAATAATCCATCATTATGGCTATCGATGGCACTCGCTAACGCACAAAAATACCGATGCTATTTGACTCATTTGGACTATCATCAAAACCAAAAGAGGAAGAGTAGAAAGAAGAAGAAGAAAATGAAAATAAATAAGAACATAAAAAAGTTACTTTCTATTGCTTGCAGAATGATGGAAGAAAGGAGGAGATTACATCGGTGTCAATCTAAACATAAATTTCTCTTACTTACATGAATCTTAATCTGACCTATGCTTACAAAGAAATAAAAATCACATAAAATATAAAAATAAAAACCTACATTAAAAGATTGAAAAACTTGCTTAAGAATTTATTTCTGCTTCATCATCCTCTGTACACTGAGAAATTCTAGTATTTATAGGTAAAAACAAAACGGGGAGAGCGTATGAAGATAGGGGGAGCAAACGCTCCCCCAACCACTTCAACAAAGCTGTGAAAATGCTGGTTTGGCCGCAATTTGCAGCCTGGGTGTAGCCAGATGGCCATACTAGGGGTGCTTCTCCCTGGTTTTGCGATATGCTTTAATCTCTTGCTCGATTCACAGTTTTAGGTCCTGGATTGACGAAACCTCCTTTGATCTTCGGTTTTAACCAATTAATTTGGGAAGATATTATTTTAACCACTTGTTCAACTGGTTTTATCTTCTCTAATTTGCCCTAATCTGCCTGATCTTTGTTTTGAATTAATTCTAAATTAAATTAGAATTTTGATAGGCTTTTGGGCTCATTTTTCTTCCCTCTCCTTTAGTAATAGGCCTGCATATAAATTAGACAACAAATAGGATTAAAAATATAGTTTATTATATATAAATATGAGAACATGATAATACATATGCAGTATCAGCGACCGATCACATCCCAATACCTATCTTTTGCCTGTCCTTCAGCAAAACAAAAAGACTAACCAAAGATTATTAGACTACTTTTGCAGGTCACGCGATTGCACTGAGCATGAACAAGCCGTTAAACCTCTAGGTTTTTCCTAGAGGACTAGTTTTGTCTCCTGAGAGTTTTCAGTGGATTACACCCACAAAATGCATAAAGAAAGAGAAACAAAGTATTAGTATTTTGAAAATACATTTTGAAAGAGAAAAATATTTGAAGTATTATTGCCAGAATTAAGTAATCTATAAGTTATAGAAAAATTAAACTTTTCATTCTTAAGCTTAGTCTTTATTCAAAAACTTATTATCAATCAAGGTTAGGAGTCAAACTGTATTTCTCATCTAGTCTATTATTTTACTCTAAGTTATACGCATCTTTGTGACCGTGAAATTTTGACTCGGGTATGCCTTATTTTTTTCTTTATTTTTTAAATTTTTTAATTTTTCATGATATTATTCCTTAGTTCTATTAGGCTTCTAATCTGCCCATGTAACGAGCCTTAATCGGTGACTCCTAAACCAAACGGTCTTAGGGCACTGGGTGGGAAATACCCCAAGGACTTACGGACTCAAGTAAAGAAGGCCACAAAACTAAGAATTTTATTATATATACCCCTTTTAGGCGTGAATACTTATGCTTTATGTGGCACAAATACCCAATTTAATTAGAGGATTTTTGATATTATATATATATTCTTTTTATTTTTCTTTATTTTAATAAGGCTTAAGAATATTTGTTTTGAACCTACGTATGTAAGTGTATAAAAGCATGCATATATCATCAAGGTAAAACCAAGACTAAATTACTTTTCAATTTTTTTCCTAACCTTGGAATTCAACCAAATAATTTTATATTGACCAAGTATAGGAAATCTTAATTATGATTCTCCTATTCCTTAAAATGGACTTAATTTCTTACAAAAAATATGTCAAAATATTGTTTCTATTTTCAAAAAGTTTTTAAAATAAATAAAATGTTAATTTTTTTATAACAGAAGGAAAAATTAAATTATGTTAGAACCTGAAATCACCTAGAGGGGGGGTGAATAGGTGATATAGCTAATCTGTGAACTAAATGCGGAATATGAAAACTTAATACAATTCACACTCAAGTGCTATCAACAAGTGATGCACACAACCAAGCCAAGCAAATATGAATGAGCAATATAAATAGATGCAAGGCACAAAGTAAAGAGAGAGTTAGAGAGAGTCAATGGATCAAGCGCAAATAACAAGATATGTTCCGAGGTTCGAGCACCCAGCTCTACATCCCCGCCTTCGACACACGAAGGATTTCCAATCCACTCGCTTGTCCACAAAGGACTCCCACAAAGGGAACCTCCACCGAGGATTTGGGGCAATCACAATTACAAGGAGTACCCAACTCCTCCCTTACAAACCACAACCTCCTCTTGAGGCAAACTTCAAACCAACAACAACCTCCTCCTTGAGGCAAGCTCAACCCAATACAAAGATCACCTCACAACCTTGAGGGATACAACCCAATAGCAAATCTTCCTCAACACAATGAGGGAAAAGCACAAAGCCAAGCTAAATAGGGTTTACAACTTAGTGGTTTCAAACAACAACCACAAAACAATCTCTTTTTCCCACACAAAATCCTATAGAGAAGATAGTAGATTTTAGCTCAAGTGTGGAGAAAACCAAGGGATTTGAAACCAGCAACTCAAAGAAAATCTTTAGGAAATAAATGAAATCAAGATAGAGAAGTTCAATTCAAAAGCTTTTCCAAAACCCTTTTCTTTGATTTTTCAAACCCTAAAGAAAACACCAAAAAGATTGTTCGATTTGAATCCAAAACCTATTTTGATTGCAGCAAAAACACCTGAGAGAATGAAAATTTTAGCCCAAAAATTCTTAGAGAAAAACTCTCTCAAATGGGTATTTATAGGCAAATCTGGAAAATAGCCGTAGGCAACAGAACTGCCAGAAATACCCTGCCAGTCGACCACACGGTCGACCGTCCAACGGTCAAAATACAGCCGTTTCACAGCTGCCGGTCGACCTGGTGGTCGACCCAAACAAACAGAGACCAATCTGCTTACAGTCGGTCGACCGCACGGTCGACCGTCTACAGAAACAGCCGACGTGCACGGTTTCGTGCACGTCCGGTCGACCGGCCGGTCGACCGTAGGCTTGGCACGGTCGACCGGAACTTGTCGACCGGCCCAGCTTGGCTGTTCAACAAAATAGGTCAGATTGGAGCACATTTGTCAGGCTGAAAACGTTCGAATTCATAAAAAGGTATATAGGAATAATTTGTAGATCATTAAGTATCTTTTTAATGCAACTGAAATCAACTCAATATCAGTTTGGATGCGAAAGTTATCAATAAAACACTGACAGGTGTCAAAAATAGAAACTGTAAGCTATTTTCAGAACAAGAACAGATTTCAACCAAATATTTGACAACTTTAAAATTAAATCTGAAAATGGTTATTAAATAAGAAATTTAGATCTGAAAGTTATCTTTGAAATGCAAGTTAAATCATGTTATTTGAATATAAAAATAAAAAGTTATGATAAAACTATAGAAGGGTGTCAAGCAGATCAGTAGAACTAAAACTGTGGTTCAAATCCAAAACCCGATATATGTACTTGAAATCCAAACCGATTCAATCAAAAAACAAACATATTGAATTTATGTGTGTGTATTGTGTACTTGAGCATATCATACTATTCTAATCTTTACAATTTGCGATCTAAACACAAACTAAAACTATGGATACCTAAGTCTTCTTGTAGAGCGCAATCTCTAAGCCGACTCGATCCAAAACTCCTTGATTAACCAAGCTTGACTCCAATGAGTGCTAGATGTCATCTTTGATGCTTAGGCTCTTGAATCACCTTGTGAAAGATGTGTGGAAGCTTCACCAACTAATATCTTGTTAAATATCTGAAACTTAAACATTGCAAGATTATTAGTACACATAACTACATGAGTTAATCATCATCAAAACTAGAGTGGAAGGCCTTTGGCCAACAATCTCCCCCTTTTTGATGATGACAAAACTCATGGAGTTATATATGCATGGATTAAAGTAAAGCTTCAAAGAAGCTCCCCCTTAACTCATGCATAACAATAAAACATATAAGATATGCAATGAATGTTCTTAACACATATAAACATGTTCTGGATACCAATTAAAATAAAACATAAACAATGAAACATGCTCTTGATACCAATAAAACAATAATATTGAAACCAACATATTATTACTAATGAAAACCAATTAAAACATATGCATAAATCAACCATGCATATAAACTACAAATTCTTCTCCCCTTTTTGTCAATCATCAACAAAGGGGTAAAAACAAACATAATGAAAACAAATACTTCTCCCCCTAAATCTTCAAAACAAAGAAGCAATAAATTATTCCATGGGGTAAAACCAAAGTCAATATGATATCAATTGAAAATAACAAACTTTGAGAAATGCCAAATCCTATTTGAAATAAAACAAGGCATTGCAACAAAATAACATTTTATATCAAAATGAAAACATGTAATGTAAACTTGATACCAATAGATATTTTTCATTATAAGCATATGATACCAATTACTTAATATCATAAAGTTAGGGAGTGGGAAACAAAAACAATGGTAAACCAAATACCATTGAAATATAAAATACGAGTTTTCTCCCCCTTTATGAAATACCAAAAGAAAATATGCATAGGCTTGAAATAAGATACCAATTGAAAATTAAATCAATTGAAACATGATATTCATTAAAAATTCAAGCTTAGCAATCTTAAAATTATGATAAAGCTTGTATATGGATACCAATTGAAAAACTCAAGCTTAACATAACCAAATTTGTGCTTCAAGATATAGGGATATAATAAGCACAAATAATCATCTATATATGTATGTAAGAAATAGATACCAATAGAAATTGCACTATATGAAGTGTAAGCATACATATATAAAACAAAACATATATGAGTGTACAAAAGGATGTCAAGATTGATACCAATTAAAAGAATTCAATGATACCAATTGAAACAACAATAAGATCAAGTGTATGACTCATATCAACTACCACCCATTTCATGATCAAGTTTAAATGATTTTCATTATAAAGCATACATGAGCATGATCTTCCGTCCAACGCCCCCATAAATGGTAGGGGTTTTCAAAAATAGATTAGGAATTATAGTTTGTTTGAAAAACTCTACCAAATTGAAGAATACGAACTAGTTATATGAAAATTGAAAACTAGCACGTAATCCTTCAAGTGAGGAATAACAAAAATGTTTTTCATGAAAACATATGTAAATCACATGACTTTAAAAACTCAAAATCCATATAGCACAAATTGTACTCATGAAAACTAAATCACGAGAAAACATTAAATAGGGTGAGTGTATAAGTGTTGTGTGAAACATATCATCATGAAAATGGACAATCAAGCTCGATTGAAATTCCTTTAAAATATGAACACATGAAAAACTAAATCTTCATTACTAAAGGAAATTTCCTCAAAGACACGAAAAACATCATAACCAATTAAACTCCAAGGCATATGTATGTTTTGACAAAACAAAAGTATACATACATATCCTAAACACAATTGAGTCTAAAATATAGATTTGCATGAAAAGCAAATGACTCAAGAGGCATACATGTATATCTTAAGGTTTGGCAAAATAGACATATACATGAAGTGAAAACACTTAATTATAGAAAATACATCAAAAATAGGAATACATGTTTGAATGCATGAATCATCAAAACTAGACTATACTAGAACATCTAATGGGTACAAGTAGGCATCCAAGCACAAACAATATAAAGGTTTATTTGTGGCCCATTCTATGTACAAGTATAAATTCTAGTTTTAATGAAAACTAACATCTAAGCACATATCCAAATCATTAAGCATGAAACGAGTCATAAATCAACAATATTCTAAAAATGATCATTATGTAAATCCACATGCTATAAGAATCAAGATATACATAATATCAAAACAATTGTGAAACACAAATTATGGATTCATCTAAACAATGGAGATATCAAATTGCAATACATGCATAGCAATAAACACACTATTCAAAATATGAATCATTAAAATGAAAGTCATACAATCATGAACATCAAATGATCATTATGCATATGCATGTGCACTAGATCTAGAGCATACATGTTAGTTTAAACAAGGTGAGACACTAAGTATAGATCCATATGAAGCATGGGTGCTCAAGTAGCTAAACATGTACAACCTTAATCTAATGAACATGGCACAAGCATAACAAAACACAACATTCAAAAAAAAAAAAAAAATGAACGTAAAAAGCATGTAAACACTAAATGGAGTAAGGGATTGTTACCAAAACTGAAGGGGCAACTCTCCATGTCTCCAAAGCACCCGGTGGTCCTCCCACCTAATCTCCTTGAGAGTGAAGCATCCAAATGGTTCTCCTTTTAGCTTAGAATGCATCCACCTCAAGGCACCAACACTCTCACGTTATGTGAGAGCCTCCACCTACATCAAACATCAAAGAGGTGGATCTTGGTACCCATTTTCTTGTGGGTCCACGGGGGTTAGTATCTCTCCTAACCCAAACAAGATTAGTTGCTAAATTTTCAATATGTAATCTATCATAGCAAAATCTAGCAAGGTGGCCTTTTCGACCACAATGTGTACAAGTGTACACATGAGCATACATGTTATGATTGTGTCCGTGATGAGCATGTGTATGCCGTGTTGGGTGTGCATGCAAGGATGGAACTTGTTTCTTATGAACCAAAGATTCCAATCGTGTATGATTTAAAGCACATTGGCTCAAAGTGGAGCCCAAACAATCAACACTTTTCTTCAAAATATTTATATCATTTTCTATGTTAGAAGACAAAGTGGAGCATGTTATAGGTGTGCTAGAACAAGAAGCTACACTAGCATGGCAAACATCAATCTCTTTTTGCAAGGATTTATTTTTAATCAAAACCAAATCCAATTCTTTTGTAATTGCATCAATATCATTTTTCAAAGTGAGATTTTCTTTAAAAGTAAAATCCAATTTTGAAGATAAGATCTCATTGTGCTTTACAACATCATCACAATCATTTTTGTTTTTTAAAAATTCATTTTCCTTTAAAGCAAGTTCGAGTGAGATTTAAGTGAGTCACTTCACTTGCAGTCTCTTCCTTCTCTTGCAACAACAATCAAAATTAGAGCATAAATCCTTTAATTCATTTTTAAAACAAGATTATCATCTTTCAACAAATCATGTTTTCTAAACAAATTTTCAAGCTTTTGAACAAGTTCCATATTTAAGGTTTGAACTTCAAAAACATTCATGACAATATGAACTAGAGCTATCATCTATTTGAGAACCGATTGTACCTCAAGGGAGTTCTTCCCTTGGACCATGAGGCATTGCTCTTCGGACTTTCTCTCTTAGATCTCCTCATCTTGTTGATAATCCTTGGAAGCTCGGGAGAAGTCAAGATGCTCCAAACTGCAAAAGCTGAATCATAATGATCAAAAACGGGTAAAAGAGATTCATTAAGAGATGCTCTAAGTGCTCTAAGTGCTAATGCATTGGCCTTCTTATGCTTGCTACTATTTGGGAGGGATTCTATGGTAATGGCTTGATAAACAAGATGTCCTAGGTCTTTTAAATGTTTACTCATATTAACCTCCATGTATCAAGTCTAAAATGGTCAAACATAGGAGGGCTAGCCATAAGTGCAACAATATGTGTGCAAATGAAATATGCAAATGAAGATTAGCAAACCAAGATCACTCCTAGGCGGTTAAACCTAAATATCAGGAGCACTAGCTCTGATACCAATGAAAAAAACAACAATAAAACAGAAAAACTATGCATAAAGCATGCATATGAACTCCAAATTCTTCTCAAAACTAAATCATGCATAATATAATCTCCAAATTCTTATGCATTTAATCAACAGTAAAATACTTGTTGAAAAAGATAAAAAATTGATTAGACGTTTACATTTTAGGCACGTGTCTTTTCAATTCATTTATTTTTACTGTTGAAGAGTGCTGGAGCAAGGTACGTTCGCATTGCATGTAGAATAGGACTCATCTCTTGGTTGATTTTCATTACTTTGAGTGAATCTTATTTACATATCTTGTACACTTGCACAAACTTATCCTAAGGGCACTAACCCATAACAAGATAAGGTGGGGATTTAATCACCCTTCCTTGGCCCAAAAATCATATTCCAAGCACTCACTAACCCAAGCCTAACTAAAAATTAGTAGACGTTGGCCCTAGGGACATCTTGGACTCAATTAGGAGATTATCCTAAGGGGGAACAGTGTTGGAATTTGACTCCTGCCAAATCAGTGTCTAGGAAGGGGATTGAGGGCCGAAAGCCCGAAGATTGGTGGTTATTTAATTAAGGAACGTCTTTGACAGAAAACCTCCCACCACTCTTGCCCTAACCTGGCTGATTAACTTGTGGTCAAAGTCTACACCCTACCTCTCGTGGACAGTCTAACCAGTTAGGAGTCGTCTAGGTCATAGGTCTACCCTAACTTAGGTTAGAATTTTTTTCTTTTTTGTTTGTTTAGTTATTTGTTTTCTTTTTCTTTGTTTGTGATTGTGTGATATGGCATATAATAATAATTTTTCCAATTTTAATCCATATTACACACCACCCTCTTTTTCGGATATTACCAACCCGGCATATCATAACTTTGACCAATCTAGTGTGCCGTAATGGTCTTATCCGAATGAATATAACCCATGCCCCCCATCTTATGACCATAATTTTCAAACCACTTTCAACTCTTTACAGAGTTCAAGGGGTTTCGCTTCCCCCGAGTCCAATTTTCAACCAACTTGTCCCCCGTATCCACCTTGTCCACAGTATTCCCAAGATTCATACTCAGATCCACCCATTCAGAATAGAAAATCATCTATCCAGGAAATGATGAGTATGCAGGAGTCCAAGCAACAATCACCATCAATCTTAGACATGATGATGCGTGAGTCCACCGACTCACAACTTCATCACGATTACACTTCCTCTTTTCAAGTCCAATCACAAAATGATGCACCAATTGACTATGAAAAGATGCTTAAAACCATGACTCAGGCTAGATTAGCTCGTGATCATGAAATAGATATGATGGTTCAATCTTTACTTTCTCACCGTCCGGCCAATTCTGCTTTCGCTGACCACTCTCTTAGAGCCGAAGAGTCACGTTGCTTTGGATAATAAGATTCTAATTCATTACCATCAATTGAGCTTGCCGAAACTCCAATTGATAGTTTGGCAAGTTATTCCTTTCCTAAAATAGAACTTGAGCATGAATATGATCCTGATCTCCCACTTGGTGATTCAATTTTACTTCCTGATTCAATAATGACTCCGGTGTCTCCACCTGATTTTACTTTTCCCGAGTCAACATTGGATCATGTACCAATTCATCATGAAATTGAATCACCCATTTTTGATGATCATATTGAACTTGACCAATTTTGCAATTTTAAAAATCTCATGGATAAATTGGTAAGTTCTCATTTTTATGATATTGAGCTCAATGAGATATGTGACATAGATTCTCAAATCTGTGATCAAGTTCAAATTCCCGAATCATTATTGACTCTTGTTTTGTTACCCGACTTAGGTAATCTTTTAGAGTTAGTTTTGATTCCCATACCTATCATTCCTGAACTTGAATCACCAACATTGAGTCACATTCCATTTTGGGAAACTGATTGTGGACTTGAGTTTCAGCTTATTGATTTGGACCCACTTCCTGAGCCTAGCCCGACTTCTGAACCCTTACTTGATTTAAGTTTCTTTCCTGAGTCGGTATTCGTTCCCATACTTACGACGTTCAAGTCAATTATTTCATCTTTTCACACTCCATTTTGGGACAAGGCGGTTGACACAATTGACTCTGAATATAATTATGAATTATTTAAATTTGATGGGGTAAAATTGCTAAAAAAATGATCATACATACATTTTAGTGGGTTATACAAGGGAAATTTCTGGTAGGTTCCTCCAAATACTACTTTATCTTGATTGGGGAGCAACGCTTGGCTCAATTAGACCACTACCGGAACCACCACCTTGAGGTAACTTCTGCCTTCCCTTCTTCTTTTCATGCATATATGCATTCATTCATACATTGAGGACAATGCATGAGATAAGTATGAGGGTAGGCCTTACTAACATACTAACATAGTTAGAAACTCACCAAAATTTGCTAAAAAAAGAGGACAATATTTTTACTTATCTTTTGAAAGAAATCTAAGTTAGTCTTAGGAATTAGGAAAATCAAGATTAGGATTTCTAAAAACTTGGTCAAAATAAATAAATTGTTGAATTTTTAGGTATAGGAGGAGAAATTGAATAAGTAGTTAGTCTTAATTTTACCTTAATGAAATGTGCATACCTAATGCATATCTAGGATTCTAAGACAAAGACCCTTGTGCCTCATAAAAATTTAAAAAAAAATCACCAATTAAGCTGGATACATGTGCCTCAAGAAGCATAAGTATTCATGCCAAAAGGTGAGTTCTAAAAAAAAAGTCCTTACTTTTGTGGCCTAGTTCACTCGAATATTGAGTCCGCGGGGTGTTTTCTCACCTGGTGCCCTAAAGCCGACCAGTTTGGGAGTCATCGACTTTAAGTTCGCTATATGGGTGGATTAGAAAGCCTAAGAAAACTAAAAAATATATATTATATATGTATTAACACATCTAATAGTCAATTAGTTAGGTATGAGGGCCTCAAGAAGCCTTGATACTTACACGAAAAAAAATTAGATGAGTTATACATATTAAAAAAAAAGAAAAAAATATATATATATAATAATAATAAAGAGACATGAGAGTCCAAGTTAAGGAATTCCTAGTAAAAATTCACAAGGATGCATATGACTTAGGGTAATGAAAAAGACTATACAAAAACTCAATTTTGACCCTTACCTAAAAAGGAAAACAATTTACTATATAAAGACTAAGTTTAAGAATGAATAAAAATGAGGATCCTAAAAACTTATAGACTACTTAGTCTCTTCAAACGTATTTCAAATGTTTTCCATTTTATGGATTTTGTGGGTGTAATCCGCTGAAAACCCTCACGAGACAACACTCGTCCTTTAGGGTAACCTAGGGGTTTAACGGCTTGTTGCACGTGCTAAGTGCAACCGTGATTCCTACGAAAGTGAGTTAGCTAGTTTAGTTTTTCTTTTTCTTTTTGATTTTTACTCGAGGACGAGCAAAAAGATAAGTGTGGGGTGTGATTGGTAGTGAAAAGTGCATTTTTATCATTATATTTACCATCACATTTTCATATTTATTCATATAATCATGCACAATTAACTAATATTTTATTATTTATTGTGTGCAGGCCTTGAGAAATAAAAATAAAGGAATAAAGCCTCAAAAGAAGCCCAAAAGCCCATGTTTAAAGCCCAATGTAAAAGTTGCAATTAACAATTGTCAAAATTGCAATTACTAAGGGCAATAGTTGCAAATTCTAAAAGAAGAGGGAAGGATAGACTTCTATTCAACCCTAAATACTTGCAGGATGAGGATAAAAGCCAAAGAAAGAGAGTGCAAAGATAATAAATTCGTTTAAAAGATATGGAGAGATTTGAGATCTAGGGTAACTTGCTTCCCAAGTTATCTCGAAATCCCAAGATGAAGAGTCGGGATGCAACTTCCAGAAGGAAACGCCCAGATGGACGGACCAGAGGAGGCCACGTGCCAAAGCGCGTGGCCAGAAACCACCCAAGAGCCGCGAAAACGCGGCCCAAGCCGCGTTTCCGCGGCAAGACAGTTGATTCTAGCGATAAGTTTTTTTGGGAGAGTCGTCCCGGGACTCTACCTCCTTCTGCACCTATAAATACCCCTGCAAACGCAACAGAGAGAGCGTACAGAAAATATAGAGCTAAAAGCTAGGGTTTTTAGGCTTTCTTCTAGTTGTAGGTTAGGTTTTATTTTCGTTTTCTTTTGTAATTTTTGTAACTGAGAGTGGAGGATGCTTTCATGGAGGAAGAAGTTCATACTTGTACTAAGGTGACATCGGTGTAAGTCTTACTTTTCCCCCATTGTTAATAAAATCTACTCAAGGTTGGTTTGTTTTTATTCTTGTTTCATTGTTGCTCTATTCTTGCTTTATCTTTGTTTTTTTTTATTCTTGTTCTATGTCATTGTTTCTCTCTGATGTTTTGTAAACCATGAGATATGATTGCTTTGAGACTGCCTAGCCGACGAAGTGCCCTTGATGGCCTATGGAGATGAACAAGCCTTCTCTTACTAGTCTTTTCTTTTTGTAGTGTAGATCGCGAAGGTGGAAGATCCTATACGCCATACTTGAACGCCTTAAAAGACAAGGTAAGTCGTCGTACATGGATCAAAGGTAAGCAGGGCAGAAGAGGTATGTATGTGTTAGAGTTTTATTTCTTTGTAATTTTAGTTTAGATCACCAACTCTAACTCATTCTTTTCTTCCCAACTCATTGTAAATACCATACTTCTCATTGTAAATACCATTGTAACTAACAAACTAAATAAAAAAGAGATAACTTACTTAAACGCTTCCATCGCTAGTCCCTCCCTGAGGATCACGACCCGCATAACCATTGCTACCGCGGATTAGAATTGAGCACCTTGCACATCTTTAATTCTAAATCTAATATTCCGTATTTTGTGTGCAGGTAAAATCTCAATCAATACCTTAAGGGCACTATTGAAATGGGTTTGTGGTATCCGAAAACTGGGCAATTCTCAATAACGAGTTTTTCGGATGCCGACTATGCGGGTTGTAGGGTAGATAGGAATAGTACAAGTGGAACATGTCAATTCCTTGCAATTGTCTTGTATCTTGGTCTTCCAAAAAGCAAAATTCGGTAGCCCTTTCAACCGCCGAGGCGGAGTATGTTGCAGCCGGAGCTTGTTGTGCACAAGTTCTTTGGATGAAACATACTCTCCTTGACTATGATTTGCATTTTGATCATATTAAAATATTTTGTGATAATACTAGTACTATTCATATGACCAAGAATGCAAATCAACATAGTAAAACTAAGCACATTGACATTAGATATCACTTTCTTAGAGATCATTATAAGAAAGGTGATATTGATATTAATTATGTTTCTACCGATTTTCAACTTTCGATATTTTTACAAAACCTCTAGACTATGCTAGATTTTCTTTTATTATTGGTGAGTTGAATGTTTGTATTATGGATTCTTGAAGAAAAACATTTTTATTTTGTTTAACCCTTTTTGATGTATGACAAAAAGGGGGAGAAAAAAGTTAGTTTGTTTTGATGCTTTGCATCTTACGTTTTACTTGGGTTTTATATAGATTTTAGCTTTATGTATATTGTCATTCATAGTCATTCCTTTTATACATAGCATATTTTGAGGGGGAGCTTCCAAGCTCTTCTTCCATTTGTATAAAATAACTTATATGTTTTGTCATCATCAAAAAGGGGGAGATTGTTGGCCCAAGGTTACAATCACCCGTTTTAGTGTGTTTTGATGATCACAAAACATATATAGTTATTTGTACTTATCATGTTTGTTGTTTCAGTGTGTTTCAGAGTTCTAATGATTCTACAAGCATTCTTCCATAAAGGAAGGTATGTTGACTCAAGTCACCTCATTTCGGGCTCAAGTTTCAAGCTTGCAAGATCACATATGGAGAAGCCCACTTGAAGACCTTGTAGTCATTTAGAACCAATGTAAGAAATAGTTTGTTAAAGTTTGAGGTTGTAGAATATTGGCTCTAGGACACACACACACATTTTTCAAAAATACAGTTTTTAGTTTTGATATTTTGTTTAAAGTTCATGCCTTGGTCTCTATACATGATTCATGTTTACATATTTTATATCTTGTTTATATCATGTATTTCTATCTTTCCAGCATGATACTTAGTCAAAATTTCATACAAAAGTTTCTGAAATTTTTCCAAAGTTCAAAATATTTTCAGTCTGTTTTTCTGTTTCAGGCTGGACCGGTCGACCGGATCCTGTGTCAGGACGTGCGCGCTTGTGCACGTCCGTCGGCCGACGGACCGGACGACCGGCAGAAAACAGATTGCTCTCTGTTTTTTGTCGGTCGGCCGAACCGTCGACCGACCAAAAGTTTCTGCTCTCTGTTTTTTGTCAGATGGCCGACCGGCCGACCGACAGCACAAAACTGTGTTTCCTTTTTGAGGCCGATCGGCCGACCGGTCGACCCGAGCCCAACGGCTATGTGCCAGCAGGGCTGACGGCCGACCGGGACGGTCGACCGCCAAGCCTGCAGAGCCCCAACGGCTCTATCCTCTTTGGTGATTTTCTGAAATCTGTTTTTGGATCTGTTTTTTGGCAGAACTTCCTTGAGTTTTTAGGATTATTTTGGGATCAAATGAGCTTAATTAAAATGTGTTTTAATCCCTTCCTCTCCCTATAAATAGAGGAGATAGGTCTCTTGCAAAAACACCAAGAAAAATCCCTAGTTTACAAGTTTTCAAAAGAAAGAAAAAGTTTCAAAGCTCTCAATTCTCTCTTGCATTCTTGGCTATTGTTTTCAGTTGTGTTTTCAAGCAAAATTCATTTACAACTGAGTTTGTTTTCTCACTACACTTCTAGAGCCAAAAAATTCCCTCTTCATTCTATAAGGAAGTTGTAAAGAGAAAGTTTGTAAGAAGTTTGTGATCCTTTTGTGATCACTTGGCTACTTGTTCGTTCTTCTTGTTCTTGTTGAGATACCTCTTCGGTAGAGGTTTGTAAGTGGTGGAGTTCGGTACTCCGGTCTTCGGTAGACCTTGTAAAGTCCTCGGTGGATAGTGGAAACCCTTCACGGCGGTGAAGGCGGGGAGAGTAGAGCGGTGGCTCGAACCTCGAAACAAATATCTTGTGTTTGCGATTGCTTTGTGTTATTGCTCTCTATTGCTCTTATTACTTGTTTGTGATATTTGTGATATATCTTGTGTGCTCTTTACCATTGCATTCATTCCTTTCTATTATCGATCAATTCTCATACAACAAGATTGCATTGCGCACCTCTAACTCATATCCAGAGGAATCACGAGGAAGGAGTTCAGAACCCTTCACCGGGTATACGGCTCCTTGTCTTGTTTTGAGAGATCGTTGCATCATTCATCCATACATGTTTTAAAAAGTTATTAGATTAGCAATTACACCTATTCACCCCCCTCTAGGTGTTTTTCAGAAAGGTGGCACATGGCCTAACATTTATAACAATAGACAATGGAAGAGTTCGTATATAAACCACTCAACTTTTCTCAGTATATGCAAATGTGAAATTAAATATCAAAGGCAAATAGAGGGAAACTCAAGTTTTCCTCCAAATCCAAATACATGTCCAACAATCCTCTCAAAACTTGAGTTTCAAGAAAGACAAAAGAAAGCAATATCATAAATCATAAATAAGAATAAAATTTGATCAACATCATATTGTAGATTCGGGGTCAATAGCTTACAACCTTGAATATACTCTTAGTAAATTTAACCGCCACCTGAGAGACATAATGGACTGCGCCTTAAATTAGGCCTCTTTAATCAGATATTGATGGAAAACACACACAATAAATTTCTATCTATTGGGCGAGCGGATTGAGCGTTAAAGGCTATATTCACAATAGCTGATTCATGAGAAGTTTTTAGGGGTCAGCTCTGCCCCTAAGCTGTAGCCATCACAGTTTCTCTCATATAGGTAAGTCCTCTAAGGGTACTACAGCTAGACCTTATACCCGCTACACTTCATGTGTCATACTTATTAAAAGTTAACTCAGTTTTACTTAGCTGTATTATAAGAGCATCGTTGCCATAGAGAAGGAACAGTAGTTACAATGCTACATATAGGATATAAACATATCCTGGTCGATACTCTACACGAGTATTACCACTCCAGCTTATTTTTATCACATTGAACCTCTTTCATGGAGCCGGCACCCGATCAAATAGGTTGGATTCCTGCTATCGATGAACTCTATTATGGGCTTAATCCCATCTTCCTCGATGATTTTATGACCACACTCCTAAAAAGACCCTTAGTCAATGGGTCAGTAAGATTCTTCTCGAACTTTACGAAGTTCAAAAACATAACTTTTCCTAATAAGCATTGTACAGACTTAGGTCTGATCTGAATATATATGTTCATCTTCTTGTTAGAATTCTCTTGCTTTAGAAAATCAATGGTGGATCTCGAATCAGTATGAGCTGAGATTGGAAGTATGGGTCTAGGCATGATATAGAATTAAGACAAAAGATCTTTTAACCATTCAGCTTTCAAGCAGGCAGTATCCACAATAATGAGTAGATTCCATGGTGCTCCTAACAATCATTGTTCGTTTGTAGGATTTCCAGGATATAGTAACACCACCGAACATAAAAACATATCCAGTAGTGCACTTAACACTGTGAGAGTCAGTGACCCAGTTGACATTACTATACCCTTTTATGACATCAAAATAACTAGTGTAAGTCAAATAATAACCAATTGTGCCTCTAAGATATATGAAACTCTCTAGTATAGTCTAGTGTTCTCTACTAGGGTTACTGGTGTATCTACTTAATCTACTTACTGCATAAGAGATGTCAGGCCTAGTCATATTGAAAACGTAGAGAAGTGAACTTATTAATTGAGAGTATTTTAGCTGAGATACAAGCTCACTCGTGTTCTTCTTCAAAAGAATTGAAGAGTCATAGGATGTAGAAATAAAATCAAATTTGTGAAGCATTATTTCAGTGTTGTGAGATAAACTCAATGCAATTTCATTAGGAATTCTGATATTTTCAATCCTAATATCATATTTACAGGTTGTACATCTTTCATGTCAAAATTTATGGGGAGATAATTTTTTACCCTTTGGATTGCATCAAGAGAAGTTTCAAGAATAAGAATATCATCTACATATAGATAAAGGATGATATAATCATTATCAAAGTTCTTAAAATAAATGCATTTCTCATGTTAATGGATAGTGAATCTAAATTGTGCAACAACTTTATTAAACTTTTGGTGTCATCATTTAGGTGCTTGTTATAGACCATACAACGACTTCACAAGTTTGCACACTTTGTTCTCTTGTCCCTTGGCTATGAATCCTTCTGGCTGGTCTATATAAATCTCTTCTTCGAGATCGACATTAAGAAAACATTCTAAACATATATTTGATGTATAAACATGTTATGAATTGATGCAAGAGTAAGAAAGATTCTAATAGAAGAGATCCTAATAACAGGAGAATAGGTGTTAAAGAACTCAACACCCTTTTATTGGGTGAAACCCTTGGGAACTAATCTGACTTTGTATTGGTTGATACCCAAGGTCGGTCGACCGACCGGTCGACCGTAGGCAGAGCAGAATTGCTCTATCGGTGGACTGAGCGGTCGACCGACATGCACCAAAGTGCATTGTGTGCACTTCGATCGACCGTGCGGTCGACCGACTACAAGAGCTTTACTCTCAATTAGGTCTGGTCGACTGTTACGGTCGACCGACAAAGAGCTCTGTTCTCTGGTTGGAAAAACGGTTAACCGATCGGTCGATCGCTATCCTCAACGGTCGGAAATCTGACTGTTGGCTGTCATCCGGCCGAAGGATTTCCTTCTGATTTTTTCCCAATGATTATATTCCAGTTTATCTTTTTCCGGGTCTTTTCCCAACAACTCTTTTAGGTTTTCTCCTCTTATTTTCATCACCTATAAATAGTGAGACTGTAGAAAAATCTAAAGACAAGTCTTAAGAAGTTCGAAAAAATATTTACAAGTTTACAAGAAGAATAAGTCAAGTTTTAGCCTTTTCTTAAAAGATTTTCTTTTGAGCCAAATTTTCACATTATTGATTTTTTAGCTTGAGCCTTCCCTCTACATCTTTGCAAGATATTCCCTTTACACAATCCCAAAGAGTTTCACCTCCTCATTTTGGTTATAGGATTGTGCTTATGAGCCTTTTTGTGATCAAGAGAAGATTACCGATTTTCTTTTATTGTGAAGTTGTAGAGGTTGCGGTCTCAAGTGAGCTAGTGAGCTCCGTGTTGGTGTTGTGGCACCATGAGAGAGGACTTGTGAGTTAATGGAGACCTAATGAGAATTTGTAACAGTTGATGATCTAGTGAGATCGGTCATAGTGAAATCCTTCATAGTGTTGAAGGCGGGGACGTAAAGCAGTAGCTTGAACCTCGAAACATATCATCGTGTTTGCAATTGCTTACTCTTTCTCCCTTCACTCTACTCTCTCTTTACTTGCACAATTATATTGTTTACTTATTTGAAAGTATTTCTTGTGTTGTGATTGGTATTTGCTAGGTTTCTAGTAAATAAATTTTTATTCCACATTATTTGCCATTTAGTATAGCCATCACCTATTCACCCCGTCTAGGTGATTTACAAAACTAACCTGTGGTCGATCGACCGGTCGACCGGCCAACGGTCAGATTTTTGACCATTGGGGTTGCCAGTTGACCGTCCGATCAACTGGTCCCAGGCCACAGAGAATCTTAATTCTCTGTCGGTCGACCTCTCGGTCAACCGGCCAAACCTGAGAATTGGGCTGAGCCAGTCGGTCGACTGGACAGTCGACCGCACCTTGATACAGTCGATCGACCAAGCCAGGGTTAAGGGCTTGTGCATATTTCTGTACACGTCGGTCGACTGCTCAGTCGACCAAACCATGCTTCGGTCGACCGGTCAGTCGGCCGACAGCAGCCCAAAAACAGGTTTTATAGGGATTAAAAACCAACTTGATAAATCTGATTAAATCTCGATAAATCTCAATAAATTTCACAAAAATGAGTTCATATAAATAAGTTGAAGTACAAATATGTGTGATCAAAAATCAACACATATTACAAACATATGAACTAATTTAAGGTAAAGAAATTAAAACTTAAAACAAAAACTTTATTTTCCAAAATCCAAACTTGAAATGGAAATCTGATTTTTCTATAAACTTGTATAAATACAAAAATAAGATATTGAAACACATTTGAAGTATGATGTGTATGGATATAATCCAAATACACATAGTAAATGATATATACTTGTTTTTGATAATAAATGCCAAAATAAGTTTTGATAAAAACAAATTTTAAACACATGAACTATATCCATCAATGTAAGTTTTCAAAACATATATGAATATCAATGTATAAAGATGAAATCCAATATACATATAAATCATATAAACTTCTTTTGATGAAATCTATTCATGAAGCAAAAGATGTATACTTAAAAATCTGAAACTCAAAACGGTATACATGATAAACCGAAACACAAAACTTGAAACTTGTTTCTATGAGTTTTGTGTAAACCAAGTAAATATAAACTTTTGAAACTAAAGCAGTTAAACTGAAAATCAAAATATAAACTTTGTGTGTGTATACTTGTGCAATTCAGAACAAACTATCCTTACACAAGATCTAAACTAGACAAATCTAGACCAAAGTCTTCTTGTAGCTCTTCTTCTCCAAGACGACTTGATCCAAACACATACTTGAGCAATTCAAAACTAAACTATCCTTACACAAGATCAAAACTAAACAAACCTAGACCAAAGTCTTCTAGTAGCTCTTCTTCTCCAAGATGACTCGATCTAAACACGATCCAAAGAGTTAGACTCCATCTCAAGTACTAAATGCGATCTTTAATGCTTGAGCTCTTGAATTAACATGTGCTAGCTTTATAACTTGACTTCGAATATTTTGTTGAAGCTAAACACCAACTATGATCTTGACCTATATCTGAAGCTTAGTAAACACATGATCATTAGTAACATAACTTCATAAGTTAGTCATTATCAAAACTAGGGTGAAAGGCTTCGGGCTAACAAACAGCCCCTGCACAAATCAAGCACATGTTTAGATTTATTACAATTAATTTGCAACAACTCTGCATGTTCACAGATTTGCTTTTATCGGAATGTTACACTTCAAGACAGTAATTGTGAAATACTCAAGAAAGTGAGACGGAGTTGGGGTACATTCCGAATCCAATTACTCAGGGTTGACTTCGAGATCAAGTGTCGGGGTCGCTCCAATATCACCTCAGGTCCTAGTACTTGGGATGGTTTCGAGTCTGAGTTCTCGGCGTCCATTCCGTGTCCTAGTTCTCGGGAATCACACCGCGTCGCCAAGTATTTGGGAATAATTCCGAGTCCAGAGACTCAGTTACTCCACCCAGAAATTCGAAGTTAGTTCCACATATAAAATCAAAAAAAAAATTCCAAAATATAGCAGTTCTAAGAACGAACCCCTTGAACGGAGCTACATTCGTGTCCGCACGTTGTGGGCGCGCGCCTCCCGGATCAACCCGAATCGATTTGGTGCGTGTGGAAAGGTGGCCCATGGCCTAACATTCCTAACAATAGACAATCACTACTACAGATGTTGAAAAAATCGACAGCACTCACAACGTTATTTTAGTAAACAAATGACGCTTTATATAGGGCGTTGGCATTCTTGTAATTAATTGTCATTTGTGTTCAATGTGGGACCCACATTTAGCGTCAGTTATAAAAATAACTGATGCTAAATGTTAAATGTGGGTCCCACATTTTCTGGTCATGGTCAACATTATTTATTGACTGGATTTTCGTGTCGGTTTTTTTAAAGAACCAACGCAAAAACTTAAACAATTGTGTCAGTTCTGTGTAAGAACCGCCGCGAAATTTGGGGCTCGCGTTAGTTCCCTACCAGAGCTGACATAAAAAGTACAAGCTTTCGTGTCGGTTCATTAACAGAAACGATGCGAAAAATAAACTTTTCGCGTCGGTTCGGTGCTAAAACCGACACAAAAAGTTGTGCCACTTTTTGCGTCAGTTTTTAAAAAAAACTAACAGAAAAAGTAAGACTTTTCGTCTCAGTTCTGTTCTATAACCGACACAAAAAGTCGGTTCTAAAACGTGACCCCAACCCTCTCTTTCTCCTGCCATGTCAGTGATCTGCATGCTCTCCTCTCTCTCTTCATCATCCCCTCGTTCTTCTCCTCCTCATCCTTCATCAACTCCTCTCCATGTGTTCCTCTTCACCATCCTTAACCATCTCTACTGCTCTGTCATCTTCTCTGCAACCCCCTCCCTTCATCAGATCGCCCCATCCTCAAATCGCACCACCTCTATATGTATTTCTCCTCTCCGACAAGGTCTCCTCTAGTTCGTGGTCTCGATGGTGATCCTCCAGCTGATCGAGTCTAGATCCTACACCTCGAGTTCAAAATCTCGATGGTGATCCACTCGCCTTTCGTTTGAGGACTGTTCTGGCCTGCGTTGATGGTGATCTCGATGGTGGTCTCGTTGGTGGTCTCAGAGGACAAGCAAGTGGTCTCGATGGTGATCCACTCGCTCATGGACACTCAGGGAATGGCTTTGTCGGAGGATTGCTCGTCGTGGAATGACTCGTCAGAAGACTGCTCGTCATGGATTACATCTGGGAGGGGAGAGTCATTTCAGGAAGAGTTTTAACATTGAAGAGGGGCATTTTGGGAAGAGTTTTAGCGGGGTGGGAGGGACATTTTCTAGATTTTTTTTTTTTAAATTGTTTTTAGATTTCGCGTCGGTTATATAAAAAAAACGACGCGAAATGTCTTCGTTTCGCATCGGTTAAAAACCGACACGAAACATCCGACTTTTCGGGTCTCCTGGATACACGTCGGTTGTAAAAACCCACACCGTTTCCTTTTTATGTTGATTTAATCCGAACGCGAATTCCCTTTTCTATAGTAGTGAATGGAAGAGTTAGTATATAAATCATTCAACTTTTCTTGGTGTATTCAATGTGAGACTAAATATCAAAAACAAGTTGAAAGAAACTCAAGTTTTTTCTCTAAATCCAAGTACACATCCTACAAGAAATTCATTTATGATAGCTCAGCGGGACATCTATCCATAACCCTCTCTTAATTTACATCAAAATTCATGGAAAGCAAAATAGATAAATGGAGGCTAAAATTACTCGCGTGTGTTTGTTTCTTAAACAAAGACCATATCTATGATTCAAATATGGAGGTTTCATAATTCATTTTTACTTTTTTACGTTTGTGTAAAATTTAATCTTTGTGTATTGTGTATTTTTTTCCCCTTTGCATTTTTATCGGCTTTAATTATAAGTTAACTATTAAGTAGCACGTGAACTTAAAATAGCACTCATGCACGTTACTTTGGTCTCCCTGGAGGCGTGTTTGGTTGCAAGGAAGTGGGCGGAAGTAAGGAAACGGGGAGGTATAATTGCTCACTTCCCTATCTATCCAAACACCGAAAAAGAGAAATGAAAAAACCTCTTTTCCTTTTCTATTCTCCCTTTTACACAATCACTTCCTCACTTCCATGGTACTACAGTTAATTTTGCGGTGATGTAAATCTCATTTGTAATAAGTTGTAACTCAAAACAGTTAATTTTGTGATCATGCAAATCTCACTTACATTCTTATTACAATCTAATTTTTATTTTTCTTAATTAATTTTTATTTTAATATTATTTTACGGTCAACTTTACAGTCAACTTTTCCACTTTCCATTTTCACATTACCATCCAAACACCAGAAAAGACATAACATTTTTCAAACCACACTTTCCAAAAACATTCAAACAATGAAAAACTCACTAACCAATTCTCAAGTTTTAAAAGGAACTATTACTATTTCTTTACTTTCTCACTTTCTCACTTTCACCCATAACCAATCAGTCCGTTAGTGTAGCAAAAAGGAGGGAAGAGACTCTACTTTATTAAAGGTTGTAAGTTATCTAGAATTACACTAAATCTATTTTCTCATTAGATACACATGAAATCTTTTTGCACCATCATTTATTCTAAGAAAGCTTCTAGACTTGTATTTAGGGGTGCCACCGGATACGGATTATCCGCGGATATCCACATCCGAATCCGCCTCCAATCCGGATACGGATATCATTTTTTCACATCCGTCAATATTCGTATTCGTATCCGTATCTGAAAGGTAGGTGCGGATACGGATATGGTAAAAGTAATATCTTATTTGTATCCGATCCGATATCCGAATGTTGCGTGCTTCACAATGATATCGGTATGGAGAAGACTAT
Organism: Agave tequilana; assembly: GCA_038442645.1. NCBI lineage: Eukaryota > Viridiplantae > Streptophyta > Magnoliopsida > Asparagales > Asparagaceae > Agave > Agave tequilana. The sequence continues at coordinate 81,889 of JAVJIF010006500.1, forward strand.
TCTTCAATAGAATAAGGTATTAAATTTTGATATTTTGAGTTGGTGAAAAAGTAATAGTGAAAAGTATTCGATTCTTGCAAGAGCATCACATGATATTTTGAGTATTTCGACATCAACCATGTCATCCGAATCGGCATTTAGCACCGGAGGAGATGTAATCTATTGTTATAGAAGTCAAATGACAATGAATACGATGAATGTATTGATATGTACACAATAATATCATAGTATGTATCACATTTAATATTGTAGTAGATGAGATAAAAAGTAATATAAGTATTTCTGTTTAATTTATCTTTAACCATATCCGTTTTTAACATATCCGATTAGTATCCGCATCCGATCCGCTAATTTCCGATTTATATCTGATATCCGATTTTGACGGATACGGATATCATTTTTTCACATCCGCCAATATCCGTATCCGTATCCGTATCCAAGATTGGGTGCGGATATGAATATGATAGAGGTAATATCCGATCCGTATCCGATCCGATGGCACCCCTAGTTGTACTACAGGAGGAAAGGAAGGATAGAACGAGGAAAAAAGACACTTAAAAAAAAAAAAAAAAAAAGAAAACTATTATAGTGTCACAAAAGAGTCCTCATTAAAAATCCTTCAAAGAACAAAACAAGGAAGAAAAATCTCGCTAAATAAGAGAAATCATTATTTTTTTCTGCTTTGTCCATTAACTCCGACAAATGTCCACGAAACTTTAATAGGCAATAGGCCTCCAATTATATCTCCTGTATTTTTAATTTAAAAACGCTCTCATCTAAGATTCTGATTGTTTATTGGCAAACAAAGAAAGGAAAACAGGTGGGCTTCACGTCCAGCTTTTGAGGGTTTTCTAAACTTTTAGTTTAAAATTCTTACATAATATTATAATATTAAAAAATTGAAGTTTTGCCCACACATTTTTTTTGCTTTCCCCACAATTTCACAGCAAATGAACATAATGGAGATGAGAAAATGCTCATATGGAGACGAGAAAATGATCATGAGATCTACATGTCAGGAACGAATAAATAACCCTTGTGCAAATAATGAGATTAAATCAACTACCTACAGATTGAAGGGTAAAAAAAAGGGATTATATCACAAAAGTTAAATGCATTGGATGCCCCCAAATCATTATTCGAAGAAAGCACAATGTTTCCGACAAACTTACAATTTAGGGCACAGGAGTAGCGTAACTGCTCCGCTAACTTGCCAAACAAAGGACTAGTACCTGGGGCCCGGTGTTGCTTGAGAAACACGCCAGAGTACGGATTGATGCTGACGTGTCAGAGAAAGGACTGGGGTTAGGGAGCTCGCCGATCAAACGTCTAATCAGTGGGTCCCCAGGGGAATCGGGTCGCCGTCGCTCTCGCCCGCTTTCTGCGGACCTTGATGGAGCTTGGATCCATCTCTCTCGCTCCATTTGATCGAACCTGCTTGGGGAATTCATTCACTGGATTGCCCTCGACAAGTTGGACTAAACTAAGACCCAGTCTCTCAGTGGCTCGTCATTATGGCTGGGTGGTAATAGATTTCAATGCAATGATGATTTAAGGGTTGTTTTAAAGTTGGAGTATTTTCTGATTTTTGTGAGCCTCAAGACTCTCAGTGTTTGCCTGTTTGTCTTGCAAAAAAAATTTGTGAGAAAGTGTCACAGACGTCAGCAAAACATCAGCGAAATGAGCATTTTGGTTCCACAGCAAAACCAGTGGATTTTGGGTGGAAGACTGACAGCGTGGGGCCCACCACCAAATTTTCTCAAGGAAAACTGATTTTATAAGCCTCATTGTCAGTTTTCTCAAATCTTTTTCCAGTCAAAATAGGCCATAATAGTGATTATCTAAAAAGTTAATCACAAGAAATTAAAAATTATTTATTTGAAAGAAAAAAAGAAAAAAAGGAAAGAATATATTGTCTTGTTTGTAGGGGTGCCACCGGATGCGGATTATCCACGGTTATCCGCATCTAAATGTTGGGTGCTCGATAATGATATCCGTATGGAAGAGACTATTCTTCAATGAAATAAGGCATTAGATTTTTCTATTTTGAGTTGGTGAAAAAATAGTGAAAAATATTCAATTCTTGCAAGAGCAGTACGAGATATTTTGAGTATTTCGACATCAACTGTGGCATCCGAATCGGCATTTAGCACCGGAAGTCGTGTAATCCATTGTTATAGAAGCCAAACGACAATGGATACGGTGAAAGTATTGATATGTACGCAATAATATCATAGTATGTATCACATTTAATATTATTGTATATGAGATAAAAAGTAATATAAGTATATCCGTTTAGTTTATCCTTAACCGTATCTTTTACATATCCGATTAGTATCTGCATCCGATCTGCTAATATCCGATCTATATTCGATATCTGATTTTGGTGGATACGGATAATTTTTTCACATCCGTATCTATATTCGATATCTGATTTTGGCGGATACGGATAATTTTTCACATCCGTCAATATCCGTATCTGTATTCGTATTCGAAGGTTGGATGTGGATATGAATATGGTAAAGACAATATCTGATCCGTATCTGATCCGTTGGCACCCCTACTTGTTTGTCTGTTTCTCAAATATTATGAATTAAATTGTTGGGAAAACGAAGAATTAAACAGTAAATTTTTGAGCTAATTAAGGCGAGATCCGTTGATAGAATCAACCGGATAATGGTTGGAGTGTGTTCTCCTTCCATTAGGGATGAACGTAATGTATTTACATGTTCAATTCCATTTTAGAATGAGTGAGATATTCATGTCTAAAGTTTGCCTAATTCAAAAGCTAAAAGGGATTAAAGACAGCAAAATGCATTTAGTCCCACATTGGATATGAGAGGGACAATTGAAATGTATAAATAGAAAAAAATGGGAACAAAGGGAGTGCCCTTTGGGTACTTGGAGTTGTCATGCGCGATTGGGGAAAACCATGGCCACACGCGCGCGGGGTTCAGGCTCGGATCCAACCCGGCCCGGTATTTTTTGAACTGAGCCACACGAGTTTGGTGTACAAGTGGGTCTCGACCCGTTCCGCTACCCGCCCGCTGCGCTGCACAGTTGGAAGGAGCCGCTGCAGTGGTTCTTGTCTGGAACGAACAGTTACAACAGTTCAGACAGAACCGTTGCAACTACTCAGACTCCAAATGACGGATTTGCCCTCCAACGGACTCCCAGGAGCGCTATAAATAGCGCTTCTTTCCGTAATTGTAAACATACAAAAATCATTTCCTCCTCTCTTCCTTTACACTAAAGATCAGTCCTGAAAAGAGTCAGAATGAAGATCAGAGTTCTAAAGAAAATTCTGAAGTAAGGAAAAGATTCTTCTTAAAGAAGGCTTAAAAAAATCAAAAGATTATTAAATAGAATTATTGTCTGAATCTCTTTCTTCCAAAGACATTAATTCTTCTCTCCCTCCTTTCTTTACAGTGGATAATCCTCCGAAGTTAAGTCAAATATTCTCCCTGAAATTTGTCTCCGTCCTGCTGCATTGAAATTCTGTGAAGGTACTGATTAACTACAGTTCGACCGTATGGTGATTTGATAGTGCTATCCAAATACCGTGAATGAGTGGGACACCACCGTCCAGTAACCTGTTAGCACCGTAGCGGGGGACGTAATTGTCTTAAATTAAGGCGAGATCCGTTGATAGAATCAACCGGATAATGGTTGGAGTGTGTTCTCCTTCCATTAGGGATGAACGTAATGTATTTACATGTTCAATTCCATTTTAGAATGAGTGAGATATTCATGTCTAAAGTTTGCCTAATTCAAAAGCTAAAAGGGATTAAAGACAGCAAAATGCATTTAGTCCCACATTGGATATGAGAGGGACAATTGAAATGTATAAATAGAAAAAAATGGGAACAAAGGGCGTGCCCTTTGGGTACTTGGAGTTGTCATGCGCGATTGGGGAAAACCATGGCCACACGCGCGCGGGGTTCAGGCTCGGATCCAACCCGGCCCGGTATTTTTTGAACTGAGCCACACGAGTTTGGTGTACAAGTGGGTCTCGACCCGTTCCGCTACCCGCCCGCTGCGCTGCACAGTTGGAAGGAGCCGCTGCAGTGGTTCTTGTCTGGAACGAACAGTTACAACAGTTCAGACAGAACCGTTGCAACTACTCAGACTCCAAATGACGGATTTGCCCTCCAACGGACTCCCAGGAGCGCTATAAATAGCGCTTCTTTCCGTAATTGTAAACATACAAAAATCATTTCCTCCTCTCTTCCTTTACACTAAAGATCAGTCCTGAAAAGAGTCAGAATGAAGATCAGAGTTCTAAAGAAAATTCTGAAGTAAGGAAAAGATTCCTTCTTAAAGAAGGCTTAAAAAAATCAAAAGATTATTAAATAGAATTATTGTCTGAATCTCTTTCTTCCAAAGACATTAATTCTTCTCTCCCTCCTTTCTTTACAGTGGATAATCCTCCGAAGTTAAGTCAAATATTCTCCCTGAAATTTGTCTCCGTCCTGCTGCATTGAAATTCTGTGAAGGTACTGATTAACTACAGTTCGACCGTATGGTGATTTGATAGTGCTATCCAAATACCGTGAATGAGTGGGACACCACCGTCCAGTAACCTGTTAGCACCGTAGCGGGGGACGTAATTGTCTTAAATTAAGGCGAGATCCGTTGATAGAATCAACCGGATAATGGTTGGAGTGTGTTCTCCTTCCATTAGGGATGAACGTAATGTATTTACATGTTCAATTCCATTTTAGAATGAGTGAGATATTCATGTCTAAAGTTTGCCTAATTCAAAAGCTAAAAGGGATTAAAGACAGCAAAATGCATTTAGTCCAACATTGGATATGAGAGGGACAATTGAAATGTATAAATAGAAAAAAATGGGAACAAAGGGCGTGCCCTTTGGGTACTTGGAGTTGTCATGCGCGATTGGGGAAAACCATGGCCACACGCGCGCGGGGTTCAGGCTCGGATCCAACCCGGCCCGGTATTTTTTGAACTGAGCCACACGAGTTTGGTGTACAAGTGGGTCTCGACCGTTCCGCTACCCGCCCGCTGCGCTGCACAGTTGGAAGGAGCCGCTGCAGTGGTTCTTGTCTGGAACGAACAGTTACAACAGTTCAGACAGAACCGTTGCAACTACTCAGACTCCAAATGACGGATTTGCCCTCCAACGGACTCCCAGGAGCGCTATAAATAGCGCTTCTTTCCGTAATTGTAAACATACAGAAATCATTTCCTCCTCTCTTCCTTTACACTAAAGATCAGTCCTGAAAAGAGTCAGAATGAAGATCAGAGTTCTAAAGAAAATTCTGAAGTAAGGAAAAGATTCCTTCTTAAAGAAGGCTTAAAAAAATCAAAAGATTATTAAATAGAATATTTTCTGAATCTCTTTCTTCCAAAGACATTAATTCTTCTCTCCCTCCTTTCTTTACAGTGGATAATCCTCCGAAGTTAAGTCAAATATTCTCCCTGAAATTTGTCTCCGTCCTGCTGCATTGAAATTCTGTGAAGGTACTGATTAACTACAGTTCGACCGTATGGTGATTTGATAGTGCTATCCAAATACCGTGAATAAGTGGGACACCACCGTCCAGTAACCTGTTAGCACCGTAGCGGGGGACGTAATTGTCTTAAGGAGATTCACTACATGCGTACCTCACTCAAATTGCTGTATAAGTGAACTAACGTTCTTTATATAGGGGTTATACTGAAATATTTATGCTCATAAATATTACAATATATTGAGACTGACTAATACTAGTCTAATTGGTGTTTAACCAAGACAAGTAATTGAAATATGATTCTATAATTAAGGAACGTTCTACTAAACGGAGAACCTCCCACCTGATATTCACCGACCTGACCAATTAGATCAGTGACATTGATTAGTGTCAGATCGATCCTGGGTCCAACAATCTTAAGACAAATATATTCTTGAAGTTACTTATTTCTGCTCTGTTTGAATTACAGAAAATGTCTGACACTAATCAAGATAGTACCAGTAAGGCACCGAATATGCAAATTCAGTAGATGATACAAAAATTTTGATCGAAGCGAAACCAGCACTTGAAAATGTGCATTTTATGAAAACAATGAAATTATGTGTGTGTTAATGTTCCCTCGATACTTCCGTTATAGTGTTGACTCAACGGGTCGAATCCACATGGACAAGAGGCGATAGAAGCATTAACAGTCTAATTCACGTGTTATGTCAACAAGTTCTTCTTCGTTAAAGAATGAGAAAAAGAAAAAGAAAAAAAAATCTAGAAGTGATAGATAGAGAAGACGATGAAGACGGCGATATAAAAATAAAAGAGAAGTGGTTTGAAAATAAAAAGAAGATGGAACAAAGATGAACTAAGAAGTTGGTGAAAACAAAAAAATGATAAAAGGATTTTAGAAATTGTTTTTAAAACAAAGTAACAAGAAGGAAAAGAACTATAAGAGAAAACTCATGGCTACTAGATACTAATTGCTCTACTAACCGTGCTAACCTCTTAGTGATAGTTGTCTCGCATGGATCCTTGGCCATCACTAGTCCTTGGCTTTAAGAGACGATACAATGCATAACACATAAGATTGTTCTTCTACATTCATATAACACATCCATACCACACAACAAGCTGCAAGCTACTATTAGATCATCAAAACCGGTTAGAGGTGAGCATGAAATAAAGTTAGCATTAAAAGTTAGCAAGTTAGTGGGTTAGATGTCAAAATTTTAGAATGTTAGAATCCATCATCATGAGCCATTAATGGCTCTGACAAGAGCAAGGCCTTGTAGAGGCTACTAGATTCATGTGAATTATCATGTAAGTAGTTAGATGTGTTAGCCCAAAAGGTTACACTCTCCATTTGTTTAGAGTTTTGATGATAACAAAACAAATAAGAGCTATTTGGTACTAATTAGTTTGTTAAGATAAGTTTCAGGTTTGTACCATATTTGGAGGCCATTGCTTAGCTATTGCAAGAAATTCTAGGTTCATAAAGCAAAGAAGGCTTTTTGCACATCAAGGAAGGAACATAGAAGAGAAGGCTCTAGCAAGGCATTGCATGGCTCAAGACTTCAAGATTGCTCAAGATAATTTATTAGTTTTGCTCTTAGTTTAGAGTTTTATTAAAGAATAGTGAATAGGTTTGAAGCTCTATCACACACGTTTTTGGGCACATCTTGTTTCCAAACATATTTCCTATAATATGTACAAAAATAGTTTGTATACAATCTTCAGCCTACAAACTCATTTTTATCCATTATATATATCCCTATTCAAAACTATTTTGTTAAAATAGATTTCTCCTCAAAATTCCATTTTTATTTTGGCTTTGACCTGAGTCGGTCGACCGCCTGGGTCGACCGACCCCATGTCAGGTCAAGCCGGTCGGCCGACCCAGTCGACCGGAGTTCTGGCAGAAGTGCGTATCAGTGTGCACGTTTCACGGTCGACCCGGACGGTCGACCGAGACACGCCTGCCTGAAAGACTCTGCTCTCTGTTTGTTTGGGTCGACCGGCCGGTCGACCGTCAGCCTGCAACGACTATTTTTTTGTACTAGCGGTCGACCGGGCGGTCGACCGAGCTAGCCGTTTGAACAGTAACGGCTAGTTTTCTGAGCTGGTTTATTTTTGTCCTTTTCTCACTTAAATGTGTTTAAGTGACAAGTTTTGGTTTTAATACTTTCTGATTAGCCTTAAAAATGTTTTATCTCTAAACCCTAGCCCTCTCCTATAAATAGGGGTGTTTAGGGAGAGATTGGTTACTAGAAAAATTCTCAAAATTTTCACAAGTTTAAGGCATTCAAAAAGACTTGGTCTCTTGGTTTTTGTGCTGAAATTCTCTCTCATTTTCTGAAGTGTTTTCAAGAACTCTCTGATTTCTTTTTCTTTTCTCCTTGCACACAAGAGCTTCATTCCTACTCATTTTTCTCTAAGGACCTTTGTAAGGAAGAGAATTTTGCAAGAGAGAGTTTGTGGTCTTTTGACTACTCAGAGATTGCTTGTACTTGAGATTGTGGAGTTGGGTACTTCGGTGTATTTGTGACATCTTTGTGATAGTGGAAGTGGTTGGAACCCTTCTGGGGAAGACGGGGAAGTAGAGCTGGGTGCTCGAACCTCGATAACAATTCTCGGTGTTTGCGTTTGGTTTACTTGCTCTTATTTCTTACTCTATTTTCATTGCTCTTATTACTTGCTCTCTACATTCATTGCTATATTCACTTGCTTTGTGAGATTGTTGCATCATAATTTTTAAATTGTGCATTGATTAGCATTATCACCTATTCACCCCCCCTCTAGGTGATTTTCAATTGGATCAGAGCTTGGACTCTAGGTTTTGGCTTAACATCCATAGAGAGATCCTTAAAATTTGCTAATCAACATTTGCATTCCATTTGTCATTCACTAGTAAACATGGCCGATAACATCAAAACCCCTCCTAAATTTGATGGACTCAATTTTCCTATTTGGAAGGTTAGGATGACTATCTTTTTGCAATCTTTAGGTAGCTTAGTAGCTAAATCCTTGACCAAACCCTATGTTGCACCCGATAGTGATGAGAGCACATGGACCGACTTCAACTTTAGAGAATATGAGGCTAACTCTAAGGCCCAAAATTCCCTCTTAACCGCCTTGAACGAGGATGACCTTACACGGGTAATTCATTGCCAATCCGCCTATGAGATTTGGCAACATTTATTGGTCACACACGAGGGGACTTCACAAGTTAAGAGAGCTAAGATAGATCTCTTAAGGTCCCAATATGAATCCTTTAAAATGATTGATGAAGAATCTATTGATTGTATGATTACTAGATTTACTAAAATCACCAATGCTCTTTCTTCTTTAGATGATGACATCTCCAATGACCAAAAGGTGCGAAAAGTGATTCGGGCACTTCCTACATCATGGGAGATCAAGGCCACCACCTTAAAAGAATTGAACGACAAGGATGAGATGGACCTCATTAGTCTCATTGGGAACTTAAAAACCCATGAGATGGAAAAGAAAGCAAGAGAAGAGGCTGCTCCACTAAAGAAGAAATCCATAGCCTTCAAGTCTTCATCCACTCTTGAAGACGACGAAGAAGATGAAGAAGAAGATGAGGAGCTATCACTACTTGTTCGCAATGTGAAGAGAATGTACCGGAGGAACAAGCTCAACTTCCGAAGGAAATTTGAAGGCAAAGAGGAGAGGAGAATTATATGCTACAATTGCCGAAAGCCCGGACACATCATGGCGGATTACCCGGAGTTCAAGAAGAAGATGACCTCCTCCTTCAAGCCAAAGAAACCGGAAGAAAAGAAAGCGTACAAGGCAACTTGGGATTCGGAAAGCGAGTCCGAGGAAGAGGCGGATATAGCGAATATGTGTTTCTTGGCAAACACACCAAAGGTAACCCCTCAACTTCTTGATGATGAAGATGATGAATTAAGCAAAGAAGTTCTTGTTCATGCCTTTGTTGAACTTTCAGAAACCTATGATAATAAAAAGATTGAATGCTCTAAATTGGAAAAGGAAGTTGCTTTTCTCAAAAATAAACATGCTATTATTTCTAAAGAAAAAGATGAAATTTCTTCAAATCTCATTTCTACCCAAAATGAATTTTGTGCTTATAAAGTTACTTGTAAAGCAAAATTTCCTAAGATTGATGAAAAAGAAATTTCTTCTTTGAAGACTAGAATTGTTGATTTTGAAAAGACTTTAAAGGATTGTGCTTTTAACACTAAGAAACTTGAAAAAATGTTTTCTAAAAAGCACACCTCTCATGCTAAAGATTCACATGTTAAGATTCCTCATGCTCACACTACACATAACACTTCTCATGCTAAATCTTTTCATGCTCATAATTCTCATGCTCACAAATCACACACTCACTATGCATTTAAATATGGTAGAGTGTATAGATGCACATATTGTGGTAAAAATGGACATTTGGCTAAATTTTGTTATGACCAAGTAAATAGATCAAATAATCTTGTTTGGGTTAATGAAACTAACTCTTTAGGACCCAAGAAAATGTGGGTACCAAAATCAAGTCCTAAATTATTTGATGTAGGTACAGACCAAGGCTCCAAGACGTAGGGAGCGGTGGTACCTTGATAGTGGTTGTTCAAGACACATGACGTGGGACATCAATAACTTTACAACCCTATCAAGGTACGAGGAAGGTGGCTCCGTCACCTTCGGGGATGACTCCAAAGGTACTATCATCGGTATAGGTAACATTCAAATTGGTGCATCTCCTATTATAGAAATGTTGTACTTGTTGATGGTTTGAAACATAATTTGCTTAGCATTAGTCAATTTTGTGACCGTGGACTTAAGGTTGTTTTTGATGATTCTTCTTGCAAAATCTTTGATGTTAAAACCAATGATTGTGTTCTCACCGGTTTTCGTGATGATAATGTTTATATCATTGACATGCTTAATGTGGAATGTTCTACTAAATGCTTAAATGCTTTTGATGAAAATTCTTGGCTTTGGCATAGAAGATTAGGACATGCATCTTTTGACCATCTTTCTAGGATTAATTCAAAGGAATTGGTGAAGGGTATTCCTTGCTTGAAGTTTGAGAAAGACCGCATTTGTGGTGCGTGCCAACTTGAGAAACAAACCAAGTCTTCCTTCAAACCAATCAAGGATATCATGTCAACTAAGCCTTTAGAATTAATTCATATGGATCTTTTGGACCTACTAAAACTAAGAGCTTAAATGGTAGTAGATTTGCATTTGTTTTAGTTGATGATTTTTTCCGTTTCACTTGGGTTTTCTTCTTGGAACACAAAGATCAAGCTTTTTCTCATTTTAAGATTTTTCGAAAAAGAGTTGAAAAAGAAAAAGGTTTTTCGATTTTGAGAATAAGGAGTGATAGAGGTGGTGAGTTTGTTAACCAACTCTTCATGACTTATTGTGATGAAAAGGGAATTAAGCATGAAATGTCTTGTCCTAGAACTCCACAACAAAATGGAGTTGTAGAAAGGAAAAATAGAACACTTCAAGAGATGGCTAGGACAATGATAAGTGAGTATGACCTCCCTCAATATCTATGGGCCGAGGCCGTAAACACCGCATGCTACATATCAAATCGTATTTATTTATGTAAAAATTCTTCCAAAACATCTTTTGAAATGTATCATTCTAGAAAACCTAATGTTGCATATTTCAAAGTTTTTGGATGCAAGTGTTTTGTTTTGAACACTAAAGATAACTTGGGTAAATTTGATGCTAAGGCTTATGAAGCAATCGTTGTTGGATATTCTACAACTAGTAAAGCTTATAGAGTATTAAATAGATCTTCACTTACCATTGAAGAATCCATGCATGTTAAATTGAAGAATCTAATGTGTTTGTTGAGAATGTTGTAGAGATTGAACCATTAGGTGATAACATGGAGAGACTATCCTTGAAGGACTCACCCGCTCAAGATGATAAGCAAGAACCAATTGGTGACGTTCAAGAGGATAAAGAGGAAAGCTCTCAACCGCTTCCTAAAGCTTGGAGATATGCCACAAATCATCCCAAGGAGCTCATCTTAGGTGATGCATCTAAAGGGGTAACAACTCGCTCCAAACTCCATGACCTATGTGGTAATTTTGCTTTCATTTCTCATTTTGAACCCAAAAGCATCCTCGAAGCCGAGACGGACTCATATTGGTTGCTAGCCATGCAAGAGGAACTCAATCAATTTGAGCGCAACCAAGTTTGGCACCTTGTTCCTAGGCCCCACGATAGACCAATAATTGGTACTAAGTGGATCTTTAGAAACAAGATGGATGAGTCTGGAAATGTGATTAGGAATAAGGCTAGGTTAGTGGCCCAAGGTTACACTCAAGTTGAGGGAATTGACTTTGAGGAGACCTTTGCACCCGTAGCACGGCTTGAAGCTATACGGATGACACTAGCTTTTGCATCTTTCAAAAATTTTAAACTTTTTCAAATGGATGTGAAAAGTGCATTTTTGAATGGTTTTATAAATGAAGAAGTTTATGTTGCTCAACCTCCCGGTTTTGTTGATCATGTTCATCCCGATTTTGTTTTTAACTTGATAAAGCTTTGTATGGATTGAAACAAGCTCCAAGAGCTTGGTATGAAAGGCTTTCTAGTTTTCTCATTTCAAATGATTTTATTAAAGGCAAAGTAGATACAACACTATTCACTAAGCATGTTGATAATGACATTTTAATTGTGCAAATTTATGTTGATGATATAATTTTTGGTTCTACTAATGAGTTTTTATGCAAGGAATTTGAAAAGGTTATGCAATGTGAATTTGAAATGTCTTCAATGGGTGAGCTTAATTTCTTTCTTGGACTCCAAATCAAGCAATTCAAGATGGGAATTTCATATGTCAAGCCAAATACGCAAAGGAACTCGTAAAGAAGTTTGGACTTGAAGACTCAAAGGTTTGCAACACTCCCATGGCAACTACCACCAAGCTTGATAAGCATGACCAAGGTAAAAATGTTGATATTAAATTGTATAGAAGCATGATAGGTAGTCTTTTGTATTTGACGGCAAGTAGGCCGGACATTATGTTTAGTGTGTGTCTTTGTGCTAGATTTCAATCGTGTCCCAAAGAGTCCCATCTTATTGCGGTAAAACGCATTATTCGTTATATTAAGGGAACGATTGGAATGGGTCTATGGTATCCGAAAACCGGAGATTTCTCAATGACGAGTTATTCGGATGCCGACTATGCGGGTTGTAGAGTAGATAGAAAGAGTACTAGTGGGACATGACAATTTCTTGGTAATTGTCTTGTTTCATGGTCCTCTAGGAGACAAAATTCCGTAGCTCTCTCAACCGCCGAGGCGGAGTATGTTGCCGCGGGGGCTTGTTGTGCACAAGTCCTTTGGATGAAACATACTCTCCTTGATTATGATTTGCATTATAACCATATAAAAATATTTTGTGATAATATTAGTACTATTCATATGACTAAGAATGCAAATCAACATAGTAAGACCAAGCACATTTAAGACCAAGCACATTGAGATTAGATATCACTTTCTTAGAGATCATTTTGAGAAAGGAGATATAGATATTGATTATGTTTCTACGGATTTGCAACTTGCCGATATTTTCACTAAACCACTTGATTTTGCTAGATTTTCTTTCATTTGTGGTGAACTTAATGTTTGTGTTATTGAATAAAAATGTTTTCATAACCCTTTTTGATGTATGACAAAAAGGGGGAGAATGAGTTTTTATAGTATTATGAGTTCATATGGTTTTGGTTCCATATGAGTTTATACATGTTTAATTAGTTTTCATGATTTAGAATTAATTAGTTTTCATGATTTAGAATTATGAGTTCATATGGTTTTGGTTCCATATGAGTTTGTATATGTTCTATGTTTTTAGTGTTTGATGTGTTTTCATGAATTCTTGTAATTTGAGTTTAAGTGTTTTGCAAGTGTTTTATATTCTCATGGTTTTTGGTTTCATGTTGTTTACTTGCAAACTATGAATTACATTGCTTTTCTTTGTTTAATATAGCATAATTTGAGGGGGAGCTTTCTCCTCCCCTATATTTTTGTTTATAGCCTATTTGTTTTGTCATCATCAAAAAGGGGGAGATTGTTAGCCCAAAGGTTACACTCTCCATTTGTTTAGAGTTTTGATGATAACAAAACAAATAAGAGCTATTTGGTACTAATTAGTTTGTTAAGATAAGTTTCAGGTTTGTACCATATTTGGAGGCCATTGCTTAGCTATTGCAAGAAATTCTAGGTCATAAAGCAAAGAAGGCTTTTTGCACATCAAGGAAGGAACATAGAAGAGAAGGCTCTAGCAAGGCATTGCATGGCTCAAGACTTTAAGATTGCTCAAGATAATTTATTAGTTTTGTTCTTAGTTTAGAGTTTTGTTAAAGAATAGTGAATAGGTTTGAAGCTCTATCACACACGTTTTTGCACACATCTTGTTTCCAAACATATTTCCTATAATATGTACAAAAATAGTTTGTATACAATCTTCAGCCTACAAACTCATTTTTATCCATTATATATATCCCTATTAAAAACTATTTTGTTAAAATAGATTTCTCCTCAAAATTCCATTTTTATTTTGGCTTTTGACCTGAGCCGGTCGACCGCCTGGGTCGACCGACCCCATGTCAGGTCAAGCCGGTCGGCCGACCCAGTCGACCGGAGTTCTGGCAGAAGTGCGTATCAGTGTGCACGTTTCACGGTCGACCCGGACGGTCGACCGAGACACGCCTGCCTGAAAGACTCTGCTCTCTGTTTGTTTGGGTCGACCGGCCGGTCGACCGTCAGCCTGCAACGGCTATTTTTTTGTACTAGCGGTCGACCGGGCGGTCGACCGAGCTAGCCGTTTGAACAATAACGGCTAGTTTTCTGAGCTGGTTTATTTTTGTCCTTTTCTCACTTAAGTGTGTTTAAGTGACATGTTTTGGTTTTAATACTTTCTGATTAGCCTTAAAAATGTTTTATCTCTAAACCCTATCCCTCTCCTATAAATAGGGGTGTTTAGGGAGAGATTGGTTACTAGAAAAATTCTCAAAATTTTCACAAGTTTAAGGTATTCAAAAAGACTTGGTCTCTTGGTTTTTGTGCTGAAATTCTCTCTCATTTTCTGAAGTGTTTTCAAGAACTCTCTGATTTCTTTTTCTTTTCTCCTTGCACACAAGAGCTTCATTCCTACTCATTTTTCTCTAAGGACCTTTGTAAGGGAAGAGAATTTTGCAAGAGAGAGTTTGTGGTCTTTTGACTACTCAGAGATTGCTTGTACTTGAGATTGTGGAGTTGGGTACTCCGGTGTTTTTGTGACATCTTTGTGATAGTGGAAATGGTTGGAATCCTTCTGGGGAAGGCGGGGAAGTAGAGCTGGGTGCTCGAACCTCGATAACAATTCTCGGTGTTTGCGTTTGGTTTACTTGCTCTTATTTCTTGCTCTATTTTCATTGCTCTTATTACTTGCTCTCTACATTCATTGCTATATTCACTTGCTTTGTGAGATTTTTGCATCATAATTTTTAAATTGTGCATTGATTAGCATTATCACCTATTCACCCCCCTCTAGGTGATTTTCAAGATGGTTAGTGGTTAGTAGTTACATTTCCATGAGAAGAAAAGTTAGCTAGGTATCACGTAGAAGATGGAGAAGTGATTTTGAGATTGAACCTGCATACAAAATACAGTATTTCAGATTTTAAAATTAAAGAGTGCAAGTTACTCAATTCTACCGCAATAGCAAGTGGCTATGCAGGTCGTGATCCACAAGGAGGGACTAGCGATGGTAGCTTTTTAGTAAGTCTCTTTTAGGCTACAAAGTATGATTAAAGTTCTTCTTTAATTCTTTAAAAGAAAAAGGAAAAATTAAGTTAAAGTTAAATTAGGAAGAAGATGGTAGATTAAGAAGATGGAGAAACTAGAAATAATATGTACAAAGAAATGGAAAAGGAGTGATAAAAGAAGTGGTAGATTGTGGTGTTCTAAACTAAAGTATATAAAAAAAAGAATCTAAAAGCTACTTACCTCCTTTGGCCAAATGCTTACCTTGAATCTTTTGCAATGAAGTTACCTTGAAGTGAAGCGATCAACGTATAGCCCATAAGAGTTGATTCACGTCTCCTCCACATTATATCATCAAGACGTTGCAAGTATGAAGTGATACAGAATGAAACTCAAAATCCATCTTCATGAGCTATCGGTGGCACTCGTAAAGGTAAGGCTCTTCGATGCTTTAAGACTCACTTGGATAGCAATTTTGTACCAAAAGAAGAAAAGTAGAGAAGAAGAAGTAGAACAAAAATAAAGTACATACAAAAGGGAAACTACAGATTCGATTTTATAACAATAAGAGAAAGAAGAAAATCTTACACCGGTGCCACCCTCAACAGAAGCTTCATTCTCATTCTCCTATGAAACTCTGATCTCCTCTGAGTTACATAAATTAAAACTAAAAATTATATGAAAAGAAAAATAAAAACCTACACTACAAAGAATGGAAAAGTGGACTAAATTCTATCTCTACATGGTCGTCCCCTGTACGCTCGGAAAATCCCAGTATTTATAGGCAAAAACCCACGTAAGAGAGCGTATGAAGATAGGGGAGCAAACGCTCCCCCTAACTCCCTAACAAAGCCGCGGATCCGCGGCAAATGCCGCGTTTCCGCGGCTTTGTTGTGGCTAGGTGGCCACAGTCGAGGGGTGGAGCATCCAGGTTTCAGGATATGACTTTATCTTCAGCTAGATTCTCAGTTTTATCTCCGAAATTGTGACGAAACGGCCTTCGATCCTTGGCTTCAACCGATTGATTTATAGGGATTTGTTCTAACTAGTTTTTAACCGATCTGAACCGACCTGATCTACCATGATTTATTGAGTTCAAATTAATTCTGATTTAAATCAGAATTTGATGGGCTTTTGAGCTCATTTCTCTTCACTCTCCTTTAGGAATGGGTCTGCAAATAAATTAAACAATAATTAGGAAAAAGCAGAGTTTATTTTATAATAAGTATGAGAATATGATAATGAATGTGTAATATTAGCAACCGATCACACCCCCATACCTATCTTTTGCTCGTCGTCGAGCAAAACAACTAAATAAAAAATTATTAGACCACTAGAGGATGTGCAACAAGCCGTTAAACCTCTAAGTTACCCCTAGAGGACGAGTTTTGTCTTGTGAAGATTTTCAGTGGATTACACCCACAAAATCCGTAAAGAAAGAGAAAAATGTTAGCATTTTGAAAACACATTTTGAAAGAAAAATATTTGAAATATTATTATAAGTTTTAAGTAATCTACAAGTTATAGGAAAACCGAATTTTTCATTCCTAAACTTAGTCTCTATTCAAAAATTTGTTATCAATCAAAGTAAGGAGTCAAATTGTACTTCTCATCTAATCTATTACTTTCCCCTAAGTCATATGCACCTTGTGACCGTGAAAATTTTAACTAAGGGTTCTTTAACTCTAACTCTTATGCCTTTTATATATATATATATATATATATATATATATATATATATATATATATATATATATTGGTGGTATTATTCCTTAGTTCTATTAGGCTTTCTAATCTGTCCAAGTAACGAACCTTTAATCGATGACTCCCAAACCAAACGGTCTTAGAGCACCAGGTGAGAAAACACCCCAAGGACTTAAGGACTCGAGCAAACAAGGCCACAAAACTAAGGATTTTATTATATGAACCACTTTTAGGAGTGAATACTTATACTTTATTAAGCACAAATACCCATCTTAATCAGAGAATTTTTTTTATATATATATATTTTTTCTCAAACTTATCTAATCATCTTTCGCATAAATACCAAGGCTTACTTAGGCCAAAGCACCTAGCTAATCAATAATTGGATTTGTTCATCTTTCATAGATATATTTTTTCTCTTTTCTTTTCTTTTTTCATAAGGCATAAGAATCTTTGTTTTTGAACCCTAAGTGTGTAAGTGTATGAAGTGTGCATATTTCATTAAGGTAAAGATCAAGACTAAATTACTTTGACAAATTATCTTCCTAACCCTAAAAATCAAACAAATAATCTTATTTTGACAAAGTTTAAGAAATTCTAATTTTGATTTTCTTATTGCTTAAAATTGACTTAATTTCTTACAAAAAATATGTCAAAATATTGTTTCTATTTTCAAAAAGTTTTAAAAGTAAAGAAAATGTTAAATTTTTTTTAATAATAAAAAGGAAAACCTAAGTTATGTTAGACCCTCCCCCACACCTATCTCATGCATTGTTCTCAATGTATGAATTAATGCATAGATGCATGAAAAAGAAGACAGGGAAGGAAAATACTACCTTAAGGTGGTGGTTTCGGTGGTGGTTTGATTGGTCCACGAAATGCGACCCAATCGACTTTGCATGGAGTTCGGAGGAACCCACCATAAATCTCTCTAATATAACCCACTAAAATGATATATATATGAAAGATTTTTATTAAAATTTAACCCATCTAATTTCAAAATTTCATAATTAATTTCGGAGTCAATTTTGTCAACCGCCTTGTCCCAAAATGGAGTGTGAAAAGATAAAATGATTGACTTGGACTTAGAAAGTACGGGAACTAATACCGACTCCGGAAAGTGACTTAAGTCAAGTAAAGGTTCAGGAGTCGAGATTGGTTCAGGAAGTGGGTCTAAATCAAGAAGTTGAAACTCAAGTCCACATTCATTTTCCCACAATAGAATGTGACTTAATATTGGTAATTCAAGTTCAAGAATGACAGGTGTGGGAATCAAAACTGACTCTAAAATATTACACAAGTAGGGTAACATAACAGGAGTCAATATTGATTCGGGAATTTGAACTGGATCACAAAATTGAGAATATAGGTCACATTTCTCATTGAGTTCAATTTCATAAAAATGAGAACTTACCAATTTGTCAATAGGACTTTCAGAAGTATGAAATTGGTCAAGTTCAATATGATGATCATCAAAGATGGGCAATTCAATTTCATTATGAATTGGCACGGGATCCAATGTTGACTCGGGAAAAAGATTAAAATCAGGTGAAGACACCGGAGTCATAATTGAATCAGGAAGTGGAATTGAATCACTAAGTTGAGGTTCATGATCATATTGATTCTCAAGTTCAATTTCAGGAAAGGGATAACTTGCCAAACTGTCAATGTCATTTTTAAAATTTAGAGTTTGGGCAAGTTCAAATGATTGTGCTGAAATGGAACCTTGTTTCTCAAAACAACATGACTCTTCGACTCTAACAGAATAGTTAGCGACATCAGAACTGGCCAAACAGTGAGAACGTAGAGTTTCGACCATCATATCTATGTCATGATTATGAGCGTTTTGAGCCTGAGTCATGGCTTCAAGCATCTTTTCATAGTTGATTGGTTCATCGTTTTGTTTCGATTGGTCTTGAAAGATGAAGTGTTGTTTTGGAATTGATAGTGAAATTGTGAGTCCATCAGATTTTGTGATTGTTGTTTGGACTCACGCATACTCATTTTCAAAATGATAGTTTTCTATTTTGGACTGATGGAACTGAGTATGAATCTTGAAAATATTGTGGACAAGGTGGATAAGGAGGACAAGTTGGTTGAAAATTGGACTCAGGGGAGGTGAATCCCCATTGACTCTGTGAAGAATTGAAATTATTCTGAAAATTATGGTCATAAGATTGGGGGCATGAGTTATATTGATTCGGATAAGATCAATCCGGCACACTAGGTTGGTTAAAGTTATGATATGCCGGATTGGTAATATCCGAAAAAGAGGTGCAATATGGATTACCATTAAAATTGAAAAAATTATTGTTATAAGCCATATCACACAATAAAACACAAACAAATAAGCAAACAAAGAAAAAAATTTTAAACTAAGTTAGGGTAGACCTTTGACCTAGACGACTCCTTACTCGTTAGACTGTCCACAGGAGGTATAATGCAGACTTGACCACAAGCTAATCAGTCAGGTCAGGGTAAGATTGGTGGGAGGTATCCACGCAAAAGCGACGGGCCTAATTAAGCCAAACCACCAGCCTTCGGGGTTTCGCCCCTCAATCCCTTTCCTTAGACACTGATTTGGCAGGAGTCAAATTCTAACACATTCCCCCTTAGGATAATCTCCTAATTGAGTCCGAGAAGTCCCTAGGGCCAACGTCTACTCATTTTTAGTTAGGCTTGGGTTAGTGAGTAAGGAGATTATTTGTGGCTAAGGGAGGGTAAGGACTTTCCCACCTTATCTTGTTTATAGGACAAGCCCTTAAGATTGATTGTGCAAAGTGTGCAGGATAAAGAAAAGTAACATTCAACAAGCAAATAATCACTCAAGAATGTTTCCTAAACTATATGCCATGCAAATGTACCTT
Organism: Agave tequilana; assembly: GCA_038442645.1. Classification (NCBI taxonomy): domain Eukaryota; kingdom Viridiplantae; phylum Streptophyta; class Magnoliopsida; order Asparagales; family Asparagaceae; genus Agave; species Agave tequilana. The sequence goes on from JAVJIF010006500.1 coordinate 101,683, forward strand.
TACTCCAGCTCTCTTCAATAGTAATGTAACATGTAAACGAATTAGACACGTGCCTAAATGCAAAGTCTAAACCGTTTTTATCATTTAACAAACATCATTTTACTGTTGAGATTAGAAAGGAAGTACAGTGAGATAAACAAGGAAATTAATAGCTATAGATATTAAACTTTGCAATTCAGCTAACCTGCAGAAAATTCAGGTTAGTAGTTCACTCAGATTGCTACAGGAATGTAGCAAATCTGAGGGCTTCTTGGCTCTGCTTTCTTGAGCAGAGTCCAAGGCCATTTATATGTCCACTGCAGCAAAGATTCCTTGTTGTCAAACCTGTACACCAAGAACAAAAAAGAAAGTTAACCAAAATGTAAATCTAAAAAGAGAATAACTTACCGTCCCTCCCCGACAACGGCGCTAAAATTTGATTTTGAGATTGAACCTGCACACAAAATACAGTATTTCAGATTTTAAGATTAAAGAGATTGAACCCGCAATAGCAAGTGGCTATGCGGGTCATGATCCACAAGGAGGGACTAGCGATGGAAGCTTTTTAGTAAGTTCTCTTTTAGGCTACAAAGTATGGTTAAAGTTCTTCTTTCGTACTTTAAAAGAAAAAGAAAAAATTGAGTTAAAGTTAAATTAGGAAGAAGATGGTAGATTAAGAAGATGGAGAAACTAGAAATGATATGTACAAAGAAATGGAAAAGGAGTGATAAAAGAAGTGGTACATTGTGGTGTTCTAAACTAAAGAATAAAAAGAAAAGAATTTAAAAGTTACTTACCTCCTTTGGCCAAATGCTTACCTTGAATCTTTTGCAATGAAGTTACCTTGAAGTGAGGCGATCAACGTATAGCCCATAAGAGTTGATTCCCGTCTCCTCCACATTATATCATCAAGACGTTGCAAGTATAAAGTGATACATAATGAAACTCAAAATCAATCGTCATGAGCTATCAGTAGCACTCGCAAAGGCAAGGCTCCTTCGATGCTTTAAGACTCACTTGGATAGCAATTTGGTACCAAAAGCAGAAAAGTAGAGAATAAGAAGTAGAACAAAAATAAAGTATATACAAAAATGAAACTACAGATTCGATTTTATAACAATAAGAGAAAAGAAGAAAATCTTACACCGGTGTCACCCTCAGCACAAGCTTCGTTCTCATTCTCCTATGAAACTCTGATCTCCTCTGATTTACATAAATTAAAACTGAAAATTATATGAAAAGAAAAATAAAAACCTACACTATAAAGAATGAAAAAGTGAACTAAATTCTATCTCTGCATGGTCGTCCCCTGTACGCTCTGAAAATCCCAATATTTATAGGCAAAAACCCACGTAGGAGAGCGTATGAAGATAGGGGGAGCAAACGCTCCCCCTAACTCCCTAACAAAGCCGCGGATCTATGGCAAATGCCGCGTTTCCGCGGCTTTGCTGTGGCCAGGTGGCCACAGCCGAGTGGTGGGGCGTCCAGGTTTTGGGATATGACTTTATCTTCAGCTGAATTCTCAGTTTTATCTCCGAAATTGTGACGAAACGGCCTTTGATCCTTGACTTCAACCGATTGATTTGTAAGAATTTGTTCTAACTGGTTTTCAACCGATCTGAACCGACCTGATCTGCCCTGATTTACTGAGTTTAAATTAATTCTGATTTAAATCAGAATTTGATGGGCTTTTGGGCTCATTTCTCTTCACTCTCCTTTAGGAATGAGCCTGCAAATAAATTAAATAATAATTAGGAAAAAGCAGAGTTTATTTTATAATAAGTATGAGAATATAATAATGAATGTGCAATATTAGCGACCGATCAAGAAGATTACAATGGAGAAGAAAAGACACCTTTACATAGATTGTCATCATCTATTACATCAATCTCTCTCTCTGAATCTCTTAGCCCTAATACATGAATCTAAAAGAAAATGAAAATCTAAAAGAAAGAAGAAGAACACCTACACTGCACTTCACTAAAAGAGAGAAAAACTAGCCTATTTTTCCATCTACTTCCGTTCTGGGTAAACCGTGTAGTATTTTAAGGAAAAAGGAGGTTCCAGAAGACGAGCCGAGGCCACGCGTCAAAAATCAACGCGTGGGCCCACCATAGGGCGGCGAAAACGCGGCCATAGCCGCATTTCCGTGGCAATACCAGGGACCTAGTGTTTTCCATTAATTTCCGAAAGGGAAAACTTACAAAAAGAAAGTTTCGAGGAGCAAAATTACAAGTATTTCTTTATAGAAAGAAAAAGAAAATTGCAAGTAGATCTCCTCTGAGATTTCTAGGAAAATGTGCCAGTAGGAATCTGATCAGCGCATCACTTTATCCCTTTTGACGATGCAATCGATCAGATGATCAAACTGCATCCTAATAAGACTCCCTTCTCACTTGGTTCGAGGAATCGGAGAACAGAAGATTAGTCGAGCCCTTTTGCTAGAAATTCTGCTCTTTTTGAGTCAATTTCCTCTCTGTCCCTTCTTCTCTCTGTTTGTGTGTCCCCCTGTATGTGTGTCCCTCTGTGTTGAATCAGCCAGGGACCTATTTATAGGCAAAGGTGGGGAATAACCGCCCCCTTGAATTCAGCAAAGCTGAATTAGTTATTAGCTTCGCGCGAGGCTCGCAAATGGCCTTACCGCGAAGCTTTTTGCGAGCTTTTGGCGAAGCTAGAGGGTACGTGCGAACGTCCTCTTGTCGTTATGGCTCAATCGTCTCCACTTAATGTGAGACGTAGTGGGGGGGGTGTAACCGCCCACTTAAAGTGGCGTTAATCCCACAAATTAGTGGGGTTCACCCATTAATCCCTCGTGGGATTTTGAAACGGTCAATTCGATGACCTGACAAAGCCTACTGCGGAGCTAGATCATGCAAAACTAAGACTTAGCTCATAGTTTCAGGCAAATTTACTTTCAGAGCCTCGTGCGAAGCTAAGACTCAGCTCATAGCGGAGCTATGACTTAACTAGGGATAGAGCCTCTGGCGCGAGACTCTTGGATCAGCCTCTGGCGGGGCTAAATGGGAAGCTTCAGGTGAAATTGATAGTTTAGCTTCAAAGCGAGGCTACCAGGCTTAGGCGAAGCTTTTATTTTCATGCGGAGCTATAAAACTTACCTTGGGGTTATGCTCAGGCTAAGTATTGAGCTAGCTTAGTGTCTTAGGCCTGCTTGGGTCTCTTCAAAGGCAACTTTGGCTTACTATCTGCTTTACTGGATTAGTAATATCCATGTTGCTGCCTCATCTCTGATCATCAGCTTGTCTTTGACTTATCTTTTATAGATGCCAATAAGTTAGACGTCGTTCAGACCGATTGAAGATGAATGCGGGAGTCCTATCTTTTTCGAGTGTCAACAAGATCTCCTTCAAAGTTTTCGTAAATCTGCAATGGAATGGTTCAGATTTCAAAGTACTTTGAACTGCTTTGATTGATGGTATGTTAATGTGAACGTCGCCTTGGTGGTTGAGTTCAACTTCACTTTTCGCCTCACTTACGGGCTAGAATAGTTTCACCGGGGCATTGCAACAATCCGCTTCCGTGTAGCTTCGCGCTCCTGGATAGCTTCACACTTCTGGGTAGCTTTGCCTTTGGGCTTGCTGAAGTAGCTTCACTTCAAGTTGAATTAGAATATGAGCATTAGCCTCGCGCTCGCTATGATGGAGCGAAGTTCCATTCTCGAGGCTAACCGCTTTCGCGAGTTACGAGAGGAATTGTTCCCTTTTTCAAGGTTTGAATAACTTTCCTTACATTTACGAGGGAGATTATTTGAAGTTCAAATAACTTTGTGTGTATTCCCGAGGGAGATTATTCCCTTTCTCAAGGTCAAGCATTTGAATGCTTTAACTTCACCTGCGCTCCCAAACTTGAAGCGGTAGCAGCGTAGTCAAGCCACGAGGCCTATAAATAGAACTCTTATAGTCCTTCTTAGAGATATATACTCCCATCTTCCTAGGAGGTTTGTTTATGACCACTCCCTATTGCTCAAGCAAGAAGACTGAGGTTCCTGAAGTAGTGGGGACTCTCACTCTAGTTATTACCCAATCAAGAACTGGTGAGCCTCGACCATCTAGTGACTTTAGGGAGTTTATCTCCTTTAATTTTCTTAGCTTTATTAGCTATCTCAGGGATTGAATTCCCTTGGTCTTTGCATTTGGCTGACTTTCAGAGAAGGGTTTCAGCCCTATTTTCAGCGAAGCTAGCATTCTTGCCTGATCAAGCAAAGGATCTTTCCACGCGAAGTTCCTGTTAAATCTGCCATATAGGCGAGGTTTGGGACTTGGCCTCTTCAATATTGAGCCAGTCTTGCCATATAGGTGGGGTCAAGACAACGCCCTTCCGAGCCAGTCTGGCCTAGCCATATAGGTGAGGCTAGGACTTGTTCTTTTTTGAGGCTTCTCCAGCGTATCTGCCTTGGGCGGGACTAAGACTTGGCTTATGCTAAGCTAGTCTAACATTGCTGTGCAAGTGAGGCTACCTCTGCTTAGCTGAAATCCATCTTCAAGGCACAACTAGGCTGGGTCTGGATAGCTTCGCCGAAAGGATAAAACTTTGACTTAACATTTCATCCCTCCTGTTTTTTTCTTATTTAATGCTAACTTGTTTCCTGTTTATATTGCAGTGTGTTGTGCTCCCCATTTTTTTGTCCTGATGAAGGAGAACAAAGACTTGCCCTTTGATTTTCAAGTTGAAGCTTTGATCATAAGCAGGAGGAACACATTAGAGCGGCTGATGCGCGTTCTAAGGAGAGGCTGGCAGTCGTTTATCCGAGATGATCTACTTCAAGAAGGGGCTGGTAGTTGCTTATCCGAGATGATCCACTTTGAGAAGGGGCTGGTAGTCGCTTGTCCGAGGTGATCCACTACGGGAAGGCGAACGTCACCAGTAAGGTCTCGGATCCTTCCTTTGTCAATTTTGTTTAAGGAAGATCCAGCTTTCTGGTGGCAACCAATCCCTTACCAATTTTGATTATAGAAGATCCAGTTCTTTGATGGCAAAATCTGCCATTAAGCGAAGGATTACGGCCTTGTGCGGGAGGGAGACCTTTCTTGTCCAGTTGGGATGGTTTATCACCCTGAAAGTTGATAGGACAACTTGTTTGCCCTTGGAGCAATGATTCTGTTGTATAAAAGACAATCTTAATGTATCAATGTATCTTCCCTTTTGAATCAATAAAAATTTTACTTTTTACTCGTCTACTTTGCTTTCCTTCTTTTCACTTTGAATTTCGAAAGCAACTGGAATTGACTGGCTTAGGTAAAAAAAACTCTTAGCGGAGCTAAGCTTTCAGCGAATTGTTGGCCCAAAAGGTTACACTCTCCAATTGTTTAGAGTTTTGATGATAACAAAACAAATAAGAGCTATTTGGTACTAATAAGTTTGTTCAAGATAAGTTTCAGGTTAGTACCATATTTGGAGGCCATTGCTTAGCTTTTGCAAGAATTTCTAGGTTCATGGAGCATATAAGGCAAATGGCAAAGCAAGGAAGGAACATAGAAGAGAAGGCTCTAGCAAGGCATTGCTTGGCTCAGGACTTCATTTTGGCTCAAGAAGACTTTATTAGATTTGTTTTTAGTTTATAGTTTTGTTAAAGAATTGTGAATAGGTTTGAAGCTCAAAGTTCCTACACACACATTTTTGTGCACATGTCTTTCCTAAAAGTTTAAGTGGGTTTACTCCTTAATCCCTAGCCCTCTCCTATAAATAGGGGTGATTAGGGAGAGGTTTCTTTACAACAAGAATTTACAAAAGTTTCAAAAGTTTAAGGCATTCAAAAGAGATTTTGTTCTTGATTTTTGTGCTGAAATTCTCTCTCATTTTCTGAAGTGTTTATTTCAAAACTCTCTGAATTTCAATTTCTTTTTCCACTTACATACTAGAGCTTCAATCCTACTCATTGTTCTACAAGGATTTTGTAAGGGAAGAGAACTTTTCAAAAGAGAGTTTGTGGTCTTTTGATCACCAAGAGAGAACTTGTACTTGAGATTGTGGAGTTGGGTACTCCGGTGTGATTGTAATTCTTTATGAAGATATAGTGGTTAGAAATCCTTCTGGGTGAAGGCGGGGACGTAGAGCTGGGTGCTCGAACCTCAGAAAAATTCTCGGTGTTTGCGTTTGGTTTACTTGCTCTTATTTCTTGCTCTACTTTCATTGTTCTTATTACTTTCTCTCTACATTCATTGCTATATTCACTTGTTTTGGGTGATTGTTGCTTCATAAGTTTTTATTTGTGCATTGATTAACATTATCACCTATTCACCCCCCTCTAGGTGATTTCAATTGGTATCAAAGCTTGGACTCTAGGTTTGGCTTAACATCCTTAGAGAGATCCTTAAAATTTGATAATCATCATTTGCATTCCTTCATTCATACACTAGTAAACATGGCTGACAACATCAAAACCCCTCCTAAATTTGATGGACTTAATTTCCCTATTTGGAAGGTTAGGATGACTATTTTCTTACAATCTTTAGGTAGCTTAGCTGCTAAATCCTTGACCAAGCCCTATGTTATACCCGATAGTGAGGAAAGCACTTGGTCTGACTTTACCTTTAAAGAATATGAGGCTAACTCCAAGGCCCAAAATTCCCTCCTAACCGCCTTGAATGAGGATGACCTTACACGGGTAATACATTGCCAATCCGCCTATGAGATTTGGCAACATTTGTTGGTCACACATGAGGGGACATCACAAGTAAAGAGAGCTAAGATAGATCTCTTGAGGTCCCAATATGAAAGCTTTAAAATGATTGATGATGAATCTATTGATTGCATGATTACAAGGTTTACTAAAATTACCAATGCTCTTTCCTCTTTAGGTGATGATATTAGCAATGACCAAAAAGTGCGGAAAGTGATTCAGGCTCTTCCTTCATCATGGGAGATAAAGGCCACCACCTTGAAAGAGTTGAATGACAAGGATGAAATGGATCTCATAAGTCTCATTGAAAACTTGAAGACTCATGAGATGGAAAAGAAGGCAAGAGAAGAAGCGGCTCCTCAAAAGAAGAAATCCATAGCCTTCAAGTCTTCCTCCACTCTTGATGAAGATGAAGTAGATGAAGAAGAAGATGAGGAGCTATCCCTCCTTGTGCGAAACGTGAAGAGAATGTACCGGAAGAACAAGCTTAACTTTAGAAGGAAATTTGAAGGAAAAGAGGAGAGAAGAATCATTTGCTATAATTGCCGAAAGCCCGGACACATCATGGCCGATTGCCCGGAATTCAAGAAAAAGGTGACTTCCTCCTTCAAGCAAAAGAAGCCGGTCGAAAAGAAAGCTTACAAAGCCACATGGGATTCGGAAAGCGAATCCGAAGACGAGGTGGACACGACGAACATGTGTTTCATGGCAAACACACCCAAGGTAACCTCTCAACCTCCTTAAGAAGAAGATGAATTAAGTAAAGAGGTGCTTGTACATGCTTTTGTTGAACTTTCGGAAAGCTATGATAATAAAAAGATAGAATGTTCAAAATTGGAAAAGGAAGTTGCTTTTCTTAAAAATCAATTTGCTATTATTTCTAAAGAAAAGGATGAAATTTCTTCAAATCTTATTTCTACTCAAAATGAATTTAGTGCTTATAAAGTTGCTTGCAAAGCAAAATTTCCAAAGATTGATGAAAAAGAAATTTCTTCGTTAAAAAGTAGAATTGTTGATTTTGAAAAAGTTTTGAAGGATTGTGCCTTCAACACTAAGAAACTTGAGGAAATGTTTTCTAAAAAGCACACTTCTCATGCTAAAATTTCTCATGTCAAAATTCCTCATGCTCACACTACACACAACACTCATGCTAAATCTACACATGCTCACAAGTCACACACTCACTATGCTTTTAAATATGGTAGAGTGTATAGATGTACTTATTGTGGTAAGAATGGACATTTGGCTAAGTTTTGTTATGACCAAATAAATAGAATAAATAATCTTGTATGGGTTCATGACACTAACACTTTAGGACCCAAGAAAATGTGGGTACCAAAATCAAGTCCTAAATTATTTGATGTAGGTACACACTAAGGCTCCAAGACGTAAGGAGCGGTGGTACCTTGATAGTGGTTGTTCAAGACACATGACATGGGATATCAACAACTTTACAACCCTATCAAGGTACGTGGAAGGTGGCACCGTCACCTTCGGGGATGACTCCAAGGGCACTATCATCGGTATAGGTAACATTCAAATTGGTACATCTCCTATTATAGAAAATGTTGTTCTTGTTGATGGTTTGAAACATAACTTGCTTAGTATTAGTTAACTTTGTGACCGTGGACTTAAAGTTGTTTTTGATGATTCTTCTTGCAAAATTTTGATTGTAAAACCAATGATTGTATTCTCACCGGATTTCGTGATAATAATGTTTATATCATAGACATGCTTAATTTGGATTGTTCTACTAAATGCTTGAATGCTTTTGATGAAAATTCTTGGCTTTGACATAGAAGATTAGGACATGCATCTTTTGACCATCTTTCTAGAATTAATTCTAAGGAATTGGTGAAGGGTATTCCTTACTTGAAGTTTGAGATAGACCGCATTTGTGGTGCGTGCCAACTTGGGAAACAAACCAAGTCTTCCTTCAAACCAATCAAGGATATCATGTCAACTAGGCCATTAGAATTAATTCATATGGATCTTTTTGGACCAACTAAAACTAAAAGCTTAAATGGTAGTAGATATGCATTTGTTTTAGTTGATGATTTTTCCCGTTTCAGTTGGGTTTTCTTTTTGGAACACAAAGATCAAACTTTTTCTCATTTTAAGATTTTTCGAAAAAGGGTTGAAAAAGAAAAAGGTTTTTCGATTTTGAAAATAAGGAGTGATAGAGGTGGTGAGTTTGTTAACCAACTCTTCATGACTTATTGTGATGAAAATGGAATCAAGCATGAAATGTCATGTCCTAGAACTCCACAATAAAATGGAGTTGTAGAAAGAAAGAATAGAACACTTCAAGAGATGGCTAGGACCATGATAAGTGAATATGACCTCCCTCAATATCTATGGGCCGAGGCCGTAAATACCGCATGCTATATTTCAAATCGTATTTATTTGTGTAAAAATTCTTCCAAAACATCTTTTGAAATGTATCATTCTAGAAAACCTAATGTTGCATATTTCAAAGTTTTTGGATGCAAGTGTTTTGTTTTGAATACTAGAGATAACTTGGGTAAATTTGATGCTAAGGCTTATGAAGCTATCTTTGTTGGATACTCTACTACTAGTAAAGCTTATAGAGTATTCAATAGATCTTCCCTTACCATTGAAGAATTCATGCATGTTAAATTTGAAGAATCTAATGTGGTTGTTGAGAATGTTGTAGAGATTGACCCATTAGGTGAAGACATGGAGAGACTATCCTTGAAGGACTCACCCGCTCAAGAAGAAAAGCAAGAACCCATTGGTGATGTTCAAGAGGATAAAGAGGAAAGCTCTCAACCGCTTCCTAAAGATTGGAGATACGCTACAAATCACCCCAAGGAACTCATTTTAGGTGATGTCTCTAAGGGGGTAACAACTCGCTCCAAACTCCATGACTTATGTGGTAACTTTGCATTCATTTCTCATTTTGAACCCAAAAACATCCTCGAAGCCGAGGGGGACTCAAATTGGTTGCTAGCCATGCAAGAGGAACTCAATCAATTTGAGCGCAACCAAGTTTGGCATCTTGTTCCTAGGCCTCACGATAGACCAATAATTGGTACAAAGTGGATCTTTAGGAAAAGATGGATGAGTCCGGAAATGTCATTAGGAATAAAGCTAGGTTAGTGGCCCAAGGTTACACTCAAGTTGAGGGAATTGACTTTGAGGAGACCTTTGCACCCGTAGCACGGCTTGAAGCCATACGGATGACACTAACTTTTGCATCTTTTAAAACTTTTAAACTTTTTCAAATAGATGTGAAAAGTGCATTTTTGAATGGTTTTATAAATGAAGAAGTTTATGTTGAACAACCTCTCGGTTTTGTTGATCATGTTCATCCCAATTTTGTTTTAAACTTGATAAAGCTTTGTATGGATTGAAACAAGCTCAAAAGCTTGGTATGAAAGGCTTTCTAGTTTTCTCATTTCAAATGATTTTGTTAAAGGCAAAGTAGACACAATATTATTCACTAAGCATGTTGATAATGACATTTTAATTGTGCAAATTTATGTGGATGATATAATTTTTAGTTCTACTAATGAGTTTTTATGCAAGGAATTTGAAAAGGTTATGCATTGTGAGTTTGAAATGTCTTCCATGGGTGAATGGAATTTCTTTCTTGGACTCCAAATCAAGCAATTGCAAGATGGGAATTTCATATGTCAAGCAAGTATGCAAAGGAACTCGTAAAGAAGTTTGGACTTGAAGGCTCAAAAGTTTGCAACACTCCCATGGCAACTACAATCAAGCTTGATAAGGATGACCAAGGTAAATGTGTTGATATTAAGTTATATAGAAGCATGATAGGAAGTTTGTTGTATTTGACGCAAGTAGGCCGGACATCATGTTTAGTGTGTGTTTTTGTGCTAGATTCCAATCGTGTCCTAAAGAGTCCCATCTTATTGCGGTAAAACGCATCATTCGTTATATTAAGGGCACAACTGGAATGGGTCTTTGGTATCCGAAAACTGGAGATTTCTCAATGACGAGTTATTCGGATGCCGACTATGCGGGTTGTAGAGTAGATAGAAAGAGTACTAGTGGAACATGTCAATTTCTTGGTAATTGTCTTGTTTCATGGTCCTCTAGGAAATAAAATTCCGTAGATCTCTCAACCGCCGAGGCGGAGTATGTTGCCGCGGGGGCTTGTTGTGCACAAGTCCTTTGGATGAAACATACTCTCCTTGATTATGATTTGCATTATAACCATATAAAAATATTTTGTGATAATACTAGTACTATACATATGACTAAGAATACAAATCAACATAGTAAGACCAAGCACATTGAGATTAGATATCACTTTCTTAGAGATCATTTTGAGAAAGGTGATATAGATATTGAGTATGTTTCCACAGATTTGCAACTTGCCGATATTTTCACTAAACCACTTGATTTTGCTAGATTTTCCTTTATTTGTGGTGAACTTAATGTTTGTGTTATTGAATAAAAATATTTTCTTAACCCTTTTTGATGTATGACAAAAAGGGAGAGAATGAGTTTATATATGGAAATATGAGTTTATATGGTTTTGGTTCCATATGAGTTTATATGCTTTTGGTTTTGGTTTTTGCAGAAGTGTTTTTATGAATTCTTGTATTTGAGTTTAAGTGTCTTGCAAGTGTTTTATGTCTCATGGTTTTTAGTCTCATGGCTTTTGCTTGCATTTCACCTCTCTTTTATTTGTCTTGTATAGCATATTTTGAGGGGGAGCTTTCACCTCCCCTATATTTTTTCCCATAGCATATTTGTTTTGTCATCATCAAAAAGGGGGAGATTGTTGGCCAAAAGGTTACACTCTCCAATTGTTTAGAGTTTTGATGATAACAAAACAAATAAGAGCTATTTGGTACTAATAAGTTTGTTCAAGATAAGTTTCAGGTTAGTACCATATTTGGAGGCCATTGCTTAGCTTTTGCAAGAATTTCTAGGTTCATGAAGCATATAAGGCAAATGGCAAAGTAAGGAAGGAACATAGAAGAGAAGGCTCTAGCAAGGCATTGCTTGGCTCAAGACTTCATTTTGGCTCAAGAAGACTTCATTAGATTTGTTTTTAGTTTTATAGTTTTGTTAAAGAATTGTGAATAGGTTTGAAGCTCAAAGTTCCTACACACACATTTTTGCGCACATGTCTTTCCTAAAAGTTTAAGTGGGTTTACTCCTTAATCCCTAGCCCTCTCCTATAAATAGGGGTGATTAGGGAGAGGTTTCTTTACAACAAGAATTTACAAAAGTTTCAAAAGTTTAAGGCATTCAAAAGAGATTTTGTTCTTGGTTTTTGTGCTGAAATTCTCTCTCATTTTCTGAAGTGTTTATCTCAAAACTCTCTGAATTTCATTTTCTTTTTCCACTTACATACTAGAGCTTCAATCCTACTCATTGATCTACAAGGATTTTGTAAGGGAAGAGAACTTTTCAAAAGAGAGTTTGTGGTCTTTTGATCACCAAGAGAGAACTTGTACTTGAGATTGTGGAGTTGGGTACTCCGGTGTGATTGTAATTCTTTGTGAAGATATAGTGGTTAGAAATCCTTCTGGGTGAAGGCGGGGACGTAGAGCTGGGTGCTCGAACCTCAGAAAAATTCTCGGTGTTTGCGTTTGGTTTACTTGCTCTTGTTTCTTGCTCTACTTTCATTGCTATTATTACTTGCTCTCTACATTCATTGCTATATTCACTTGTTTTGGGTGATTGTTGCTTCATAAGCTTTTATTTGTGCATTGATTAGCATTATCACCTATTCACCCCCCCTCTAGGTGATTTCACGAAGCTGGGGGCGGATTTCTAGTTAAGTCAGGAACGAGCTTCAGCGGAGCTAGCACAAAATTTTCACGAAGCTAAAGATGAGCCCTGAGCGGAGCTAAGCTCAGTTTTCAGCGAAGTTACTCGAGCGTCGCACGAAGTCAACGCTGAACTCGCAGCGGAGCTATCCCTTGGCGGGACTGAAGCAAGGCTTCTCGGGGAAGGCGCTTAGGCACCGTTTCAAATTAATTTGAAGCGACCGCCTGCGCTCCCTTTGAGGAGGCAAAGTTAGGCAATTTTATGTCTATAAAAGCCCAATGGGCTGAAAGAGAGAATTAACTTCTCTTAAAACACTTCGAATTTTCAGAGAGCGAATCTCTTTCCTCTTCTTCTCCTTCATTTAGATTTTCAGAACTCTTTAGTTCTTCATGGCTCCCAAAAGATGAGCAAGCAAAGAGGCAGCGACCTCTGCCACGGAGGCGCCCTCTCCTCCTCTGGTCATCGAACGCCCCACTGCGGGTAGGGAATTCTTTCCCTTTTATCCAGAGATTTTCATCTCTTTTTGAAGCCATTTACTGGCTATTTCATGGTGAATCCGGAACGATTCACCATGATCCAGTGATCTCAGGGAGTCGCTCTCACTTAATTCAATTTTGCTAAATTTTTAAGGGATAAAATTCTCCTTAATTTCTCAACTTGGAATTTAGAAACCAACGATTTCTTCTCTTAGCTTCTATGCGAAGCTAGCCCTTAGGGCAGTTCATATTCTGTCAAATGACAGGATGCGAAGCTACCTCTAGAAGCATAGCTGGAAAAAAGACTTTAAAGTCCTTTGAACAGTTTTAGGCACAAGTGCCTTTCCGGCGAAGTTAGCCCTTGGGGCTTTTCCGCATTCTGTTCAGCAACAGAACGCGAAGCTAAGCTTCCAGAACGAAGCTAACACTTAGAGATTTTCTGCACTCTGCCTTTGTGCAGGATGTGGAGCTGAGCCTCAGGGTGAAGCTAATGCTAGGCTAGCTTCACTCGGAGGGCGAAGCGATGCCTTAGAAATTTTCTTTTTGCTTTAGCTTTCTTTTTTTTTTCCGGCTAATGATCTAATATAGTTTCTTCTTATTTTTGCAGTTCACTATACCCCAGGTCCTTTGAACAGCCTCTTTGGAATAACCAGGGGACTGGATGGCAATGTTAGCATGCAATTCCAGGGGCAGGCCTCATTATTCAGCGAGCAGAGCGCTCCTGGCCAGGATGCCCTTATCCACGCCGGAGATCAGCGTACTATGAGGAGCATCTTAACTACTGCTCCCCTCGAGAATTGTGACTGAAAAATTTATCGGAAGCCCAGCTTCATGTTTGGGGATGCAGCGCCCGACACCGATCATCAGCTGCTAGCCGGAGAAGGGCAGTGGATCTTCAATCTGGATGGTGAGAAGTATTATCTCCCGTCTAGTAAGCATCATTTCCCGCTGTCTTTCTTCCAATGCGTGACGAGGGCTCGGAAGATGAAGTGACAAGTGACTCAGACCACTAACTCTGATCATGTGGGTAAATTGATAGTTATGTCTCCCAGTTATACAAGAGTAGGTCCTCCTCGTTGCATATTGGGTCTCCACCCTAGGAACGTTCTCCAAGACATCCCGGTGGAGGAAAATCTCGCTATGGCTCAAATCTTTGGAAATCAGTTCTTCAAAGTCAATGAAAATTATCCAGCGACTGATTTTAGGACCCCAAGCTGGATCCATCCTCCCAAGGCCTGGTGGAGAGACTTGGCCCTATACGTCTTGGCTCATTTTGAAGAGGATTTGGAGAGGCTGGGACTCCATGAGGCTATCAGGGCAATCTGCTACGGCATCCAGATGAGCGTAGCAAACTTCTATGCCATCTTCGAGTTATATTGTCCAACTACGGGGACTTTCTTTACCCCTGTAGGTGAATTGGGCATGGCTTTGCATGAGATGTGGGAAGTCTTTGCTCTGCCCATGGGATCTCTCCCTTATGAAGAATACTTCCGATGCAAGACGGAATTGGCACTTCTGGAGAAGCAGGAGCCCGCCCTGTTTGAGACTTACAGGGAATTGATGTGCCATTTTTACATCTGCTCGAGTATGCATGGGAGTCACAAGGGAGCTTCGAGCAGTTCGAAGAGCTGGGGGAATTATTTCTTCCCCAACCTAGAAGATGCTCCTGAAGCGGCTCACTGCGGGGTTACAGACGAGGATATTTTTCGAAGGATGCAAGAACATTCCTAGGGGGATATGATCTTAGAAGAAGATGATGGTATTTATAAGAAAGGTGACATTCTCAGGAGTTTCCATCATCAGGCCCGTCGACCGATGTCCCAGAAGGCACTTTTGGCCAATTTTTTATCGGTTTGGTTGAAGAGATGTGTGGTGCAATCTCCTAGCGATGTCATTCTTCCGACTGTCTTATTGTCGGCCGTTCGTCTAGTCCACGGTCGCTCGTTTAGACTTCTCCCGGCAATGGTATGTTGTATTCAACGGGGCCTTCATGCATTGATGGAGGCTTTCTATAGGCCACCAATGACGAAAAGGGGAAAAGGCACTATCTTGCCCCGTGATGGACCAAACCCCAGGATCGGCTTGCCATACACCTATTTGATGGCATGATTCGCTCTTCACTGCTCAGCTATTATCCAAGCTGGTGAGGAGCCTCCAGAAGGTGTCCGAATGGTGCTTCTCCGTCGATTTGAGGGATCTTCATGGTTACAGACTTATGTGGCTGCGGTTCGCAAGCTGCTGTGCCGGTACGAAGTCTACAGTCTTTTTCGGTGCTTTCCCTATGGCGAAAAATTCAAGGATGTAGGAGATGGAAAGACGTCACTGAGCCGGGGGATCTTTGAATGGCTGGTTAGCATTCAGCCTTCTCATCTGGTGTACAGGAGCGGGGATACCTGCTATTTGGAGCCTTATGTCCCGAGTCGATTTGCTCGACAATTCGGGTATGACCAACTTTATGTTGGTAATCCGACCACTAGCCTTGCCTTTATGGGGAGCCTTATTGATTATGCTCGCGCCTGGCGATTCTTTATCGCTAGCTGACTGAGGCACGTCTGTGCATGCCATTGAGGACCCCAAACCTTCTGATGACTTTAGGGTTCTGTCAGTGGTATAGGACTTCAAACTCTGCACTTACCGGACTTTCTATTAATTCTTTTGGCGTGAAATTGATCTCTCAGCGGCTGAAGCGGAAAGTCACCGAGAAGGGTGAGGGCAAAAGGGTCCGGGTGCCAGGCCTTCCAGAGTTCGTCGCCACTGTCGGTAGTGAGGCTTCTGATGTAGAAAGTCCCCACTTTGAAGGAGACACAGGTGCTGAGGTTCCACCAGATGCTCCTGGTGGGGTAGACATGGCCCCTATGGAAGATGTGGAGGTGGAAGAGTGGAGGAAGAAGATTCCGATGTCCACTTCAAACAAAAGCGGTAAGGTGGATCCCGCAGGAAGAGAGTAGTGAAGAAGCCTCGTCGCTACACTCCCACCGTTATTGCAGAGGGTGAATCAGCAGCAACGCCTCCTCCTCCTGCTCCATTAGTTAATAAACTATCGACGCAAAAATAGGCGGCTAATAAAGCTATTCCCGGCCTGGGTAAGACCAGTTCCATTCATTTTTTTTGATTTGTTCATATATATCTTGTATAGCTCACTTGTTTATCCCATGATTCAGGAACCGAGACTGCAAGAGAATCAGGATCCGAGGCTGCAGAAGAACATGGGGATTATTATGATCTCCTATTTACTTATAAGGAAGGTGACAAGGCTAGCTATTTCATCATCTCAGAAGATTCCGGAGGTGACGCGGCTGACGTCGGTCCTTCAGGTGTTGGGACCTCGAAAGGGAGTCCCATGGCCTCCAGCTCTATAGGATGGACCACAGAGGCTTCGACGAGCGAAGGTAAGCCATACGTCTGCCCTTCATTTGCCAAAATCTTTTCTATGGAGCCTGGCGGGATTAGCGCTGCCGTCGAAGAAGTTCAAAGAGAGACTGCGGCAATTGAGGCGGTATCGCCTCCCTGTAATACTTTGATCTTTTGTAAGCAATTCTCTCCTGATATTCATTATGCCTTGTTTTAACAAAGTCTTATCACAGGTATTCCGCCTTTGGGTGCATCGACTTCAAGGAAGCCAGCTAATTTTCCTGAGGGAATCAGAGGTGAGGCAAGTACTTCAACCGCAACGGATGCTGTCGAGTTGGATGTCTTGTATCACGACCTGCCCTCTTATCAGCCTAAACCAGCCGATGGAGTTAAAGAGCCTGAGGAGACAGTGGCTACAGAACCAATCTCACTCCCAGCTGGATCGGTAGGTGAGATGCCGGTGGTTCCTTTGACGTTGCCTATCCTAACGACCACTGGGCTGAAGGTAATTACCAGCCCTATGTCTCCGACACTGGTTGTTGAGCTAGTTCTTCCTGAAATAATCACCAGCCCTACTTCATTATGGTTAGTGTACTGGTTTCAATGAGGACTCCTCCAAGATCACCGGTGATCCCTCATCTTTCTCCAGCTAATGCTTCTGCCATCCCCTCTACGGTTATGTCAGTGAAGCCAGTGGAAGGTGAAAAACACCTAGAGGGGGGGTGAATAGGTGCAAGTGCTAATCTAGTGAACTAAGTGCTCTAAATGCGGAAGCTTAAAACAATTCTTGCAACATACTTAATACAACACACAAGTGTAGCCGAATTCCCCATGAAGGGCTCTGGACTAACTCCTCTTGATTCCCCTTGAATGGGTTGAGGTGCTATGTGAAGCTCTTGTGGTTAAGTATAAGTGAGGCACACACACAAGCATATAATAGATATGGCAATATGAATCAATGCAAGGCAACACAAGCAATATGAATAATATGAATGAAGTGAAGGATGCTATGCACAACACAAATAGAGAGAGGGTTAGAGAGAGAATGGATCAAACGCTAACAACAAGATATGTTTCGAGGTTCGAGCCCCTAGCTCTACATCCTCGCCTACACCACCGTGTAGGATTTCCAATCCACTATCTCCCACCGAGGGAACCTCTACCGAAGAGGATTTGTTACAACTCTAGGAGTACCAAACTCCTCTCTCAAACAACCACCTCACAACCGAGGGGTAGGCCCGTAGACAATACAACAACCAACACCTCTATCGAAGAGGGTTTACAAACCAAACTCCACCTCTCACTAGAAGGAGAAAACCAATCACCCGATCAACCTCTACCAAAGAGGGATACAACAAGAACAAGGGTGTTTACAATAAGTGGTTTCTTTCAACCACAAACCAATCTCCTTTTCCACAAAAATAAGATCCTAATAGAATAGGATAGATGATAGCTCAAGTGTGGAAAACTAGGTGTTTGGAAAAAAAAAGAAACTCAAAGAAAATGCTTGGAAAAACTCTTGTAAAAGATAGAGAATGAAAACCAATACAAATATCCCAAATTCCTATTTTCTTTGATTTTTTCAAAAACCTAAAACAAATAAGATTGGAAGTTTAAAGCCCAAAAACTCTTTTGAAAACTTGTTTTAAACTCTGGGAAACTGGGAATTTTTCTCTTGTAAAAACCTTAGCTAAAACCCCCAAGAGTTGGGGTATTTATAGCCCAAACAAAAAACTAGCCGTTAGGCTGATGTGACAGTCTGACAGGCTAACGGTCGACCGGCCCGGTCGACCGCCAACGGTCAGAAATGTGACCGTTGGGTAAACACGGTCGACCGGCACGGTCGACCCAAACAAACAGAGAGCATAGCTCTCAGACTCGGTCAACCCTGACGGTCGACCGTGATTGTGTCTGCCAGACGTGCACAAGTCTGTGCACGTCGGTCGACCGCATGGGTCGACCGGTCCATGGTGCGGTCGACCGTCCGGGTTGACCGACCTGGCCTGTCAGCACAAACCTGGGTCAGAAACTGGGTTAAAACATATTTTGAAAAAATCTTTTAATAACTTGTAAAAATTTCAAAAATGTTTTTACCATATTGCATTGATATATAAACATGTGATAAACATTTCTACTCAAATATCAAGCATATGAAACCATTTTTGTGTCTTAACATTTTTACCAAAAATCAAAACTTGTATTTTTATCAACCTTGGATTTTTCAATACATGAATAGGAAAGTCAAAATAAGTTTGTATAAGTCATGTAAGCATGTATGTATAGAATGAAACAGCTATACATATATCAATGAAACTTGTTTTGATCTACTATTCATGAAAACCAAAAACCAAACATAAAACGTGTGTGTTTGTGCACTTGAGCATATCAACTATACTAAGCTTTACAAATGGATCTAAAACACACTAACTAAGCTAGGATACCTAAGTCTTCTTGACGATCTTCCATCTTCAAGTTGACTTGCTCCCAAACGTGATCCACCAAGTGCAAAGGTATGATCTTGAAGCTTTGGCACCGGAATCACCATGAAAAGCTTCTAAACTCCTTGTTGAAGCTAATCACCAACTAATATCTTGGTTAATGATCTGAAACTTAAACAACACAAGATTATTAGTAAACATAACTACATGAGTTAATCATCATCAAAACTAGGGTGGAAGGCCTTTGGGCCAACAATCTCCCCCTTTTTGATGATGACAAAACTCATGGAGTTATATATGCATGGATTAAAGTTAAGCTTCAAAGAAGCTCCCCCTTAACTCATGCATAAAAAAATAAACAAAAGATATGTAATGAATGTACATAAACATGTTTGCATCAACATGCATAAAAACACATAAACATGTTCTAGAAGCTCTAGATACCAATTAAATTAATAAAACATTAACAAAAACACTAGATGCTCTAGATACCAATTAAACTCAATATATGCAAATTATTCTCCCCCTTTTTGTCAATCACCAACAAGGGGTAAACAATCAAAACAAAAAAATGAGGGGTAAAAATCTTTCTCCCCCTTTTTGTCAATCAAAACAATAAAAAGTAATGTTCTCCCCCTTTTTGTCTAAAACAAAAACAAAGTCAATAAGGGGTGACAATCAATTAGGATATCAATTAAAAATATGTCAATGAAGCATCTTGATACCAATTGAAAGTAAACAAAGATCAATAAATGTTATATGCTATATACATTCATGAAGAGGAAGACGCTAAGTTAGCTTTCCTACACATATGCATTACATGAAAGAGGGATGTTAAGCCCTAATTCACATAACACACATTATGTAATGCATAATAGGAGATGTGAAGCTCCCCCTACACACGTGTACCACATAAAGAAGAGATATTAACCTCTTCAATACAAGATACACTCATCATGAATCTATATGTAGAAGAGATGTTAAGCTCTCCTTGCATATAGTCAATACAAATCAAAACTTTTGAGAGTTTTATTTTAAACAAAATTTTTAGATACCAATTTAAAACACAAGACATCTTTGATATCAAAAGATAGTATTTTTCTTTTTAAGCCATATAAACAATTGAAATGACTATTTTCTATCATAAAGTAAGGGAGTGGAAATACAAATACCAATTGAAATATGAAAAACGGATTTTCTCCCCCTTTATGAAATACCAACAAAAACTATGCGTAGGCTTGTAATAAGATACCAATTGAAAACTAAATCAATTGAAATAAAGTGAAGTTCAAGCTCTAGCATAAACAAGATTTGTGCTCAAGATATAGAAATATAATAGCACAAATAAAACATATATATGTGTATGAAATAGAATGAGTACCAATCACCAATAGATGATACCAATTGAAAATATACATACACACTAAACATATGAGTATACAAAAAGATCAAAATGATACCAATTGAAAGAGTTCAATGATACCAATTGACATAACAATAAAAGCATGGTATAACTCATATCAAAATGAAGAATACGAACTAGTTAATAATGGAAATTTTTGTTAACTAGTACGAAATCCTTCAAGCAAGGAATAAACTAAAAATAATTTTTCATAAAACATGAAATCCACATGATAATCAACACTCTAATTCAATTAGGCATAAATATGACTCATGAAAACAAAACATGAGCAAGTAATAAATGTGAGTGTTCAAATAAAGTGTGAATATCATAATCATGAAAAATTTTCATTAAGCTCAATTATTCCTTAAACATGAAAACATGAAAACATAAAAATCATCTAAACTATTTAATCTTCAAGGCATATGTATGTCTAATACAAACTAAAATATACATACATATCCAAAGCATAAATAGTCCACAAATTATATATGCATGAAGGCACGTGGCTCAAAAGGATAAACATGTATATCTAATAGTTTGGACAAGATAGACATATACATGAAGTTTAAACATAAATACATGAAAACATGAATAACTAAATTTTTATTAAAACAAATTTCATTTCAAGGTATATGTATGAATTATCAAACATGAAGTATACATACATATCCCTAAACACAATTGAGTCCATATATATAGATTTGCATGAAAGGCAAATGACTCAAAGGGTATACATGTATATCTTAAAGTTTGGCAAAATACACATATACATGAAGTGAAACACACAATCATAAAGCAAATTCAGAAATGAGAATACAAGTTTAAAATGTATGAATCATCAAAACTAGACTATACTAGCACATTTAATGGGAACAAATAAGCAATCAAGCCCAACATATATAGATTTATTTGTGGCCCACTATATGTACAAGTATAAATCTTAGTCTTAATGAAAACTAACATTTAAACAAGTAATCTTAACATGAAGCATCAAAATACGATAAAAATCAACATGATAAATATAAACATGATTATTATGAATATCCACATGTCATTAGAAATATAATATACGCAATAGCAACCATATAGTGAGAACACAAATGAATTTATCCATATTAAACATGGGTGTCTCAAAATAACTAAACATGTATATCACTAATCTAATAAGCATGGCATTTTCATAGTAATCAACAATCATCAAAAACATGCTATGAAGGATAAACATGGAAAGCATGTAAACATAAGGAGTTAGAGATTCGATACCAAAACCAATGAGGGCACCGCTCTAGTTCTCCAAAACAAGGTGGTCCTCCCACCAAACTTCCCTTGAAAGTGATGCATCCAATTGATTTCCATGAAGCTCGGAACGCATCCACTCTAAGGTGTCATCACTCTCACGTCATGTGAGAGCCCACACCTACATTAAACAAAGGAGGGGTGGTCTTTGGTACCCATACTCTTTTGGGTCCATGGGAGTTAGAATCATTCCTAACCCAAACAAAATTCTTTGCTAAATTTACATTATGTAGTCTATCAAAGTAAAATTTAGCAAGGTGGCCCTTACGTCCACAATGTGTACAAGTGTACACATGAGCATACATGTGATGGGTGTGTCCGTGAGGAGCATGTGTATGCCGTGGAGGGTGTGCATGCATAAAAGATGGAACTTGTTTCTTTCGAACCAAGGTTTCCAAAAGTGAGTGGTTCATGGCACATTGGCTCATAGTGGAGCCCAAACAATCAACCTTCTTCTTAAGCATGGATATATCATTATTAATCAAAGAAGAAGTGGAGCATGCAATGGGTGGAGTGTGTGAAACTACCCTAGCATGGCAAACAAGTGCATCAATCTTATTTTGCAAACAATCATTTTTAGATTTTAAAAAATTATTTTCTTTTAGTGCAAGATCAAGTTGAGATCTCAATGAATCCCTTTCATTATAGACCTCAACCTTCTCTTGCAAAACCTTGTCAAGTTTAGAAGACAGTTTTTCATTTTCTTTAGTTAAAGCAAAAGTCTTCTTTTTCAACAAATTATATTTTTCTATTAGTTTTTCACAAACAATAGATAGTTCTTCATTTAAAGCATGGGGATCAACATAATCATTTGAAGAACTAGCACAATCATTACTATCTAGTTGAGATTTTGAATGTACCTCAAGGGAGTCATTCCCTTGGACCGTATAGCATTGTTGTGGCTCGGATTCTCCACTAGTTTCCTCTTCTTATTGGATTTGCAATTGAAGCTCGGAGGTGGTGGTGGTTGTCAACAAATTCCACACTGCAAAGGCGGAATCAATGTTAGAAACACGCATAAGATAATCTTTAGGAAGTGTGCTTCTAATGGCCTCAAGGGCTTGTGCATTGGCCCCTATATGCTTGCGATCTCCAAGATAGCATTTCTTGGTGGCCGTAAGAAAGACATGCAAACCTAGGGTCTTTAGGTACATGGACATCCTATACTTCCAAACAACAATGTTGGAAGGGTCAAAACTAGGTGGGGTCATGAAGTCCATGGTAAACTATATGAGTGTGCAAACAAGCAAATGCAAACAATATATTAGCAATCAAATGGATCTCACTCCTAGGATGTTAAGCCTAATATCAGGAGCACTAGCTCTGATACCAATTGAAAAACACCTAGAGGGGGGGTAAATAGGTGCAAGTGCTAATCTAGTGAACTAAGTGCTCTAAATGCGGAAGCTTAAAACAATTCTTGCAACACACTTAATACAACACACAAGTGTAGCCGAATTCCCCGTGAAGGGCTCTGGACTAACTCCTCTTGATTCCCCTTGAATGGGTTGAGGTGCTATGTGAAGCTCTTGTGGTTAAGTATAAGTGAGGCACACACACAAGCATATAATAGATATGGCAATATGAATCAATGCAAGGCAACACAAGCAATATGAATAATATGAATGAAGTGAAGGATGCTATGCACAACACAAATAGAGAGAGGGTTAGAGAGACAATGGATCAAACGCTAACAACAAGATTGTTGGCCAAAGACCCATCACTCTAGTTTTGATGATGATTAACTCATGAAGTTATAATACTAATGATCTTGTGTTTAATTAGTGACAGATTTGAAAAGTCACCTAGAGGGGGGGTGAATAGGTGACAATGCTAATCTATGAACTAAATGCGGAATTTAAAAACTTAATGCAAATTACACTCAAGTGCTATCAACAAGTGATGCACACAACCAAGCCAAGCAAATATGAATGAGCAATGTAAATAAATGCAAGGCACAAAGTAAAGAGAGAGTAGAGAGAGAGCCAATGGATCAAGCGCAAACACAAAGATATGTTATCGAGGTTCGAGCACCCAGCTCTACATCCCCGCCTTCGACACACGAAGGATTTCCACTAGCTCGTCCACTTAGGACCCTTTACAAGGAGTACCCAACTCCTCTCTTTACAACCTCCTCCCTGAGGCACAAATCCAAACCAATACAACAAACTCCCAATCACCAACCAATACAAGGATCACCACTCAACTAGAGGGATACAACCCAAAGCACAAAACTAAGAAAAGATTGGGTTACAACTTGGTGGTCACAACAACAAACACAAACAACTTCTTCTTCCACACAAATAACCTATAGATATAGATAGTAGATTTTTAGCTCAAGTGTGGAGAAAACCAAGGGATATGAAACCAGCAACTCAAAGAAAAACCTTTGGGAAACAAATGAAATCAAGATATAGAAGTTCAAACAAACGCTTTTCCCAAAATCCCTTTTCTTTGGTTTTTCAAACCCTAATCAAAAACACAAAAGATTGTTCACTTTGAATCCAAAAACCTATTTTTCTTGCAGCAAAAACACCAGAGAGATAGAAAATTTTAGCCCAAAAATTTTTAGAGAAAAACTCTCTCAAATGGGGTATTTATAGGCAATTTAGAAAACTAGCCGTTTACAGAATATTTGCCAGATTTACCCTGCCGGTCGACCGGCCCGGTCGACCGGCCCGGTCGACCGTCCAACGGTCAAATTCTGAACCGTTGTGGCTACCGGTCGACCGCCTCGGTCGACCGAGAATTCCTGAGAGCCAACAGCTCTCCGTCGGTCGACCGCTTCGGTCGACCGGATACAAAGTCAGCCAGCGTGCACGTATCCGTGCACGTCGGTCGACCGGAACGGTCGACTGGCTTCTTTGGTGCGGTCGACCGTACCAGTCGACCGGCCAAGCCTGGCAGACAAAAATCAGGTCTGAAATCTGGGGAAAAATATTATAATAAATCTCACAAAATCTCTAAAATTCCACAAAAATAGTTTTATCATTTTATATTGAAATACAAACTTGTGTTAAAAATCCTAACACAAATTTCAAACATATTTGACTATTTTTGTGTCATAGAAATTTTGCCAAAAACCAAAAACCGTATTTTCTAAAACCTTGTATTTTGAATAGAAAATACACATTGTCTAAAACTTATCCATGATACAAAAATATGATATTTAAACACTTTGAAGCATATTGTATATGAATAGAAATTCAATATACAAGAAACATATATATATATATATCATGATTTTTGTCATTAAGTCCAAAAATATGTTTTGTTGTAAATACCAAAACATAAAACACATAGAATAGATTATCAAACAAAGTTTGTCTAAACAATTGAAGCATGCATGTATATAGAACAAATCTAATATACATAAACCATGTAAACTTATTTTGATAAAAAAAATCTATTCATGAAAACCAAGATCGGTTAAACCTAAAACCGAAAATCAAAACATGAAAGGTGTGTGTTGTGAACTTGAGCTTATCATACTATTCTAATCTTTACAATTAGGATCTAAACCCAAACTAAACTAGGGATACCTAAGTCTTCTTGTAGAGCGCCGTCTCCAAGTTGACTCGGTCCAAACCGTGATTCACCAAGCAAGTGCTATATATGATCTTTGATGCGCGGGCTCTTGAATCAACATGTGCAAGCTTCCAATTCATTTTGTTGAAGCTAAACAGCAACTAATATCTTGATTAATAATCTGAAACTAAAATCACAAGATAATTAGTACACATAACTACATGAGTTAATCATCTCAAAACTAGAGTGAAAGGCCTTTGGGCCAACAATCTCCCCCTTTTGATGATGACAAAACTCATGGAGTTATATATGCATGGATTAAAGTAAAGCTTCAAAGAAGCTCCCCCTTAACTCATGCATAGGAATAAACAAACAATAAGATGCATATAACAAGGTTCTTAACATAAAATGAATATGCATATGAAACATGCTATTGATTCCAATTAAAACAAAACAACTAAATTACCAAAACATGCTCTTGATACCAATGGATACTAATAAAAACAAAACTCATAATGCTCTTGATACCAATACCAATGGAGATGAACATAAAACTGAAAACTCATGCATATCAACTCCAATAAATCTTCTCCCCCTTTTTGTCAATCATCAACAAAGGGGTAAAAACAAAAAGATATGAATTCTTCTCCCCTAAATATATGAAACAAAGAATAAACA
The DNA here is from genome assembly GCA_038442645.1 of Agave tequilana. Lineage (NCBI taxonomy): Eukaryota > Viridiplantae > Streptophyta > Magnoliopsida > Asparagales > Asparagaceae > Agave > Agave tequilana. The sequence goes on from JAVJIF010006500.1 coordinate 127,246, forward strand.
AACTACTTCAAGGGGTGAAACCAAAAATGATACCAATTAAAAAAAATGTCAAAGAAGTGCATTATGATATCAATAGAAAGTGATCATAAAAACATTTAAGAAATGCCTACCAATTACCAATTGAAAGTAAGAGGGGCATTGAAAACAAATATGATCCCAATTGAAATTAAAACATATTGAAAATAAAACACATGATACCAATTGAAAAACACATTGATACCAATTTGAGTGAACAAATGCATCTTGATACCAATTGAAGATATATATCTTTATAAGCATATGATACCAATTAAAAATCAATAATCATTCTTAAATCATTTTTTTTCTCATAAAGTTAGGGAGTGGGAAACAAAACCAATGGTAAACTAAATACCAATTGAAAAATTGAAATGTGAGTTTTCTCCCCCTTTATGAAATACCAACTAAACATATGCTTAAGCTAGAAATAATATACCAATTGAAGACTAAGTCAATTAAGCAAGATAATGATAATGCGTGTATAAAGAAACCATTGAAAATTAAATCAATTGAAAATGATGGTCATTAAAAAAAATCAAGCTTATCATAAGCAAAATTTGTGCATATATCTTGAAGCACAAATAAATCATCTATATATGTATGTAAGAAATAGATACCAATTGTAAATTGATACTATATGAAGTGTATGCATACATATATATAAAATAAAACATATATGAGTATACAAAAGGATGTCAAGATTAGATACCAATTGAAAGAATTCAATGATACCAATTGAAACAACAATAAGATCAAGTGTATATCTCATATTCACTACCACCCAATCATGTGCAAGTTTAAAATGATTTTCATTATAAAGCATACATGAACATGATCTCCCATCCAACCACCCTTAGATGGTAGGGGTTTTCAAAAATAGATTTGAAATTATAGTATGTTTGAAAATCTCTACCAAAATGAAGAATATCGCAACTAGTTAAATTGAGGGTAAACTAGTACGAAATCCTTCAAGTAAGGAATAATAAAAATATTTTTCATGAAGACGCATGTAAACCACATGGCACTAAAACACTCAAAATCCATATAGCACAATTTGTACTCATGAAAACTAAGTCATGAGAAAACATTAAATAAGGTGAGTGTACAAGTGTTGTGTGACACATATCAACATGAAAATAGGCATTTAAGCTCAATTGAAATTCCTTTAAATTATAAACATATGAAAACTAAATTTTCATTACTAAAGGAAATCTCCTAAAAACATGAAAATCTAAACTCTTCATTAAAAGTCAATTTATACTTCAAGGTATATGTATGTTTTGTACAAACTAAAGTATACATACATATCTTAAACACAATGAGTCCACAAAAGTATGTGCATGAAGGCACGTGGCTCAAGGATGTACATGTATACTCAATAGTTTGGACAGGATAGACATATACATGAAGTTAAAACAAAATATGATGAATACAAGTCAAATGCAAGAATCATCAAAACTAGACTATACTAGTACATCAAGTGAATACAAATGAGCATTTAAGCACAATCATATATAAAGGTCTATTTGTAGCTCACTAATTGTACAAGTATAAATCCTAGTCTTAATGAAAACTATCATTCAAGCAAGTAGTCAAAACATGAAGCATAAAAAGGGTCAACAATCAACATGATCATGATAATTAAAAACATGAATTATTAAAACAAAAAATCATAGTCAACCATATGATTAGCATGACAAAGACATGTGCATTAGAACTATGATCAACATGATAGCTAAACATAAAGAGAACACAAAATAAGGGTCCATACTAAACATGGGTGATCTCATAAGCTAAACATGCATGTCAAGGGTCTAACAAACATGGCATATATCATACTAAAACATGAGTCATCAAAACAAATCATCATATAATCATAAACATCCAAATGGTCATAATGCAAATGTATGTGCATTAGATCTAGGGCATACATGTTAGTTCTAAATAAGGTGAGAACACTAAATATAGATCCATATGAAACATGGGTGCTCAAGTAACTAAACATGTATAACACTAATCTAACTAACATAGCATAAGCATAATGAACAATGAAACAAAACATGCTATGAATAGATGAACATGGAAAGTATGCAAATAAAAAAGGGAGTTAGAGAATGATACCAAAACCGATGAAGGTGCATCTCTAATTCTCCAAAACATGGTGGTCCTCTCCACCTAATTTCCTTGAGAGTGAAGCATCCAAATGGTTCTCCTTTTAGCTTAGAATGCATCCACCTCAAGGCACCAATACCCTCACGTGACGCGAGAGCTCCCACCTACATCAAAAGTCAAAGAGGTGGATCTTGGTACCCATTTCTTTGTGGGTCCACGGGGGTTAGTATCTTTTCTAACCCAAACATAATTAGTTGCTAAATTTTCATGATAAATGCGATCATAACAAAATCTAGCAAGGTGGCCTTTTCGACCACAATGTGTACATGTGTACACGTGAGCATACATATGATGGTGGTGATCATGAAAAGCATGTGTATGCCTAGATGGGTGTGCATGCAAGGTTGGAACTTGTTTCTTGCGAACCAAGGTTTCCAATCGTGTGTGATTCATGGCACAATGGCTCAAAGTGGAGCCCAAACAATCAACACTTTTCTTCAAATTGTTTATATCATTTTCTATGCTAGAAGACAAAGTGGAACATGCTATAGGAGTGCAAGAAGTAGAAGCTACACTAGCATGACAAACATGAATATCAATCTCATTTTGTAAAGATTTATTTTTAATCAAAACCAAATCCAATTCTTTTGTAATTGAATCAATTTTATTTTTCAAAGTAAGATTTTCTTTGAAAACAAGATCCAATCTAGAAGACAAAAACCTCATTGTGTTCTACAACATCATCAAAACCATTTTTGTTTTTCAAATCTTCAATCTCTTTAAGTGCAAGTTCAAGTTGAGATTGTAGTGAGTCACGTTCACTAGTGATCTCTTCTTTTTCTTGCAAAATCACTTCAAAATTAGAACATAAATCCTTTAATTCATTTTTCAAAACAAGATTATTCTCTTTCAAAAGTTTGTGTTTTTCTAAGAATTTTTCAAGCTTTTGAGTAAGTTCCATATTTAAAGTTTGAATCTCAAAACAACCATGGCAATAAGAATTAGAGCTATCATCAAGAGGGGAATCCGAGTGTACCTCAAGGGAGTCTTTCCCTTGGACCATGAAGCATTTATCTTTGGACATGTCTCTCTTGGATCTCCTCAAATTGTTGATGATCCTTGGAAGCTCGGGAGACGTTAAGATGCTCCAAACTGCAAAAGCCGAATCATAGCGATCAAAAATAGGTAAAAGATGTTCATTTAGAGATGCTAGAAGTGTCCTAAGGGCTAATGCATTGGCCTTCTTATGCTTGCTACTATTAGGGAGGGATTCTATAGTGATGGCTTGATAAACTAAATATCCTAGTCCTTTTAAATGTTTAGTCATGTTGGACTTCCAAGCATCAAGTCTAAAATGGTCAAACATGGGAGGGCTAGCCATTAGTGCAACTATATGTGTGCAAATGAAAATGCAAATGAAGATTAGCAAACCAAGATCACTCCTAGGTGGTTAAACCTAAATATCAGGAGCACTAGCTCTGATACCAATTGAAAAGTCACCTAGAGGGGGGGTGAATAGGTGACAATGCTAATCTATGAACTAAATGCGGAATTTAAAAACTTAATGCAAATTACACTCAAGTGCTATCAACAAGTGATGCACACAACCAAGCCAAGCAAATATGAATGAGCAATGTAAATAAATGCAAGGCACAAAGTAAAGAGAGAGTAGAGAGAGAGCCAATGGATCAAGCGCAAACACAAAGATATGTTATCGAGGTTCGAGCACCCAGCTCTACATCCCCGCCTTCGACACACGAAGGATTTCCACTAGCTCGTCCACTTAGGACCCTTTACAAGGAGTACCCAACTCCTCTCTTTACAACCTCCTCCCTGAGGCACAAATCCAAACCAATACAACAAACTCCCAATCACCAACCAATACAAGGATCACCTCTCAACTAGAGGGATACAACCCAAAGCACAAAGCTAAGAAAAGATTGGGTTACAACTTGGTGGTCACAACAACAACCACAAACAACTTCTTCTTCCACACAAATAACCTATAGATATAGATAGTAGATTTTTAGCTCAAGTGTGGAGAAAACCAAGGGATATGAAACCAGCAACTCAAAGAAAAACCTTTGGGAAACAAATGAAATCAAGATATAGAAGTTCAAACAAACGCTTTTCCCAAAATCCCTTTTCTTTGTTTTTCAAACCCTAATAAAAAACACAAAAGATTGTTCACTTTGAATCCAAAAACCTATTTTTCTTGCAGCAAAAACACCAGAGAGATAGAAAATTTTAGCCCAAAAATTCTTAGAGAAAAAACTCTCTCAAATGGGGTATTTATAGGCAATTTAGAAAACTAGCCGTTTACAGAATATTTGCCAGATTTACCCTGCCGGTCGACCGGCCCGGTCGACCGCCCAACGGTCAAATTCTGAACCGTTGTGGCTACCGGTCGACCGCCTCGGTCGACCGAGAATTCCTGAGAGCCAACAGCTCTCCGTCGGTCGACCGCTTCGGTCGACCGGATACAAAGTCAGCCAGCGTGCACGTATCCGTGCACGTCGGTCGACCGGAACGGTCGACTGGCTTCTTTGGTGCGGTCGACCGTACCAGTCGACCGGCCAAGCCTGGCAGACAAAAATCAGGTCTGAAATCTGGGGAAAAAATATTATAATAAATCCCACAAAATCTCTAAAATTCCACAAAAATAGTTTTATCATTTTATATTGAAATACAAACTTGTGTTAAAAATCCTAACACAAATTTCAAACATATTTGACTATTTTTGTGTCATAGAAATTTTGCCAAAAACCAAAAACCGTATTTTCTAAAACTTGTATTTTGAATAGAAAATACACATTGTCTAAAACTTATCCATGATACAAAAATATGATATTTAAACACTTTGAAGCATATTGTATATGAATAGAAATTCAATATACAAGAAACATATATATATATATCATGATTTTTGTCATTAAGTCCAAAAATATGTTTTGTTGTAAATACCAAAACATAAAACACATGGAATAGATTATCAAACAAAGTTTGTCTAAACAATTGAAGCATGCATGTATATAGAACAAATCTAATATACATAAACCATGTAAACTTATTTTGATAAAAAAAATCTATTCATGAAAACCAAGATCGGTTAAACCTAAAACCGAAAATCAAAACATGAAAGGTGTGTGTTGTGAACTTGAGCTTATCATACTATTCTAATCTTTACAATTAGGATCTAAACCCAAACTAAACTAGGGATACCTAAGTCTTCTTGTAGAGCGCCGTCTCCAAGTTGACTCGGTCCAAACCGTGATTCACCAAGCAAGTGCTATATATGATCTTTGATGCGCGGGCTCTTGAATCAACATGTGCAAGCTTCCAATTCATCTTGTTGAAGCTAAACACCAACTAATATCTTGATTAACAATCTGAAACTAAAATCACAAGATAATTAGTACACATAACTACATGAGTTAATCATCATCAAAACTAGAGTGAAAGGCCTTGGGCCAACAAGATTCATTATCAAGATCTTAGTGGTGTGGAGCTTCAATAAAGGATTTTAAGACAAGTTTTGGAGCTAGCACCGGTTGATTCACGAGCCTATGCATCAAGACCACATCAATTTGTTAAGCTCGTTGGTTTGCACTTGGACCAAGTCAAGAGGATGAGAAGACTTCAAGGGAAGACTTCAAGATCAAGACTTGTGTCTAAGTATAAGATTTTTATGTTTTAGATAAAATGTAAAGGATAGAATAGTTGGTGGATTGCTCAAGTACTTATACACACACTCTTGATAGAATTTTTTTCATAAAAGAATTTCTGTTTTAGAAAAGAATTTTAACCAAAAACCAAATATGTATTCAGGTGGTTTGATTTTTTATATTCATGTTTACATCTTTCAACCAAAACCAAGTTTATGCTTAATGCCAAAAACATAGATATTTCATCTTGATTGTGTAGTGGATCATATCCATACACACTATGCTTTAAAAGTATATCTTGTTTTTGTATTTGATGAAGAGTTTTGAAAAATAAGTTTTTTGGAAAATACAAGTTTTCACATGAGCCAAATATTTCCATATTACAAAAATAGTCCAAATTTTTATAACATGCCTTGATTTTGTGCAAGCATGTTTGTATATCAAAGTATATTGGTTAAACTATTTTTGTAGATTTTTATGTATTTTATGGGATTTTATGAAAGCCAAAAGACCAACATTTTTCTCCAAGTGCTGACCCAGAACTGGCTTACGGGTTGACTGGGTGGGTCGATCGGAACCAAGGGCAGGTCGACCGCAAGGTCGACTGATTGGTCACTAATGTTGCATATTTAATGTCACATTTCCATACTTATTTTAGAATAAAAGCCTGCATTCTCCTAATTATTTGTCTAATTTATTTGCAGGCCCAATCCTTAAGGAGATGAAGAGAAATGAGCCAAAAGCCCACCAGAATTCTGAATTAAATCAGAGTTAATTCGCACAAATAAAATCAGGGAAAAATCAAGAGGTTGAAACCGGTTGAGAAGAATCCTCTCAGAATCGATCGGTTAAAGCCAAGAAATCCAAGGTCATTTCGTCAGAATCCGGAGCTCCAACGACAAAACCAACAAAGGATAAAGCCAGAAGAAGACCCCGGACAGACCCACCAACAGGGTGTGGCCATCTGGCCACACCCTTGCCGCAAAAACGCGACAAAAGCCGCGTTTTTGCGGCAATCCTGGGGAGTTACGGGGAGCGTGAACTCCCCTGACCTCCCCGGGATTCTGGTTGTTAGGGTTTCTGCCTATAAAAGGCCATATTGTGCACTGAAAAGACGAATGCAGATTAGGATTTTAGACTAGTTTTCCATTTTGTAGTTTAGTTTTATGTAACTTGTATGTAGCTTAGGGTAGATGATGATTCATGTAAGTAAGAGAGAGAGGCTGATGTTGAGAGTGACACCGATGTACTCCTCCTCCTTTCTTTCATTGTCTCAGTAAGCAATAAAGGTAACATTTGTTTATGTTTGTATCTTTACTTTACATTTGTTTTGCTTTTCGTTTTCCTCTTCTACTTCACCTTGGTTTTATGTGTTGAGTCTACAAGTGAAGTCCAAAGCATGTATCACTAAGCTACGTGAGAGCCAGCAATAGTTCATGAAGACGATCTCCTCTTCCAAGATTCGCATCACTTCGTACTTCATATGCTTGACGATATAATGTGCACGGGGACTGAGTTCAAGTTTATGATCTATGCGTTGAATGCCTCCGAAGCAAAGGTAGAACTTGCGCAGGTTTCCAAGTAAGTCATCACCAAACTAGGTAAGTAATTCTTAGCTTTCTTTCTTTTCTTTTATCTCTATAGTATATATCGCCAACACGATTTCTTTCACCACTTCTTCCCAATCGTTTCCATTCTTTTCCTCCACTTTAGTTGTACATATTCGCTTCATTTTTTTCTGATTTTCCACCTTCTTCATCTCTCGTTTTCTTCTTACTTTAACCATTAACTTCTTTTCCTTTTTCTTAACTTTAAAATAGAGAAGAACCTTCGCTTATTTTCATAAGATTTCAATAAAGACACGTAAAGCTTCCATCGCAAACCCTCCTTGTGGATCACGACCCGCATAGCCACTTGCTATAGCGGAAGAATGAGCACTTGCACATTCCTTTCTTAAGTTCTATAATCTCGTATTTTTTGTGCAGGTTTAGCCTCAATCAAATTTTGGCGCTGTTGCCGGGGAGGGTAAAACGGTTTTTATTGAAATCTGAATTTTTCTTGCAAATCTTTTAGAACTAAACGATTTTTCTTCTCTGTTGCAGGTTATAGGTTGAAGAAAACAGGAACTTTGCATTGCAGTGACATATAAGTGGACCTGGGCCTCTGCTCTCGAAAGTAGAGACCAGGATCCCTCCAAATTGCCGCAAAATCCTGGCTTTTGCCGCAAATTTGCGGCAATAAGGAGTGAACTACTGATCATTTCTCTGCAGGGTCTCTGATTCTGCAAAATACTTCTGCTGCATTACTTAATTCCCTGTAATATTCACCCTATACCTGCTTAATAAAGTCAACAGTAAAAAATTGGTTGTAATCGTTAAAAGTTGATTAGACATTTGCATTTCTAGGCACGTGTCTTTTCAATTCATTTACTTTTACTGTTGAAGAGTGCTGGAGGCAAGGTACGTTTTGCATTGCATGTAGACTAGGAATCAACTCTTGCTTGATTTTCATGCTTTGAGTGTATCCTAGTTATATTTCTTGTACACTTGCACAATTCAATTTTAAGGGCATAACCCAAATCAAGATAAGGTGGGGAAGTCATACCCTTCCTTAGCCCACAAACCATCTCCAAGCACTCACTAACCCAAGCCTAACTAAAATTGAGTAGACGTTGGCCCTAGGGACACCTCGGACTCAATTAGGAGATTATCCTAAGGGGGAAAAATGTTGGAATCTGACTCCTGCAAAATCAGTGTCTAGGAAAGGGATTGAGGGCCGAAAGCCCGAAGGTTGGTGGTTATTTAATAAGGAACGTCATTGACGGAAAACCTCCCACCAACCTTGCCCTGACCTGGCTGATTAGCTTGTGGTCAAAGTCTACATTAGACCTCCCGTGGACAGTCTAATCAGTTAGGAGTCGTCTAGGTCATAGGTCTACCCTAACTTAGGTTAGAATTTTTTTTTCTTTCTTGTTTCTTTATTTGTTTGATTTTCTTTCTTTTTTGTGTGTATTCTATTGTGTGATATGGACTATAAAAATAATTTTTCAACTTCAATAATAATCCATATTACACACCGACTTCATTTTCGGATATTACCAACCCGCATATCATAACTTTGACCAACCTAGTGTGCCGGATTGGTCTTATCCGAATCAATATGACCCATACCCCCCATCTAATAACTATAATTTCCATAATGATTTCAACTCTTCACCGAGTCAGTGGGGATTCACCTCCCCCGAGCATAATTTCCAACCACCTTGTCCTCCTTCTCCACCCAGTCCATATTATGTTCAAGATTCATACTCAGTTCCACCCGTCCAAAATAGGAAACCATCAATTTGGAAATGAGTATGCATGAGTCCAAACACAAATCCCAAAATCTGATGGACTCACAATTTCACTACCACTCCCAAGACAATTCTTCATCTTTTCATCAAAACAATGAACATATCAACTATGAAAAGATGCTTGAAGCCATGACTCAGGCTCAAAACACTCGTAATCGTGACATAGATATGATGGTCGAATCTCTACGTTCCCACCGTCCTGATGTCACTAACCATTCTGTTAGAGCCGATGAGTCATGTAGTTTTGGAAATCAAGATTCCATTTCAGAACAACAATTTGAACTTGCCCAAACTCCAAATTTTGAAAAAGATATTGATAGTTTGGCTAGTTTTCCTTTTTCTGAAATAGAACTTGACAATGAATATGATCCTGAACCCCAACTTAATGATTCAATTCTACTTCCTGATTCGATTATGACTCTGGTATCTTCACCTGATTTCGATCTTTTCCCGGAGTCAATACTGGATCCTGTACCAATTCATAATGAAATTGAATCACCCATCTTTGAGGATCATATTGAACTTGACCAATTATACACGTTTGAAGATCCTATTGACAAATTGGCAAGTTCTCCATTTTTTCATCTTGAACTCAATGAGATGTGTGACCTAGATTCTAAAATCTGTGATCCAGTTCAAATTTTTGAATCATTACTGACTCCTGTTTTGTTACCAGATTTGAGTAATGTTTTAGAGTCAGTTTCGATTCCCCCTACTATCATTCTTGAACTGGAATCACCCATATTAGGTCACATCCCATTGTTACAAAATACCTGTGGACTTGAGTTTCAACTTCTTGACTTGGACACAATTCCTGAACCCATTCCGACTCCTGAACCTTTACTTGACTTAAGTCACCTTCCTGAGTCGGTATTAGTTCCTGTCCTTCCTGAGTCCAAGTCAACTGTTCTATCATTTCATACTCCATTCTGGGACGAGGTGGTTGACAAATTTGACTCTAAAATCAATTATGGAATTTGGAAATTAGATGGGTTCAATTTTTAATAAAAATTCTTAATGGATTTATCTTTTTAGTGGGTCATATTAAAGATAGTGCTGGTGGGTTCCTCGGAGACCCAAGAAAAGTGGATTGGGCCATGTTTCGTGGACCAATCAGACCACCACCGGAACCACCACCTTAAGGTAACATTTTCCTTCCCTTTCGTCTTTTTCATGCATCTATGCATTAATTCATACATTGAAGACAATGCATGAGATAGGTGTGGGGGAGGGTCTAACATAACTTTTCTTTTTCTTTAAAAAAAAATTGACATTTTTCTTTACTTTAAAAAACTTTTTGAAAAATAGAAACAATATTTGACTTATTTTTGTAAGAAATTAAGTTAATTTTAAGGAATAGAAAAATCCAAATTAGGATTTCTTATACTTGGTCAAAATAAGATAATTTGTTTGATTTTTAGGGTTAGGAAGATAATTTGTCAAAGTAATTTAGTCTTGATCTTTACCTTGATGAAATATGCATACTTCATACACTTACACACTTAGGGTTCAAAAACAAAGATTCTTATGCCTTATAAAAAATATATATATATAAAAAAAAATGAATAAGTCTAATTATTGATTAGCTAGGTGCTTTGGCCTAAGCAAGCCTTAGTATTTATGCGAAGATAATTAGATAAGTTTGAAAAAAAAAATGAATAAGTCTAATTATTGATTAGCTAGGTGCTTTGGCCTAAGCAAGCCTTAGTATTTATGCGAAAGATGATTAGATCCTCTGATTAAGCTGGGTATCTGTGCCTAATAAAGCATGAGTATTCACGCCTAAAAGAGGTTCATATAATAAAATCCTTAGTTTTGTGGCCTTGTCTGCTCGAGTCCTTAAGTCCTAGGGGTGTCTTCTCACCTGGTGCCCTAAGACCGTTTGGTTTGGGAGTCATCGATTAGAGGCTCGTTACATGGGCAGATTAGAAATCCTAATAGAACTAAGGAATAATACCATAAAAAAAAAGTATATATATAAATAAATAAGGCATAAGAGTTAGAGTTAATGAACCCTTAGTCAAAATTTTCACAGTCACAAGGTGCATATGACTTAGGGTAAAGTAATAGACTAGATGAGAAGTACAATTTGACTCCTTACTTTGATTGATAACAAATTTTTGAATAGAGACTAAGTTTAGGAATGAAAGATTCGATTTTCTATAACTTATAGATTGCTTAGATCTTACAATCATATTTCAAATATTTTTCTCTTTCAAAATGCTTTTCGAAAATACTAACTCTTTATTTCCCTTTCTTTATGGATTTTGTGGGTGCAATCCGCTGAAAACCCTCACGAGACAAAACTCGTCCTCTAGGGGGAACCTAGAGGTTTAACGGCTTGTTGCACATGCTCAGTGCAATCGCGCGACCTGCGAAAGTGGTCTAATAATCCTTAGTATAGTTTAGTTGTTTTGCTCGAGGACGAGCAAAAGATAGGTATGGGAGTGTGATTTGTCACTAATGTTGCATATTTAATGTCACATTTCCATACTTATTTTAGAATAAAAGCCTGCATTGTCCTAATTATTTGTCTAATTTATTTGCAGGCCCAATCCTTAAGGAGATGAAGAGAAATGAGCCCAAAAGCCCACCAGAATTCTGAATTAAATCAGAGTTAATTCGCACAAATAAAATCAGGGCAAAATCAAGAGGTTGAAACCGGTTGAGAAGAATCCTCTCAGAATCGATCGGTTAAAGCCAAGAAATCCAAGGTCATTTCGTCAGAATCCGGAGCTCCAACGACAAAACCAACAAAGGATAAAGCCAGAAGAAGACCCCGGACAAACCCACCAACAGAGTGTGGCCATCTGGCCACACCCTTGCCGCAAAAACGCGGCAAAAGCCGCGTTTTTGCGGCAATCCTGGGGAGTTACGGGAAGCGTGAACTCCCCCGACCTCCCCGGGATTCTGGTTGTTAGGGTTTCTGCCTATAAAAGGCCATATTGTGCACTGAAAAGACGAATGCAGATTAGGATTTTAGACTAGTTTTTCCATTTTGTAGTTTAGTTTTATGTAACTTGTATGTAGCTTAGGGTAGATGATGATTCATGTAAGTAAGAGAGAGAGGCTGATGTTGAGAGTGACACCGATGTACTCCTCCTCCTTTCTTTCATTGTCTCAGTAAGTAATAAAGGTAACATTTGTTTATGTTTGTATCTTTACTTTACATTTGTTTTGCTTTTCGTTTTCCTCTTCTACTTCACCTTGGTTTTATGTGTTGAGTCTATAAGTGAAGTCCAAAGCATGTATCACTAAGCTACGTGAGAGCCAGCGATAGTTCATGAAGACGATCTCCTCTTCCAAGATTCGCATCACTTCGTACTTCATATGCTTGACGATATAATGTGCACGGGGACTGAGTTCAAGTTTATGATCTATGCGTTGAATGCCTCCGAAGCAAAGGTAGAACTTGCGCAGGTTTCCAAGTAAGTCATCACCAAACTAGGTAAGTAATTCTTAGCTTTCTTTCTTTTCTTTTATCGCTATAGTATAGATCGCCAACACGATTTCTTTCACCACTTCTTCCCAATCATTTCCATTCTTTTCCTCCACTTTAGTTGTACATATTCGCTTCATTGTTTTCTGATTTTCCACCTTCTTCATCTCTCGTTTTCTTCTTACTTTAACCATTAACTTTCTTTTCCTTTTTCTTAACTTTAAAAACAGAGAAGTACCTTCGCTTATTTTCATAAGATTTCAATAAGACACGTAAAGCTTCCATCGCAAACCCTCCTTGTGGATCACGACCCGCATAGCCACTTGCTATAGCGGAAGAATTGAGCACTTGCACATTCCTTTCTTAAGTTCTATAATCTCGTATTTTTTTGTGCAGATTTAGCCTCAATCATCGACCGACGTGCACAGAGCCGTGCACGTCTAGCAGTTCAGTGGGCGGGTCGACCGGCGGGTCGACCGGAACTGAGAGCGGGTCGACTGGCGGGTCGACCGGAACTGAGAGCAGTGCTCTCTGTTCTTTTGGGTCGACCGGCGGGTCGACCGGCAGGCTCCAACGGTCGGATTTTTGACCGTTGCGGGTCGACCGGCGGGTCGACCGGCAGGCCTGACAGACCCCAACGGCTATATTTTTCTGGCCTATAAATTTGGAGGTTTGGTCATTATTTTGTAACAAGATTTTAGGAGAGCTTTGAGCCAGTTTTTCCCACTCCTTTAAAAAGGTTTTCTCCACATATTTGAGAGCTAATATTTCCAATCAAAAGGAAAGATTTTTATCAAGAGTGTTTAAGTGATTTCCTTGAGTTTTTCACCATAGTTCTTTCCTTGCTTTCTCACAATCACTTGAGCTATCCATTGCCTTATCTATCCATAGGATTGTGTTGTGAGAGTTTGTAATTGGTGATCAAAGTGTTTTAGATCACCAAGAGATTTCCCTTTTATTCTTTGAGGAGGCGGACAAGTGTGTTCGCGGTGGTTTAGAGTTCTTGTGTGAACTCGGTGGTTTGAGGTGCGGCCTCGGCGAGCTTGTGAGCTTGCGTGTGTACGGGACTAGGGAGTCCGAGGGCTTGTAGGTGTTGCGGCACCGAGGAGAGATCCATTGGGATCTTGCATAGTGGAAATCCTTCGTGTGTCGAAGGCGGGGATGTAGAGCAAGTGTGCTCGAACCTCGAAACATACCTTTGTGTTTGCGATTGCCTTTTCTCTCTCTCTCCCTTACTTATATCTTGCATTCAATTATAGTGTTAATCTTTATATGCTTGATATACTTGTGTGCTCATATTGATATACTTGCGTGGGATTGTTGACTAACACTTGTATTCAACCAAGAGAGCCAACGCGGCACCTCAACCCATTCAAGGGGAATCTAGAGGAGTTTGTCCAGAGCCCTTCACGGGGAATTCGGCAACACTCTTTGGTTATACGTGGTGATTAGTGTAAAAGTTTATTTAGGTCATAATTATTTTTAGCTTCCGCATCATTATTGTTCATTAAGTGACCATTAGATTAGTCATCACCTATTCACCCCCCCTCTAGGTGAACTTACAATTGGTATCAGAGCTTGGTACTCTGATTTGGGTCTAACAACCTAGAGTTAAAGATCCTCATTTATAGGCTAATCACAAGATTTGTACACACACCATGGACTTCATGTCACCACCCACCTTTGACATTCTTAACATCCAAATTTGGAAGGTTAAGATGTCATTGTACCTCAAAGCCTTAGGCATACATGTTTATCTTGCTACCACTAATGATTCATATATTAATAATAGCAAGTACACTGAGGCTAACTCAAAAGCCCTTCATGCTCTTAAATCAACCCTAAATGATGATTATTTATCTAGGGTTTCTAATGTTGAATCGGCTTTTGTAGCTTGGAACATCATCACCTCTCTTGGCGAAAAGGATCTATATTATGCCGGGAGTGATTCGGACGTTGGAAGCAACACCTCCAACGTGTGCTATATGGTCTAAGGGGATAACCCCCTTGAGGTAACTACCAAATCTGAGGTAGAAGATGATAATATGTCATATGATGAGCTTAGCACTTTTTGTCAACTATTGCTTGAGAAGTATGACATGATTAAAAAGGAAAATAAAATTTGAAAAAGAACATTGATTGCATGCATATAGAACAAGATTCATTTAAATCTAAGATTGCATGTTTAGAAAAAGAAAAAGATGATTTGAAAAATGAGAATGTTTCCTTGATGTCTAAATTAAATGATTTATGTGAAGGGAACACTATTTTGAAAGATAAAATTATTTTGGTGGAAACTCAAAAGGAAATTGTTTTTCAAGAAAATAATTCTTTAAAAAGAAAAATTTGTGAAAAAGAAAAGGATTTTGTTTCGAAAAAGAAAAATAAAATGATTCTATATCTCACCATGCTTTACATGCCACCACTAGTGAGATTAATGTTTTGAAAGATAAAATTAATGATTTGAGTTCAACCTTGAACTCTTGTGCATTCAATCATACTAGATTGGAGTCAATGTTTTCAAAGAAACAAACTCCACATGTTCATGCACATCATACCCATCATGCATATGCTTATGTTGCACATCATGATCATTCTCACACTCATAAGCATACTAAGGTGTACGTATGTACACATTGTGGCCGCAAAGGCCATTTAGCAAAATTTTGTTATGACAAGTTGCATTATTTTAATTTTGCTAAAAATAAAAATGTTTGGGTGCCTTACAACAAGACTAACCTCAAAGGACCTAAGAAAATATGGGTACCAAAACTCCCACCTTTTGCTTTTGATGTAGGTGAGGGCTCTCACAAGACGTGAGAGGATTGGTGCCTTAGTAGTGGATGCACTTGGACATGATGGACATACTTTTGGGATGCATCACTATCAAGGAGCTTTGGTGGGACAAGCACCATGTTTGGAGCTTTGGAGTTGGTAACAATCTCTAAACTCCTATTTTTATGATCATGCTTGTTCATTCATAATGTTCATAGCATGTTCATGTTTATGATTTAATGTGCTTCATGTGGTAATAACATGCTTAGATGTAGTTTATATCAAAACTTGTATTATACATGTACAAATAGTGAGGCTACACTTAATTTATATGTATTTGCTCTTCATGCTCATTTGTATCCACTATATGCATATGTATAGATTAGTTTGATGATTCTCATTTATACATGCTTTGCCAACTTTTATGCTTTACTTCATGTATATGTATTATTAATTCAAATCTAATAAATATACATGTATACCCGTGAGTCTCTTGCCTTCATGCAAACATCATTAATAGACTCTTTTATGTTTGGGATATGTATGTGTATTGTTAGGATTGGATAAATCATACATATACCTTGAAGTTTACTTTAAGATGAAAATAAAAATTTTCATGATTTGTTTTTAATGAGAATAAAATTTCATGTCTTGTCTAAAAATGAGATTCATGTTTGATTGAGCTTCATTGTCTATTTTCATGAAATGCCATTTACATAACCTTTGAACACTCATCTTTTACTTTTCAAGATAATTTTGAGCTTTATGGACTATGAGTGCTTGAACTTTTATGTATTTAGTATAATTCATGAAAAACATAAGATTTGATATATTTGAAGGATCTTTAACTAGTTTTTCAAAAACAATTTATAATAGTTATTTATTCTTCAAATAGTTTTTGAGATTGACACATGATTCTATTTTTCTCAAAATTTGATGCTTCATGATTTGAATATTAGTTTATATGTTAGTTTTTGTCAACACTAGGATTTTTACTTGTACATATCGTGGGCCACAAATAAATCTATTTATATTTGTGCTTGAATGCTTATTTGAACCCATGAAATGTGCTTGTATTGCTTGGTTTTGATGATACATACATTTTTAAACTTGTATTCCCACTTTTTTGAATTTGATTATGATCATGTGTTTTCATTTCATGTATATGTGTATTTTGCCAAACTTTAAGATATACATGTATACCTCTTGAGTCATTTGCCTTTAATGCAAATCTATTTATATGGACTCAATTGTGTTTAAGAGATATGTATGTATACTTATTGTGTTGTCAAAACATACATATATCTTGAAATATAAATTTATTTTAATAAAAAAATGTGTGATGATTTAAAGGAATATTGAGATTAATTGACATGTTTGCTTTATTCCTTGCTTGAAGGATTTCGTACTAGTTTTAAAACATTTTCATATTAACTAGTGCAAATTCTTCATATGGTAGAGTATATGATAAGCTTACTCTTCAATTGGTATCATTGGATATTTTCAATTGGTATCAATATGATTTTTATATACTCATATTTTGATTATATGTATGTATGCTTTCAAATTCAAATTATATCAATTTCTGTTGGTATTCCCTTTTCATACATATACGTGTTATTTGTGCCTAGTTAAAATTGTCTTATATTTAAAGCACAAAGATTATTAATGCTAAGCTAAATTCAAATCTTATTTTTCAAGCTTATGCATTAGTTTTTAAATTGGTATCAATATGGTTGATCATTACCTTACTATTGATCACTATTTTACAATTGATCATTTTCAAAATTGATATCAAAATTCAAAATTTGTTTATCGAGAGAATTCAAAATTTTGTTTGATAAGAGAAATTCAAAATGTTTGATTTGTATTTCCTATATGCAAGGAGAGCTTAACATCTCTCTTACATATAGATTCATGTTGAGTATATTATAAATTGAGGAGCTTGACAACTCTTCTTTATATGATATACGTGTGTAAGGGGAGCTTCACATCTCCTCTTATGCATTACATAATATGTGTTATGTGAGTTAGGGCTTGTCATCCCTTCTTCATGTAATGCATATGTGTAGGGAAGCTAACTTAGCATCTTCCTCTTCATGAATGTATATCGCATATAAAGTTTTATTGATTGATTTGTATTACCCCTTCTTGATCTCTTTGCTTTTGACAAAAAGGGGGAGAAAAATTTGTTTGATTTGATTTCACTTTGAACCCTTTGTTGATGATTGACAAAAAGGGGGAGAAAGATTTTGAGTTTATATGCATGGTTGAATAAGATTTATGTTTATGCATATATATTTTTGTATTGCAAATAGGAGAAAAAGATTTTGATTTGTGCTTGTTGCATGTTTTATCTCCATACTTGCATACATATTCATGTGCCTCATTGTCATATCTATTGTTTATTTGGTATGCATGAGTTAAGGGGGAGCTTCATTGAAGCTTTACTTTAATCCATGCATATATAACTTCATGAGTTTTGTCATCATCAAAAAGGGGAGATTGTTGGCCCAAAGACCCATCACTCTAGTTTTGATGATGATTAACTCATGAAGTTATAATACTAATGATCTTGTATTTAATTAGTGACAGATTCATTATCAAGATCTTAGTAGGTGTGGAGCTTCAACAAAGGATTTTAAGACAAGTTTTGGAGCTAGCACCGGTTGATTCACGAGCCTATGCATCAAGACCACATCAATTTGTTGAGCTCGTTGGTTTGCACTTGGACCAAGTCAAGAGGATGAGAAGACTTCAAGGGAAGACTTCAAGATCAAGACTTGTGTCTAGGTATAAGATTTTTTTGTTTTAGATAAAATGTAAAGGATAGAATGGTTGGTGGATTGCTCAAGTACTTATACACACACACTCTTGATAGAATTGTTTTCATAAAAGAATTTTTGTTTTAGAAAAGAATTTTAACCAAAAACCAAATATGTATTCAGGTGGTTTGATTTTTGATATTCATGTTTACATCTTTCAGCCAAAACCAAGTTTATGCTTAATGCCAAAAACATAGATATTTCATCTTGATTGTGTAGTGGATCATATCCATACACACTATGCTTTAAAAGTATATCTTGTTTTTGTATTTGATGAAGAGTTTTGGAAAATAAGTTTTTTGGAAAATACAGTTTTCACATGAGCCAAATATTTCCATATTACAAAAATAGCCCAAATCTTTATAACATGCCTTGATTTTGTGCAAGCATGTTTGTATATCAAAGCATATTGGTTAAACTATTTTTGTAGATTTTTATGTATTTTATGGGATTTTTATGAAAGCCAAAAGACCAACATTTTTCTCCCAAGTGCTGACCCAGAACTGGCTTTCGGGTCCACCGGGCGGGTCGACCGGAACCAAGGGCAGGTCGACCGCAAGGTCGACCGACGTGCACAGAGCCGTGCACGTCTGGCAGTTCAGTGGGCGGGTCGACCGGCGGGTCGACCGGAACTGAGAGCAGTGCTCTCTGTTCTTTTGGGTCGACCGGCAGGCTCCAACGGTCGGATTTTTGACCGTTACGGGTCGACCGGCGGGTCGACCGGTAGGCCTGACAGACCCCAATGGCTATATTTTTCTAGCCTATAAATTTGGGGGTTTGGTCATTGTTTGTAAGAATATTTTAGGAGAGCTTTGAGCCAGTTTTTCCCACTCATTTAAAAGAGTTTTCTCCACATATTTGAGAGCTAATATTTCCAATCAAAAGGAAAGATTTTTATCAAGAGTGTTTAAGTGATTTCCTTAAGTTTTTCACCATAGTTCTTTCCTTGCTTTCTCACAATCACTTTGTTGGCCCAAAGGCCTATCACTCTAGTTTTGATGATGATCAACTCATGTAGTTATATTTGCTAATGATCTTGTTTAATTAGTGACAGATTCTTTATCAAGATCTTAGTAGGTGCAAAGCTCAACAAAGGATTAAATGTCAAGATTTGGAGCTAGCACGGGGTGATCCAAGGAGCTTTGGATCTAGCTTGGACCAAGTCAAGAAGATGAGAAGCCTTCAAGGGAAGACTTCAAGAAGTTGAAGACTTGTGTCTAGGTATAAGATTTTTATTTGTTTTAGATAAAAATGTAAAGGATAGAATAGTTGGTGGATTGCTCAAGTCATATCACACACACACTCTTGATAGAATTGTTTTCATTTCATAAAAGATTTTCTTGTTGAGAAAAGATTTTCATTGTGACAAAATTCTATTCGGTTCTTGGTATTTCAAGTTTACATATCATATATCCAAAACCAAGTTTAGTGCTTTATGTCAAAAACTAGATATTTCATCTTGATTGTGTAGTGGATTATATCCATACACACTATGCTTTAAAGTATATCTTGTTTTTGTATTTGATGAAAATTTGGAAAAACATGTTGTTTTAGAAAAACAGTTTTTTATTATGAGCCAATATTTCAAGTTACAAAAAATAGTCAAATCTTTAATAACATGCCTTGATTTTGTGCAAGCATGTTTCTATATCATAAAACTATTTTTTGTAGAATTTCTAAGTATTTATGGGATTTTTTTATTAAGCCAAAAAGACCAATCTTTAATCCCAAAATTTTCAGGTTCTGGCAGTTCTGATTTTTCAGAACTGACAGTGGTCGGTCGACCGGGTCGGTCGACCGGACGTGCACAGACGTGCACGCCTGTGTGCACTGGAGAACAGTCGACCGTGCCGGTCGACCGCTTCAGAGAGCTTTGCTCTCAGGAAATCTCGGTCGACCGGGCCGGTCGACCGACAGAGAGTTTACTCTCTTCTCCAGTTGCTCGGTCGACCGGGTCGGTCGACCGGAGGCTCCAACGGTCGGATTTTGACTGTTGGCGGTCGACCGGACCGGTCGACCGGCAGTACTGACAGAGCCCAACGGTCAGATTTTTCTGGCCTCTATAAAAGGGGGTTTTGTCATTGTTTGAAGCCAAGATTTTAGGAGAGCTTTTGTCCAGTTATTTCCATTCTTTTAGCAGAGTTTTCTCCACAAAATAGAGTGCCAATATTTCCTATCAAAAGGGATTTTATCAAGAGAGTGTTTATTGTGATTTCTTGAGTTTTCCATCAAAGTTCTTTCCTTGATTTCTCACACTACACTTGAGCATCCATAGTTGTATCTATCCTATAGGAGAGTGTTGTAGTGAGAGTTTTTGTAGGTGATCAAGTGTTTAGATCACCAAGATTTCATCTTGTACTTTGAGGAGACGGGCAAGTGTGCTCGTGGTTGTTTAGGGTTCGGGTGCAAACTCTTGTAGCTTGAGGTGCGGCCTCGACGAGCCGTTGGGCTTGTGGTGTGTAAGGGACTTTGGGAGTCCGAGGGCTTGTAGGTGTTGCGGCACCAAGGAGAGATCCGGTTGGATCGTGCATAGTGGAAATCCTTTGTGTGTCGAAGGTGGGGATGTAGAGCAAGTGTGCTCGAACCTCGAAACATACCCTTGTGTTTGCGATTGCTCTTTCTCTCTCTCTTGTCTCTTATTTATATCTTGCATTCAATTATTGTCTATCTTTATATGCATGATATTCACTTGTGCTCATATTTGCTATACTTGCTTGGGATTGTTGTTAACACTAGTATTCAACCAAGAGAGCCAACGCGGCACCTCAACCCATTCAAGGGGAATCTAGAGGAGCTTGTCCAGAGCCTCGCAAGGGGAATTCGGCAACACTCTTGTGTTATACATAAGTGTTCAATTAAAAGAAGTTTAATTTGGTCAACTTAGTTTTAATTCCGCATTATTTGTTCATAAGTGACCATTAGATTAGCCATCACCTATTCACCCCCCCTCTAGGTGATCTTACAATTGGTATCAGAGCCAAGTGCTCTTGATATTAGGTCTAACAACCTAGAGTTAAAGATCCTACTTTTAGGCTAATCACAATATTTTGTACACACACAATGGACTTCATGTCACCACCCACCTTTGACACTCTTAACATCCAAATTTGGAAGGTTAAGATGTCTTTGTTCCTCAAAGGACTTGGCCTTAGTGTATATCTTGCCACAACTAATAAAGAATATTGCTTAAATGGTAAGAACATTAAGGCTAATGCAAAAGCCCTTCATGCTATTAAGTCAACCCTAAATGATGATTATTTATCTAGGGTTTCTAATGTTGAATCGGCTTTTGTAGTATGGAACATCATCACCTCCCTCGGCTAAAAAGATCTATACTATGCGGGGAGTGACTCGGACGTTGGAAGCGACACCTCCAACGCATGCTTTATGGTCCAAGGGGATGACCCCCTTGAGGTAAATTCCGAATCCGATGATGAGGACATGTCATATGATGAGCTATCTACTTTTTGTCATCTTTTGCTTGAAAAATATGACATGATTAGAAAAGAAAATAAAAATTTGAAAAAGAACATTGCTTGCATGCATATAGAACAAGATTCATTTAGAAGTAACATTGCATGCTTAGAATTAGAAAATAATAATTTGAAAAAGGATTTTGATTGCATGCTTAAAGAAAATAATTCTTTTAAATCTAAGATTGCATGTTTAGAAAAGGAAAATAAAGATTTGAAAAATGAGAATGTTTCCTTGATTGCTAAATTGAATGATTTATGTGAAGGGAACACTATTTTGAAAAATAAGATTGATTTGGTGGAAAAACAAAAGGAAGATGTTTTTCAAGAAAATATCACTTTGAAAAGAAAATTTGTTGAAAAAGAAAAAGATTTTGTTTCACAAAAGAAAAAGAAAAATGATCATATATCTCATCATGCTTTACATGCCAC
The DNA here is from genome assembly GCA_038442645.1 of Agave tequilana. Classification (NCBI taxonomy): domain Eukaryota; kingdom Viridiplantae; phylum Streptophyta; class Magnoliopsida; order Asparagales; family Asparagaceae; genus Agave; species Agave tequilana. The sequence goes on from JAVJIF010006500.1 coordinate 149,337, forward strand.
CACAAATGAGATAAATGTTTTGAAAAATAAAATGGATAATTTGAGTTCAACTTTGAACTCTTGTGCATTTAATCATACTAAGTTGGAGTCAATGTTTTCAAAGAAACAAACTCCTCATGTTCATGCACATCACTCTCATCATCATGCCTATGTTGCACAACATAATCACACTCCTACACATAAGCATACTAAGGTGTACGTATGTACACATTGTGGCCGCAAAGGCCATTTAGCAAAATTTTGTTTTGATAAGAAACCTCATTTATATTTTAAAAGATTTTGGGATCCTTACAATAAAGCTAACCCCAAAGGACCCAAGAAAGTATGGGTACCAAAACCCCCACCCTTTGATTTTGATGTAGGTGAGGGCTCTCACAAAACGTGAGAGGATTGGTGCCTTGATAGCGGATGCAATGGACATGATGGACAAACTTTTGGATGCATTGCTATCAAGGAATTTTGGTGGGTCAACCACCATGCTAGGAGCTTTGGAGTTGGTAACGATTTCTAAACTCCTATTTCATTTATGCACATGCTTTTAATTTCATGTAGCATGTTCATTTTTTTTGATACTTCATGTGGCATTTACATGCTTAAATGTAGAATGTGTCAAAACTTGCTTTTATACATATATAAATAGTGAACTACAATTGACTCATATATTTTGAACTTCATGCTCACTTGTATCCACTATATGCATGTGTATAGGCTAGTTTTGATGATTCGGTCATTTATACTTGTTATGCCTATCTTTGATCTTACTTCATGTATATGTGTGTTTAATTCAAATCTAATAAATATACATGTATACCCCTTGAGTCATTTGCCTTCATGCAATATATATTGGACTCTTTTCATATTTGGGATATGTATGCGTATTGTTAGAATTGGATAAAACATACATATACCATGAAGATTAGTATTTTAAATAAATAATAATAATAATAAAAAATGATTTTTCATTTGTACAACAAAATGTGATTTATGATTTTTTTTTAGCTTGAATGACTATTTTCATAAAGCATTGCTAAATACAAAATACTTTATGAAAAATATATGATTTGTTTTAAGATGAAAAATAAGATTTTCATGAGATTCATGCTTCACTTTCTATTTTCATGAAAATACCATTTACATAACCTTTGAACACTCATCTTTTATGATAAAAGATAATTTTTGAGCTTTATGGACTATGAGTGCTTGAACTTTTGTGTATTTAGTATTATTCATGGAAAACATTTGACTTTGTATTTTTGAAGGATCTTTAACTAGTTTGTCAAAAATCCATTTAAACTAGTTATCTATTCTTCAAATTGATTCACATGATCCTATTTTTAAATCATATGGATAAATTCTTTTGTATTTTCAAAATTTATTTGATGCTTCATGATTTGAATATTAGTTTAAATGTTAGCATTTGTCAACACTTGGATTTATACTTATACACATTATGGATCACAAATAAATCTATATATGATTGGGTTTGAATGCTTATTTGTGCCCATTAGGTGTGCTAGTATAGCCTAAGTTTTGATGATTATTATATTTTAAACTTGTATTCCCATTTTGGATTTATGCTATGATCATGTGATTTCATTTCATGTATATGTTTGTCTTGCCAAAATATTAAGATATACATGGATACCTCTTGAGTCATTTGCCTTTCATGCAAATCTATAAATGGACTCAGTTGTGTTTTAAGGATATGTATGTATACTTAATGTCTTGTCAAAACATACATATATCTTGAAATATAAATTTTTGTTTTTAATAAAAATTTTGTAATTTTTCAATAAAATATTTGTGATGGATTTCATGATTTCAAAATTTTAAGGAATATTGAGTTTTATTGCTATTTTTCATGATACCATGTTCCACATAACACTAGCACACTCACTTCTTTTTGATATGGACTTTATGGACAGAGTGCTTTTTAGTGCCTTGTGTTTCATTGATATTTCATGAAAAACTTTTGACATATTCCTTGATTGAAGGATTCCGTACTAGTTGTTAAACACCTTCATTTAAAACTAGTTCGAATTCTTCATGTGGTAGATTTTATGATATATACACTTAAGCTTAATTTTCAATTGGTATCATTGGATAGTTTCAATTGGTATCAATATGACCTCTTATTGTGTATACTCATATGTTGTTCTTTCATATATGTATGTATCTACTTAAATTGGTATACTCTTTTCATACATATATATGATTGTTGTGTGCTTGTATTAAAATGGATTTATATTTGTTAAAGCACAATAGTTGTTAATGCTAAGCTTACTTCAAATCTTATTTATTTTAAAGCTTATGCATTGTATTTCAAAATTGGTATCAAAATTCAAAATTTGATTGTTCTACATTTGGTACCTTAAAAGAAAGTTGTGTATTTTAAGATATTTCAAAATTTTGTTTTCATAAGAAAAGTTCAAAATTTTGTCTTGTTAAAGAAATATTCAAAATTTTTGATTTGTATTTCCTATATGCAAGGAGAGCTTAACATCTCTCTTACATATGGATTCATGTTGAGTATATCATAAATTGAGGAGCTTGACAACTCTTCTTTATATGATATACGTGTGTAGGGGGGGCTTCACATCTCCTCTTATGCATTACATAATATGTGTTATGTGAGTTAGGGCTTGTCATCCCTTCTTCATGTAATGCATATGTGTAGGGAAGTTAACTTAGCGTCTTCCTCTTCATGAATGTATATCGCATATAAATCTTATTGATTGATTTGATTTTACCCTCCTTGATTTCCTTATTTTTGACAAAAAGGGGGAGAAAATTTGTTTGATGATTTGAACTTTGAACCCTTTGTTGATGATTGACAAAAAGGGGGAGAAGTATTTGAGTTATATGCATGATTTCCTTAAGGGGGAGAAGTATTTGTTCCTTACTTAAGGGAGAGAAAGATTTTGAGATGATTTTGAGATTTTGACTTGTGCTTTTACTCATGCATCACAAGAAATAAAAAATTTGTTTTGTTTTACATGCATTCATTTGCATACATTTTTATGTGCTTCATTGAATATCTATTGCTTATTTATTATGCATGAGTTAAGGGGGAGCTTCTTTGAAGCTTTACTTTAATCCATGCATATATAACTTCATGAGTTTTGTCATCATCAAAAAGGGGGAGATTGTTGGCCCAAAGGCCTATCGCTCTAGTTTTGATGATGATCAACTCATGTAGTTATATTTGCTAATGATCTTGTTTAATTAGTGACAGATTCTTTATCAAGATCTTAGTAGGTGCAAAGCTCAACAAAGGATTAAATGTCAAGATTTGGAGCTAGCACGGGGTGATCCAAGGAGCTTTGGATCTAGCTTGGACCAAGTCAAGAAGATGAGAAGCCTTCAAGGGAAGACTTCAAGAGGTTGAAGACTTGTGTCTAGGTATAAGATTTTTATTTGTTTTAGATAAAAATGTAAAGGATAGAATAGTTGGTAGATTGCTCAAGTCATATCACACACACACTCTTGATAGAATTGTTTTCATTTCATAAAGATTTTCTTGTTGAGAAAAGATTTTCATTGTGACAAATTCTATTCGGTTCTTGGTATTTCAAGTTTACATATCTTATATCCAAAACCAAGTTTAGTGCTTTATGTCAAAAACTAGATATTTCATCTTGATTGTGTAGTGGATTATATCCATACACACTATGCTTTAAAGTATATCTTGTTTTTGTATTTGATGAAAATTTGGAAAAACATGTTGTTTTAGAAAAACAGTTTTTTATTATGAGCCAATATTTCCAAGTTACAAAAAATAGTCAAATCTTTAATAACATGCCTTGATTTTGTGCAAGCATGTTTCTATATCATAAAACTATTTTTTGTAGAATTTCTAAGTATTTATGGGATTTTTTATTAAGCCAAAAAGACCAATCTTTAATCCCAAAATTTTCAGGTTCTGGCAGTTCTGATTTTTCAGAACTGACAGTGGTCGGTCGACCGGGTCGGTCGACCGGACGTGCACAGACGTGCACGCCTGTGTGCACTGGAGAACAGTCGACCGTGCCGGTCGACCGCTTCAGAGAGCTTTGCTCTCAGGAAATCTCGGTCGACCGGGCCGGTCGACCGACAGAGAGTTTACTCTCTTCTCCAGTTGCTCGGTCGACCGGGTCGGTCGACCGGAGGCTCCAACGGTCGGATTTTAACTGTTGGCGGTCGACCGGACCGGTCGACCGGCAGTACTGACAGAGCCCAACGGTCAGATTTTTCTGGCCTCTATAAAAGGGGGTTTTGTCATTGTTTGAAGCCAAGATTTTAGGAGAGCTTTTGTCCAGTTATTTCCATTCTTTTAGCAGAGTTTCTCCACAAAATAGAGTGCCAATATTTCCTATCAAAAGGGATTTTATAAAGAGAGTGTTTATTGTGATTTCTTGAGTTTTCCATCAAAGTTCTTTCCTTGATTTCTCACACTACACTTGAGCATCCATAGTTGTATCTATCCTATAGGAGAGTGTTGTAGTGAGAGTTTTTGTAGGTGATCAAGTGTTTAGATCACCAAGATTTCATCTTGTACTTTGAGGAGACGGGCAAGTGTGCTCGTGGTTGTTTAGGGTTCGGGTGCGAACTCTTGTAGCTTGAGGTGCGGCCTCGACGAGCCGGTGGGCTTGTGGTGTGTAAGGGACTTTGGGAGTCCGAGGGCTTGTAGGTGTTGCGGCACCAAGGAGAGATCCGGTTGGATCGTGCATAGTGGAAATCCTTCGTGTGTCGAAGGCGGGGATGTAGAGCAAGTGTGCTCGAACCTCGAAACATACCCTTGTGTTTGCGATTGCTCTTTCTCTCTCTCTTGTCTCTTATTTATATCTTGCATTCAATTATTGTCTATCTTTATATGCATGATATTCACTTGTGCTCATATTTGCTATACTTGCTTGGGATTGTTGTTAACACTAGTATTCAACCAAGAGAGCCAACGCGGCACCTCAACCCATTCAAGGGGAATCTAGAGGAGCTTGTCCAGAGCCTCGCAAGGGGAATTCGGCAACACTCTTGTGTTATACATAAGTGTTCAATTAAAAGAAGTTTAATTTGGTCAACTTAGTTTTAATTCCGCATTATTTGTTCATAAGTGACCATTAGATTAGCCATCACCTATTCACCCCCCCCCTCTAGGTGATCTTACACACTTGAGCTATCCATTGCCTTATCTATCCATAGGATTATGTTGTGAGAGTTTGTAATTGGTGATCAAAGTATTTTAGATCACCAAGAGATTTCCCTTTTGTTCTTTGAGGAGGCGGACAAGTGTGTTCGCGGTGGTTTAGAGTTCTTGTGTGAACTCGGTGGTTTGAGGTGCGGCCTCGGCGAGCTTGTGAGCTTGCGTGTGTACGGGACTAGGGAGTCCGAGGGCTTGTAGGTGTTGCGGCACCGAGGAGAGATCCATTGGGATCTTGCATAGTGGAAATCCTTCGTGTGTCGAAGGCGGGGATGTAGAGCAAGTGTGCTCGAACCTCGAAACATACCTTTGTGTTTGCGATTGCCTTTTCTCTCTCTCTCTCTCCCTTACTTATATCTTGCATTCAATTATAGTGTTAATCTTTATATGCTTGATATACTTGTGTGCTCATATTGATATACTTGCATGGGATTGTTGACTAACACTTGTATTCAACCAAGAGAGCCAACGTGGCACCTCAACCCATTCAAGGGGAATCTAGAGGAGTTTGTCCAGAGCCCTTCACGGGAATTCGGCAACACTCTTTGGTTATACGTGGTGATTAGTGTAAAAGTTTATTTAGGTCATAATTGTTTTTAGCTTCCGCATCATTATTGTTCATTAAGTGACCATTAGATTAGCCATCACCTATTCACCCCCCCTCTAGGTGAACTTACAAAGATATGTTTCGAGGTTCGAGCCCCTAACTCTACATCCCCGCCTACACCACCATGTAGGATTTTCAATCCACTATCTCCCACCGAGGGAACCTCTACCGAAGAGGATTTGTTACAACTCTAGGAGTACCAAACTCCTCTCTCAAACAACCACCTCACAACCGAGGGGTAGGCCCGTAGCCAATACAACAACCAACACCTCTACCGAAGAGGGTTTACAAACCAAACTCCACCTCTCACTAGAGGGAGCAAACCAATCACCCGATCAACCTCTACCAAAGAGGGATACAACAAGAACAAGGGTGTTTACAACAAGTGGTTTCTTTCAACCACAAACCAATCTCCTTTTCCACAAAAACAAGATCCTAATAGAATAGGATAGATGATAGCTCAAGTGTGGAAAACTAGGTGTTTGGAAAAAAAAGAAACTCAAAGAAAATGCTTGGGAAAACTCTTGTAAAAGATAGAGAATGAAAACCAATACAAATATCCCAAATTCCTATTTTCTTTGATTTTTCCAAAAACCTAAAACAAATAAGATTGGAAGTTTAAAGCCCAAAAACTCTTTTGAAAACTTGTTTTAAACTCTGAGAAACTGGGAATTTTCTCTTGTAAAAACCTTAGCTAAACCCCCAAGAGTTGGGGTATTTATAGCCCAAACAGAAAACTAGCCGTTAGGCTGATGTGGCAGCCTGACAGGCTAACGGTCGACCGGCCCGGTCGACCGCCAACGGTCAGAAATGTGACCGTTGGGCAAACACGGTCGACCGGCACGGTCGACCTAAACAAACAGAGAGCAGAGCTCTCAGACTCGGTCGACCCTGACGGTCGACTGTGATTGTGTCTGCCAGACGTGCATAAGTCTGTGCACGTCGGTCGACCGCATGGATCGACCGGCCCATGGTGCGGTCGACCGTTCGGGTCGACCGACCTGGCCTGTCAGCACAAACCTGGGTCAGAAACTAGGTTAAAACATATTTTGAAAAAATCTTTTAATAACTTGTAAAAATTCTAAAAATGTTTTTACCATATTGCATTGATATATAAACATGTGATAAACATTTCTACTCAAATATCAAGCATATGAAACCATTTTTGTGTCTTAACATTTTTACCAAAAACCAAAACTTGTATTTTTATCAACCTTGGATTTTTTAATACATGAATAGGAAAGTCAAAATAAGTTTGTATAAGTCATGTAATCATGTATGTATAGAATGAAACACCTATACATATATCAATGAAACTTGTTTTGATCTACTATTCATGAAAACCAAAAATCAAACATAAAACGTGTGTGTTTGTGCACTTGAGCATATCAATTATACTAAGCTTTACAAATGGATCTAAAACACACTAACTAAGCTAGGATACCTAAGTCTTCCTGACGATCTTCCATCTTCAAGTTGACTTGCTCCCAAACGTGATCCACCGAGTGCAAAGGTATGATCTTGAAGCTTTGACACCGGAATCACCATGAAAAGCTTCTAAACTCCTTGTTGAAGCTAATCACCAACTAATATCTTGGTTAATGATCTGAAACTTAAACAACACAAGATTATTAGTAAACATAACTACATGAGTTAATCATCATCAAAACTAGGGTGGAAGGCCTTTGGGCCAACAGAAGGTTTGTCTTCAGGGGCCACTCGTTCACCGGGAGTAGTTGACGCCAAGAAAGAATTTATGGCTAAGATAGTTGACAGCTTCTACAAGGGCTTGAAGCGATCTGTTGCTTTGGTCTTGAAGGATTCGACTACCTCATTTTCTGCTTTGAAGGTGGTCCTCTCTTGAAATATTAAAAGCATTCGAGACTTTAGAGGGGATGACCAGAGCGCTGCATTGGAGCTTCTGGTGGAGAGGCTTGAGAGAGATGTAGATGAATGGCGCCGTCTCAGCAATTTAGATTTGGACTCTCAGTTAATGAACAGCTTGAGCGACTTGCTGCTCAGATGCGTGAAGCTCATCTTGCAGCACAGGAAGCAGCTAAGGCAATATCTTCAGATTTAAAATCCTTAGAGACAAGGAAAGTAGAAATTGGAGATGCCATAGATGCTTCTAATAGTGCTCTTCTCGACGCTGAGGATAAGATTGAGAAGATCAAGGAGATGATCAAGAGAGTCAATCTTCTTCTGTCCAAGGCAGAATAGGTGCGTCTTGAGGAGATCACTCGACTAGAGCAACTCAAGGCCCAAAGCGACAAAGTCCTGCAGCAGGAGCTAGCACAGAGGGTAACTTTGGCTGAAATTGAGGCTCGTCTGTCCCAGACAGCGAACTATAATAAGGCCGATTCGAGATCGCAGGCATTCATCAGAGCTGCCGAGGAGAGGAAGAACAGATTGGCCATCCTTGAAGAACGGATCAAGTCTTATGAAGCACCCTCGTAGCTTGTAATCCATGTATCCCCCCTTTTTGAATCAATAAAAAAGTAATTTTATTTGACTCCTCTGTTGTATTTCCAACTTGTTTTATCTTCTGAGTTTGCAATTCTTACTTTCAAGTTGTATTACAACCCTCAAAAAGAAAGAAAATAATGGTATAACTAATCTAATTAGAGGTGATGAACCGATAGAATTAGTTACTAAATAAATTTGAGAAATGGCTCGACTCAAATCATGTTGAGATGAGGATGGAAAGAGTGAGCTTGACGATCTTTACTGTTCAGAGGTAAATATTAACATAACAAATTAAAGATCATCGGATTTATGAATAGGTTATGATGGATTAGACACCACAACCTGTGATAGTTCTTACTTGAACTAAGACAAAGGAAGCCTAGGATTTGCCGATTAAAAGTGGCAAACTAGACGTGAGAAATTTTGCCATTCAGAGGTGATGACCTGGACATGATGACAAAATGGAGATGAACCCGATTTTAGGGACTCATCTATTCAGAGGTGATAAACTGTACGTTATAGACTAAGACACACTAAACTTCGGATCCGCTACAAGGGGTAGTCGTATTAACTTGGCAGCTAGCCTACTAGGGACTGCAAAGATAGATTGGATCTGGGATCCTGTTGGTTCAAAGGTGGTTGACTGAGCATGACCAACTAAGGGACCTCAGATTCACAATCTGCTGTTCAGAGGTTTAATGTTAACGTGAAAGCAAGAGCTCCTGATCTTGATAGAGGGAAGGAAAACAAAGTTATAGACTTATCTATTCAGAGATGGTGAAGTGGACATGACAATTGAAGTACCATAAGAGAGAGATCTAGGCATCCGTCAGTTCAGGGTAATATGAACATAACTGATTGGGAGTTGCTAGACTCAAAACTCTGTCGTTCAGATGTGGCGAACTGGACATAACGGTAAAGACATGGTCCCTACTGGACTGAATGATGAGACTTGGTTATCTGTCGGTTCAGAGGTAATATGGACATAACCGATCGAGAAACCACCAAGCTCCGAATTTCTACCGTTTAGAGGTGACAGGCTGGACATAACGGTAAAAAGAAAGAATTCCACTGAAGAAAATAGAGTTTGATCATAAATCCCGTAGAAAATTGATATCTCCTTTGGATATTTTTGGAAGAAATTGTCAGAGGTGTATTGTTAACGTGACAACAAAGAAAGACCATTGGGGACTGAGCGGGAAATAATAGGCTAGGGAGCTAAGAAATATGAATCTCATGAAAGATTATATATCAGAGAACTCTGTGGGGATTTAAAATGAGATTTGTAAAGCATCCTGTCAGAGGTGTAATGTTTAACATGACCAGGATTTTGTTACTGTTAGAGGTATTTGAACATAACAGTAGTTTTGAGTGAACCTTGTCATTCTTATTGGGGGTGTTAATTTTATCCGCCGGGGAGTAGATTAGTGACTTACTATCAGAGGTTTGATGTTAACATGATAGGTTTGACTCGTTATTTCGCTAGGGAAATGAATATCTTCTTATGTGGTCTTACCGTTCCATAGACAGAAACTGATAAGTGATTTTGGAAAGGAATCAAATGGGAACAGGTCCCTTAGGATTTTTAGCAAATCTTGGATTTGATTTGCCTTTACCAACTACCATTTGAGTTGGGCTAGCCATGCTATTCCCCTCAGCATGATGAGTTGTCAAGGACTTATGTTGGGGTTAAAGGCCAACATTTTCCTCTATCCTTAGACGTTAGAGGCGTTGGATTATTTTGCTACTTTGAGTAACGTGATGTTTCCCCTGGGTTTTCACTCTGTAGGTGAATTGGAGATGATTAAAGAATGGATACGAATTCTATGAAATCTTGATCTGAAGATTATGGATTCTCTGTTAATCCTTATCTTGTTTCCATATTGGAAAGATTCTGCAGAGGGATGTGTCACGAACCTTCTTCAATGAGTTCAGCTTGACAAGTTATCGACTAAACTCCTTTGATCTTTCATCACCATGTTTTTGATATGAACGTGAAAATAGTGGAAAGGTTCTGCAAGAAAATGCGTCATGAACCTTCTTCAATCAAATAAACTTATTTGATCGATCAGATATTTTGTCATTAGGTCGATCTTCGATCGATCGAACAGGAGCAGGGAGGTATGCCACCGCTGTACAAAGAAAAGTTAGGCTAAATAAGCCATCTGTCTGAAATCGTTGCTTAGGCATGCTTGACTTCAAAATATGACCTATTTTTCTAAGTTGAAGATAGGTACATATTTATATACTAGAGAAGAGTGATAAGGCTAAAACAACTTGATCCCTTGTTTCTTTTTCAATGTCATTGGTGTTCGATCGGCTCGACACTAGTCAACAATGAATTGGAGAAGAGTGATAAGGCTAAAATCGAAGTTCATAACCTTGATTTTTTTCTGATGCAACCAGTGTTCGATCGTCTTGACACTGATTTATGGTAGTATAAACCCGTTAGAGGAAGAGAGGAGCGCTCTTTCTAAATATCTTGGATCTGAAGGTCTTGATCAGAGGTGTAATGTTAACTTGATCATAAGAAGAATCCTATCAAGGATAATACTTCTTTAAGAACCTTCCGTTGATCGGCATCATGAGCATGTCCCCGTCTGGGGTCATAAGGTGATATGCTCCATTAGAATAGACCGTTTCTATCACGAACGGTCCTTCCCATTTGGGCTGAAATTTGCCTTTGGTTTTGTGCATCATGATCATCGGTCATCTGACGGCTAAAACCAATTCTCCTTTCTGAAAAACCCTCTGCTTAACCTTCTTATTGAAGGCCTTCGAGATTCGCGCTTGATACAACTCAATATGTTATTGAGGTTGTAGTCGCTTCTCATCTAGGGCTTCGAGCTCTTGAAGACGTAACCGATCATTGTCCTCCTTTGTCATTCTGGTCATCAAGGCGACTCATAATGACGACATCTAGATTTCTAACGGTATGACTACTTCGCACCCATATACCAGAAAAAAGGGTATTGCCTGTCGGGGTCCGAACTGTAGTTCGGTAGGCCCAAAGACATTCACCAAGCTTCTCATTCCAATCTCATTTATTTGATGAAACGAATTTTTTGAGTAGCTTGATAATTATCTTGTTGAATGCTTTCGCCAAACCATTAGCAGCAGGGTTATAAGCGGTTGATGCCATATTCTAAATCTGGTACTTATCACAGAACCGATAGAATACCTGGCTTACAAATTGGGGACCATTATCGTGGATAATTCGCCTAAGAACACCAAATCGATGGATGACATGGTGTTTGATAAAATTAACCACGTTGGAAGTTTTAACTTCCACAAGTAGTATAGCCTCTGCCCACTTTGAAAAATAATCAGTTATTGCTAAGATAAACAGATGACCTTTTGTTTATGAGGGGCTTATAGGCCCTATGACATCGATTTCCCACGCTTCAAATAGTGACGAAGCAACAGTTGGATGGAGCAACTCTGGAGGCTGATGTATAAAGTCCGCATGGATTTGGCAGGCTTTACATCTTCGGGCATATTTGATGGCATCGACTATCATGGTTGGCCAATAATATCCAAGCCTGTGCAATCGATCCTTGAGCTTTGACCCTGGCTGATGAACTCCGCATATGCCATCGTGCGCCTCTTTAAGCACTTCTTGTGCCTCTGAATTAGAAGGTAACGAAGGAGGATACTGTCATATGAGCGACGGTAGAGTGTCTTTACTATTAGATCATAGTAGAAACGGAGAGACCTTCGTCTGATAGATGCTGCTTCTTTAGAGTCATCTGACAATATATCATACAAAGTATAGTCAATGAGGGAAAATCGCCAGTCTCTTGGTTCAAAATCCGTCGAGATGATATGAAACTCCTTGGTTTTCACCATATATTTAGGACAAACAAGGTGTCGAGTAGCCACTGTAAGATGATACGTTGTGTCGATTGGTAAGGCCAACGTCGCTGCTAGTGCAGCCAGAGCGTCGGCCCTAGTATTTTCGGATCGGGACATATGACCGATATAAAAGCCATCAAATGAATTAGCCATTTTGATGACTGCATGATAATAAGGTACTAAATCTCCGTGACGGACCTCATATTCTCCTTTAACCTGATTAATAATCAGTTTTGAATCACCATAAGCTTCGAGGTAGCGTACCCCCATTTCATGAGCGAGCTGAAGACCAATGATTAAAGCGTTATATTCTGCCACATTGTTAGAACATGGTTCCGTCAATGAAAATGCCCTAGGAAGGACATGGTTTTGTGGTGAGATAAATACAACCCCCACACCAGTAATGATCTTTCCCTTAGGGCCTATTCTTGATGCTCCATCAAAGAAAATCTACCATACTTCATCCTCTGAAGTTATATTAGATTCAAAAACCTCATCTGGAATATCTTCATGAAGTTTTGAGCTTTCCGGATCAAGTACCTGTCGGCTGAGGTATATCAGCTTGCGCTGTGTAAGCGTGCCTTTCTCCCTCAGAATCACTAAGAGAAGCTGATGTCACATTGCCATCATCCGGTAAGACAGAGATAACGTTACAAGATTTGCCCTTTGACTTGGATTTCTTCGAATCCCATTGTTCGTCTTGGCAAGGTCCAGGTGTATCCACATGATTTCCCCTGTTTCTAATGTCAAGGGAATAAGACCCTTAATCTCTTGATTTTTAGCTGAAGGATCTTTTACTTCCAGCCATGCTTCAGGGATTGGGAAAGATCCGTCATGAACTGTGACTTTTGGGGTTCCGCCGAACTCGAGGGTTACCATGTTTGCAGTGACTTTCTTTTGCTCGACTTCAGAATTAGAACCCCGGCATCAACCAAAGCTTGAATTTTTTCCTTTAGGACAAAGCACTTATTAGTAGGATGATGAACCATCCTACGAAAGAGGTAATAATTGGAATCATTTGTGCGTCCCACTTCGTTAGGACGTCGAGCCTCTGGAAGTTTCAATTTATTCCCTTTGTGGAGTAGATGGAATATTGTAACCACCTGCTCGTCTTTGAAGGAGTATTGTTTCGGAGGAAACTTAAACTCCTAATTATTGATGTCGCTCTTCTTGGTCTTCGGATGAACGTCCCCTGATAGTTCGACGGACATAGTCTCTTTCCTTTTGGCTTGAGAAGACTGTGCCATGTCGCCGCGCCCCTTATTATTCATACCCCATATGCCTTTAGGGGTAGAGGGTTCGAACTTTTTAACTAAATTTTCAGCTATCTCAACTTGTTCAACTAGTTCCTTCCAGGTATAGGCTTTGACAGCTCCCATACGAATCTCCACTTGGTCCAGAAAGTTATGCCTACATGTCTGCAAGAGCATGGGCAGTGGCATCCCTGCTGGGCACATCAGAGATAAGTTTCTGAACCAGTCAATATAGTCACGGAAAGATCCGCCCTTCCTCTGCACGGTAGAGAGAAGTTTGTCCATGGTTACCTCGGTATCATTCTCGTAGAAACGAGAAAGAAATTGAGTTTCTAAGTCGATCCAGGAATTGACAGAGCACGGAGGAAGGCTTCAGGACAAGTCAAATGCTACCCCTTCATGGTACCAATGAATAACCTGGCCATGATGGCATCGTTATCTATAACGTTACCGGTCTGAGACCTAAAGTAATAGATGTGCTGGTTTGGCAAGCTCTTATCATCATACGTATGTAACGTTGGTGGTTTGAACCTTGGCGGGTATAGTACTGAATCCCATTTTAAGGGGTAAGGACGGACTGCCCCTACTTTCTTTAGTTCATCCCTCTGGGCTAGGGATGCGATCTGAGCTTGGATGCCTTTAAGAATTTCAGCATCGATAGAAGAACGTTTCTTTGACTTCTCAGTCTTAGGTTGCTCATCATCATTATGGTCCCCCTCATTATGATTACTCCCGGTATCATTGTTATTTTGGTTAGTGAGGAGTTGAGTGAGCATTCATTGAATGTTATCCAAGGCTTCTTGCTGGGCCTTGGAGGTTTGCTCCTGGGCTTCCAACCGTCGACGGATGTCATCATTATCGTTATCAGTCATATGCACCGACGCTCTATCCGTTCGTATCGAGCTGACTGTTGCCGAAGAGGCATACCCACTATCTTCCCCCTCATCATCAGACCATTGGAATAATCTTTTCATTAGTTCTGGTGATGTTACTCCAGTTGAGGAGGATGGCTGCTCATAATTGTAGGGTATTGCAACCCTAGATCTGATACTTCGGAACACACCTTCTCCTTCTACCAAGACTTGGCCTAAGCCAGGGCTGTAGTCTGGGTCTGGACAATTGAAGGAAGGGGAGTTAGCACCACACGACACTCGCCTGCCCCTATGCGGTACACGTCTCCTTTCGATCATGTTGACGGATGCAGAGGGAAGATCTAGTACAATTGCGATATACTCCGTTTGTGATGCTCACAGGAGCTCGCACCGTTAGTCGATTAAAAACTGACGTCGGTTTGGAAGAGTGGTGGACACTGGTCCTAGTCGGTGATTAGTCTACAATTCTGCATTATTATATCGCATTTTCCCACCGATTTATGAATAAAATATCGGTCTAAACCGTGTTTTGGTTTCTCTTGCAGGTAAATCAAGAGTGTAAGGATAAAGGAGTAATAAGAGCTTAATTAAACCCATTTTAGGGTAATTAAATCCACATTACTTGGAGGCCAAGCAAGGGATCTTCTAGAAGATACGTCAGACCTAGACCTTTGCTCACGTCAGACGAATATTCGGGTAAAATTACCAGAAAAGGGATATACCAGGAAGATCCTAGAAGCGTGACGCATCCCGTACCAAAAATAGGAAGCTAACTCTCTGGTATGGCTACGGATCCGCGGCTATAGCCGCGGATCCATGGCCCTATGGTGGGGCCACGCGTCGATTTTCGACGCGTGGCCCCGTCTTGTCTTCTAGATACGTCCTATGCCTATAAATACCCCTGTAGAGGTCCAGAACGGAGCAGTTTTTGATTTTAGGCTAGGGTTTCTATGTTTAGTGTAGTATAGGTAGGTGTTCTTCATTTCATTTCTTTTGTATTTTCTTTTCTTTTTAGATCATGTATTAGGGCTGAGAGATTCAGAGAGAGATAGAGAGGGATTGATGTAATAGACAGTGATAATCTATGTAAAGGTGCCTCCTTTCTTCTCCAATGTAATCTTCTCCATCTTCTACATGATGTTGTGCTAACTTTTCTTCTTCTCATGGCAATCTATCTACTAACCTCTAACCATCTAACCACTTACTTGATAATCCACATGAATCTAATAACCTCTACAAGGCCTTGCTCTTGCAAGAGCCACTGATGGCTCATGATGATGGATTCTAACATTCTAACATTTCTAACGCCTAACCCACTAACTTGCTAACTTACAATGTCTTCTTTATTTCATGCTCACCTCTAACCAGTTTTGATGATTTAATAAGTAGCTTGCAACTTGTTAGTGGTATGGATGTGTTGTTTGAATGTAGAAGATCAATCTTATGGGCCATGCTCTGTATCGTCTCTTGAAGCCAAGAATTAGTGATGGCCAAGGATCCATGTGAGGCAACAATCACTAAGAGGTTAGCATGGTTAGTGGATCAATTAGTAGTTTGTAGCCATGAGTTTTATTTTTCTCTGTTTTGAAAATCATTTTCATGCTCTTTTTCTCATTTTTCTATCGATGTTTTCACCATCCTCTTAGTTCACCTTTGTTTCATCTTCCTTTTGTTTTTATTTCCCAAACCACTTCTCTTTTATTTTCTTCGACATTTTCATCGCCTTCTCCATCTACCACATGCTTGATTTCCTTTTCTTTTCTTTTATTTCCTTTTCTAATTCTTTAACAAAGAAGAACTGTTAACATAAAACGTGAATAAAAACTGTTAATACTTCTATCGCCTCCCGTCCCTGTGGATTCGATCCGTTGAGCCAATGCTATAACGGAAGTATCGAAGAAACATTAGCACATACGAGCTTTTATATTGATTTGACAAATTACACCTTTTTGAGTGCTGGTTCCGCCCCGATCAAATTTTTGGCGCCGTTGCCGGGAAACGGGAATGGTTTTGATTTCACGTTTTTGTTAACATTGTCTTCTCTGTTTTGGTGTGCAGGACTATCTTTACAGGAATTTAATATTGCAGAACCCCAATTAGCATTGTACCTCCTTGCTCTTGGAAGCAGGGACCCAGCTTCTAAAGAAAAGCCGTGCAAACGCGACATTTGCCGCGCCAACGCGGCTATTTTGTAAACATTGTGTATCTTATTGGGCTGGGATGTGTGAATTGTAATAGCTAGTGGATCTGTACTATTACTTTCCTGCTTTGAATGCCTACACACTACAATAAATTAAAGAACTAAAATACTGTATTTGGACGCTTTTAAAACGGTTTAGACATTTGCATTTAGGCACGTGTCAATTCAATTTCAATATACTGTATTTTGTTCTGTTCTTGTGATCTGGATTGAGGTGTACATATGGCATTGCATATAGCATAGGACAAACACGTGGGTGATTTACTCGCTTTGTGTTATACTCTTGTCTATATTGCACACTGCACGAATTGAAATTAAAGGCAAAACTCATACAAGATAAGGTGGGGATTTCATCACCCTTCCTTAGCCCAAAAATCACCTCCCCACTCACACAACCCAAGCCCTAATAAAAAATGATAGACGTTGGCCCCTAGGACATCTCGGACTCATTAAGAGATTACCGAGGGTGGAACTTGTTTTGAATCTTACTCTTGTGAAATCGGTGTCTAAGGTTGGGGATTAAGAGGTTACGCCTCGAAGATACCGTGGTTTGGCGTAATTAAGGCCCGTTGCTTACGCACGGATACCTCTCACCGTATTTTGCCCCTACCTGGCCGATTAGCTTGTGGTCGGATTCAAGCAACAATTTTTCTCGGGTAATCAACTAGTTAGGAGTCGTCTAGGTCTAGGTCAACATTAGTGTAGGCTTGGTTTTGATTTTCTTTCTTTTTATTTGTTATTTGATTTTTCTTTTTTGTTTGTGATTGTTTGTGAAATAGAATTCAATAATAATAATTCTTCCAATCCTAATATGAATCCATATTTCATACCAACCCCATTCGATTTGGATAATTCTAACCCTGCTTTTCACAATATGAACCAACCAAATACACCGGGTTGGCCTTATCCGAAACAATACAACCCATACCCACAATCTTATGACTATAATTTCCAAAATAATTTCAACTCTTCACAGAGTCAATGGGGATTCACCTCCCCCGAGTTAAATTTTCAACCTCCTTGTCCACCGTGTCCACCTTGTCCACAATTTACATAATATTCATTCCCCGATTTCGCTTCCTATACTCCTTTTTCTGAACCTCCCTTTGAAGAAAAATCCGAGTTAGAAAAGAGTATAGAAGCCAATCTACAAGAGGCCGAGCAACAACTTCAGAAAATGTTGGCCTCTCCAATTCCACAATATTTACTCAGTTCCACCTCCTCATAATGAGCAACCATCTGCCCTGGAAACGAGTAAAGAACTCTTGTGTGAGTCTAAGCTTCAATCTCAAAACATTTTGGACTCACATTCTTCAGAAAATTTCCAAAACCAAGATTCTTATACTCCCATTCTAGAGCATCCACTTAGAGAAAAATCAAGTCTAGAAAAGAGTATAGAAATCTTGCAGGAGTCCGCATTACAATTTCAAAAATCTTCTTCTCAGTCTATTGATAGGTTGAAACACAATTAAGTCAATTGATCAATATTTATAGGAATGAGGAAACTCTCTCTTATCAACCTTTGACCAATCTAAATATCTCTAACTCTATCAATTTGACCCATGACTCTTGTTGTTTTGGAAACCAAGATTCCTACATTCCTTTTCTAGAACAACCACTTGAAGATACATCACATTTAGAAAAGAGTATAGAAGTCTTGCAAGAGTCCGCACTATAATTTCAAAAATCTTCTGCCGAGTCTATCAATAGGTTGGAAACACAATTGAGTCAATTGGTTAGCATTTATAGGAAAGGAAAAACTATATCTTATCAACCTTTGACCAATTCAGCTATCCTAAACTCTATTGATCTGACCTAGGACTCTTGTCATTTTGAAAATCAAGCTTCAATTTTAGCACACCCATCTGAACTTGTCCAAACTTCAAATCCCATTGACATTTTGGCAAGTTATCCTTTTCCTGAGATTGAACTTGAGCATGAATATGATCCTGAACTTCAACTTGGTAATTCAATTTCACTGCCTGATTCAATGTTGACTGAGGTGTTTTTACCTGAATTCAGGCCTTTTCCCGAGTCAGTATTGGATCCAGTGCCAGTCCATTGTGAAATTGAATCACCAATCTTTTATGATCATCATATTGAACTTGACAAATTTCATACTTTTGAAAGTCCCATTGATAAATTGGCAAGTTCCCATTTTTATATAATTGAACTCAATGAGGAATGTGACTTTGATCCTCAAATTGTGATCCAGTTCAAATTCCTGAATCAATATTGACTCCTGTTATGTTACCTAATTTGAGCAACATTTTAGAGTCAGTTTTGATTCCCATACCTGTCATTCTTGAGCTTGAATCACCAATCTTAGAAAGTCATATTCCATCATGGTAAAATAAATGTGGACTTGAATTTCAACTTCTTGATTTGGACCCACTTCCTGAACCAATCTCGACTCCCGAACCTTTACTTGACTTAAGTCTTTTTCCTGAGTCGGTATTAGTTCCTGTATTTCCTGAGTCCAAATCAATCATTCCATTCTGGGACAAGGGTCTTGATAGATTTGACTCAAAAATTATTTTGAAAATTTGGAAATTAGATAGGGTAAAACTCTTAATAAAAATCATACATATATACATCATTCTAGTGGGTTGTATTATAGAGGTCTCTGGTGGTTTCCTCCGGACTCCAAGCACATTGGATTGGGCCGCATTTCGTGGACCAATCAGACTGCCACCGGAACCACCACCTTGAGGTGAATTTTTCTTCCCTCTCTATTTGTTTCATGCATACATACATCACGATGCATTAAGGACAATGCATGAGATAAGTGTGGGGGAGGGTTTACTAACGTAAAGTTTTTAGATTTTCTTTCTTTTACACTTCTTTTAGGATACTTTTAGAAATCTTCCCTTTTGTATAGGAATTTTCTCGTTCTTTAAAAACTTTTTGAAATAAGAGACAAAGTTTTGATCTATTTTAAAGAAAATTAAGATGATCTTAGAAACTATGGAAACCTCAATTATGAAATCTTAAAACTTAGTCGAAATAATGGATTTTGTTTAAAATTATAGGTTAAGTATAAAAGATTTGGGAGATAATTTTATCTTGAATTTTTTGCCTTAGATAGTATGCACATCACAATTACACATTTTTGGGATGGAAACAAAGACCTAAAATGTCATAAAGCAAAAATAAATAAAAAATATATATATAAATAAATAAAAATCACTTATTAAGCTGGATAACTATGCCTCAAGAAGCATAATTATTCACGCCTAACGGTGTTCAAAAGAAACAAATAATCTCCCTTAGTTTTGTGGCCTTATTTACTCGAGTCCTTAAACTCAAGGGATGTTTTCTCATCTGGTGCCCTAAAACCGTCTGGTCTGGGAGTCATCAGTTATAGGCTCGCTACATGGGTGAACTATAAAGCCTAAGAAAATTAAGGGAAGAAAAAAGAAGAAAAAAATATAAAAATAAATGGCTTGATGGTTAGAGATGAAATCCCAGAAATCTTCAATATCACAAAGTGCATATTATCTAGGTTTTATGAAAGATAAAATATTCAATTCAATTTTGAATTCTTACCTTAATTGAAGACAAGATCTTGCATAAAGACTAAGTTTAAGGAAGAATGATTTTTGGTGGACTTATGACCTTAGATCGCTTATACTTTTACAAAAATATTTTGAAAATTTGTCTCTCTTTCAAAATGCATTTTCAAAATACTAACATTTGTCTTCTTTCTTTATGGATTTTGTGGGTGCAATCCGCTGAAAACCCTCAGGAGACAACACTCCTCCTCTAGGGGTAACCTAGAGGTTTAACGGCTTGTTGCACACGCTCAGTATAATCGCGTCACCTGCGAAAGTGGTGTAATAACATATATAGTATAGTTTTTCTTTTCTTGCTTTGCTCGGGACGAGCAAAAGATAAGTGTGGGGGTGTGATTAGTCTGCAATTCTGCATTATTATATTGCATTTCCCCACCGATTTATGAATAAAATGTCGGTCTAAACCGTGTTTTGGTCTCTCTTGCAGGTAAATCAAGAGTGTAAGGGTAAAGGAGTAATAAGAGCTTAATTAAACCCATTTTAGGGTAATTAAATCCGCATTACTTGGAGGCCAAGTAAGGGATCTTCTAGAAGATATGTCGAACCTAGACCTTTACTCACGTCAGACGAATATTCTGGCGAAATTACCAGAAAAGGGATATACCAGGAAGATCTTAGAAGCGTGACGCATCCCCGTACCAAAACCAGGGAGCTAACTCCCTGGTATGGCCGCGGATCCGCGGCCCTATGGTGGGGCCACGCGTCGATTTCGACGCGTGGCCCCGTCTCGTCTTCTAGATACGTCCTATGCCTATAAATACCCCTGTAGAGGTCCAGAACGGAACAGTTTTTAATTTTAGACTAGGGTTTCTATGTTTTAGTGTAGTGTAGGTAGGTGTTGTTCATTTCATTTCTTTTGTATTTTCTTTCTTTTTAGATCATGTATTAGGGCTGAGAGATTCAGAGAGAGATAGAGAGGGATTGATGTAATAGATGGTGACAATCTATGTAAAGGTGCCTCCTTTTTTCTTCAATGTAATCTTCTCCATCTTCTACATGATGCTTTGCTAACTTTTCTTCTTCTCATAGCAATCTAACTACTAACCTCTAACCATCTAACCACTTACTTGATAATCCACATGAATCTAATAGTCTCTGCAAGGCCTTGCTCTTGCAAGAGCCATTGATGACTCATGATGATGGATTCTAACATTCTAACATTTCTAACACCTAACCGACTAACTTGCTAACTTGCAATGTCTTCTTTATTTCATGCTCACCTCTAACCGGTTTTGATGATTTAATAAGTAGCTTACAACTTGTTAGTGGTATGGATGTGTTGTTTGAATGTAGAAGATCAATCTTATGGGACATGCTCTGTATCGTCTCTGAAGCTAAGGATTAGTGATGGCCAAGAATCCATGTGAGGCAACTATCACTAAGAGGTTAGCATGGTTAGTGGATCAATTAGTAATTAGTAGCCATGAGTTTTATTTTCCTTTGTTTTGAAAATCATTTTCAAACTCTTTTTCTCATTTTTCTATCGATGTTTTCACCATCCTCTTAGTTCACCTTTGTTTCATCTTCCTTTTGTTTTTATTTCCCAAACCACTTCTCTTTTATTTTCTTCGCCATTTTCATCGCCTTCTCCATCTATCACATACTTGATTTCCTTTTCTTTTCTTTTATTTCCTTTTTCTAATTCTTTAACAAAGAAGAACTGTTAACATAAAACGTGAATAAAAACTGTTAATGCTTCTATCGCATCCCGTCCCTGTGGATTCGACCCGTTGAGCCAATGCTATAACGGAAGTAACGAAGGAACATTAGCACATACGAGCTTTTATATTGATTTGACAAATTACACCTTTTTGAGTGCTGGTTCCGTCCCTATCAGTCGGCAATGGACTGAATGGACCATCACCAACTGACATCCCACTTGTTCACAACAAGAGAGAGAAGTCTGGAGTAGTTCTAACATCCGCTTATTTGTTAAGAACTCTCGCATCTCGGATTTAATCGAGCTTAAGCGACCCAGCGCAGAGACTCGGGCGAATGGCGCATTAATCTGTTCAGGTGATTTTGACATCACCTTTTTGCTCATAGCTTTATGAGGGGCGGATTTAGCATCCGCAGGCCTTGGAAGCGAAGCAGGGGACGATGCCTCATTCTTTTCATCACCACAGAGGCGATTGGCACTGGATAGTGCTTTAGTTATAGCTTCGTGACTGAGAGCTCTGGTAGCACCCTTAGGCGCTGAAGCTGCATTAGCACCGCTATCAGCACTCAGGGATGATCTCTTAGCTTCGCCTCGAAGAGCGGACTTAACACTTGAGGATTTGGAGAGCGAAGCACTCTGTGGTGCTTTGTTCGCAGTCTTGTTGCGAAGGTGGTTAGCACTGCTGGGTGCTTCAGTTTCAGCCTGGTGGCTGAGAACTCCGTGCGTACCCTGAAGTATTGGCGCTTTAGCCACGCCATCAGAAACTTCACTCAGGAGAACGAGTTTGGCGCAAGGAGTTACTGCTCCTAGATTAGGTGAAGGCAGAGTTGCCAATCTAGCCTCGCGGCTAATGGCCTCGGAGAAGCTACCAAACTCGATAGGCAATTTGCCTTTATCTTCGCGTGATAGGCGAAGTTGCGATGGAACTTCGCCTGAAGCTTCACACGGAGTTTTCTTCTTCGGCCTCCACATCTGCTTGGGAAGCGAAGTTTTAGGTTCGCAGGGAACCTGATTAGCCTTACTTAAGGCACCTATAGTCGCAGTGGAGGCTGAGAGGAGTTGGGACGAGGTTCGTCCAGTTACCTGCCCAGTTACGGCTGGCTTCTGCTCGGAAGCCTTGGCCACCGAGATCTTTCTGTGCTTCTGAGTGCGGGGCACTGGACTACCCTCAGAGAGCAATTCTTTGAATTTTTCTTGGTTGAAATGAATGACCAAGTTTTTAAAAATGACGGGCTCAAGACTCTGATCGTTGATTGCGACATTGTCTCCTTGTTATGCCAGAAGACGGATTTCCCCAGCGGAGTTGCCACTTGTTTTCCATTAATTTGCGAAAGGGAAACCTTACAAAAAGAAAGTTTCGAGGAGCAAAATTACAAGTATTTCTTTGCAGAAAGTAAAAAAAATTTACAAGTAGATCTCTTCTGAGATTTCTGGGGAAATGTGCTGGTAGGAATCTGATCAGCGCACGATCACTTTATCCCTTTGACGATGCAATCGATCAGATGATCGAACTGTCTCCTAATAAGACTCCCTTCTCGCTTGGTTCGAGGAATCAGAGAACAGAAGATCAATCGAGCCCTTTTGCTAGAAATTTTGCTCTTTTTGAGTCAATTTCCTCTCTGTCCCTTATTCTCTCTGTACATGTGTCCCCCGTGTATGTGTGTCCCTCTGTGTTGAATTAGCCAGGGACCTATTTATAGCCAAAGGTGGGGAATAACCGCCCCCTTGAATTCAGGAAAGCTGAATTAGTTATTAGCTTCTCATGAGGCTCGCAAATGGCCTTGCCGCGAAGCTTTTTTCGAGCTTCTGGCGAAGCTAGAGGGTACGTGCAAACGTCCTCTTGCTGTTATGGCTCAATCGTCTCCACATAATGTGGGAAGTAGTGGGCGGGTGTAACCGCCCACTTAAAGTGGCGTTAATCCCACTAAATTAGTGGGGTTCACCCATTAATCCCTCGTAGGATTTTGAAACGGTCAATTCGATGACCTGGCAAAGCCCACTACGGAGATAGATTACGCAAAGCTAAGACTTAGCTTATAACTTCAGGCGAAGTTACTTTCAGAGCCTCGTGCGAAGCTAAGACTCAGCTTATAGCGGAGCTATGACTTAACTAGTGGTAGAGCCTCTGGCACGAATCTCTTGGATCAGCCTCCGGCGGGCTAAATGGGAAGCTTCATGCAAAGCTGATAGTTTAGCTTCAAAGCAAGGCTACCAAGCTTAGGCGAACCTTTTAGTTTCATGCGGAGCTACAGAGCTTACCTTGGGGTTATGCCCAGGCTAAGTATTGAGCTAGCTTAGTGTTTTAGGCCTGCTTGAGTCTCTTCAAAGGCAATCTTGGTTTACTATCTGCTTTATTAGATTAGTAATGTCCATGTTGCTGCCTCATCTCTGGTGATCAGCTTATCTTAGACTTATCTTTTATAGATGTCGATAAGTTAGACGTCGTTCAAACCGGTTGAAGATGAATGCGGGAGTCCTGTCTTTTTCGAATGTCAACACCTAGGTCCCCGGTTTTGGTGCATGGGTTCGTGTCGCTTCGAGGACCATCCAGATGTGCTCAGATTCGGTTATTTCTGTCTAGATTCTTGTCTGACGTGAGTAAGGGTCTAGGTTCAATGTATCTTCTAGAATCTCCCTTACTTGGCCTCCAAAAAATGCGGATTTAATTACCCAAAAATGGGTTTAATTAAGCTCTTATACCCTTTTACCTCTAGACTCTTGATTTATCTGCAAAGTAGACCGAAACACAATTAGAAATGTTATATTATTCATAAATCGGTATGAAAATGTGATATAATAATGCAGAACTATAGACTAATCACACCCCCACACTTGTCTTTTTGCTCGTCCCGAGCAAAACAAGAAAAGAAATACTATATACAAATGTTATTACACCACTCTCGCAGGTAACGCGATTGCACTGAGTGCGTGCAACAAGCCGTTAAACCTCTAGGTTTCCCCCTAGCGGAAGAGTTTTGTCTCCTGAGGGTTTTCAGCGGATTGCACCCATAAAATCCATAAAAAAATTTAGTATTTTGAAAAAGCATTTTGAAAGAGAGACAAGTTTTCAAAATATTTTTGTAAAAAATATAAGCGGTCTAAGATCATTAGTCTACCAAAAAATTATTCTTCCTTAAACTTAGTCTATATGCATGATCTTGTCTTCTATTATGGTAAGAATTCAAAATTTAATTGAATATTTTATCCTTTATAAAACCTAGGTAATCTGCACTTTGCGATAGTGAAAATTTCTGGGATTTCAACTCTAGCCATCAAGCCATTTATTTAGATATATATTTTTCTTTTTCTTTTTTTCTTCCCTTAGTTTTCTTAGGCTTTTTAGTTCACCTGGGTAGCGAGTCTTTAACCGATGACTCCCAGACCGGACGGTCATAGGGAACCAGATGAGAAAATATCCCTCCGGTTTAAGGACTCGAGTAAATAAGGTCACAAAACTAAGAGGGATTATTTGTTCTTTATTACCACCTTTAGGCGTGAATAATCATACTTCTTGAGGCATAGTTATCCAGCTTAATAAGTGATTTTTTCTTTATATATATATATTTTTTTATTTATTTTGTTTTATGGCAATTTAGGTCTTTGTTTCCATCCCAAAAATTGTGTTTGTGTGAAGTGTAAACTATCCAAGGTAAAAAATTCAAGATAAAATTATCTCCCCAATCTTTTATACTTAACCTATAATTTTAAACAAGATCTATTATTTAAACTAAGTTTAAGATGTCATAATTAAGATTTCCTTAATTTTTAAGATCATCTTAATTTCTTAAAAATAGATCAAAAATTCGTCTCTTATTCAAAAAGCTTTTAAGGAAAGGAAAAATCCTATACAAAAGGAAAAATTTCTAAGAATATACTAAAAGAAGCGTAAAAGAAAGAAAATCTAAATACTCTACGTTAGTAAACCCTTCCCCACACTTATCTCATGCATTGTTCTCAATGCATCGTGAATATATGTATGCATGAAACAAATAGAGAGGGAAGAAAAAATTACCTCAAGGGGGTGGTTCTAATAGTGGTCTGATTGGTCCACGAAATGTGGCCCAATCCAATTTGCGTGGTGTTCGGAGGAACCCACCAGAAACCTCTATAATACAACCCACTAAAATGATGTATATATGAATGATTTTTATTATAAATTTTACCCCATCAAATATCCAAATTTTCAAAATAACTCAGAGTCAATTTTATCAACACCCTTGTTCCAAAATGGAGTGTGAAAAAATGAAATGATTGATTTGGACTTAGTAAGTGCAGGAACTAATACTGACTCAGGAATTTGATTTAACTCAAGTAAAGGTTCAGGAGTCAAAATTGGTTCAGGAATCGGGTCCAAATCAAGAAGTTGAAATTCAAGTCCACATTCATTTCACCACAATGGAATGTGACTCTCTGAGATTGGTGATTCAAGTTCAAGAATGACAGGTATGGGAACCAAAACTGACTCTAAAATGTTTCTCAAATTGGATAGGGAAATAGGAGTCAATATGATTTAAGAATTTGAACTAGATCACAAATTTGAGGATCGAAGTCAGATTCTTGTCTAAGTTCAATTTCTTTGAAAGGAAAGCTTTCTAATTTGTCAATGAGACATTCAAAAGTATGAAATTGGTCGAGTTCAATTTGTTGATCATAAAAGATTGGTGATTCACTTTCATGATGGATTGGCACAAGATCCAATGTTGACTCGGGAAAAAGCCTGAAATCAGGTAAAAATACCTCAGTCATTATTGAATCAAGAAGTGAAATTGAATTACCAAGTTGAGATTCTGGATCATATTCATGCTCAAGTTCATTCTCTAGAAAAGGATAACTTGCCAAAATGTCAATGGGGTTTTTAATATTTGAAGTTTGGTCAAGTTCAGATGGGTGCTGAAATTGAATCTTGATAACAAGAGTTCTAGGTCAGATCAATAGAGTTAGAGATATCTAAATTAGTCAAAAATTGATATGAGAGAGTTTCTCATTCCTATAAATGTTGACCAATTGACTCAATTGTGTCTCCAACCTATTGATAGACTGAGCAGAAGATTTTTGAAATTACAGCGCGGACTCCTCAAGATTTCTATACTCTTTTCTAGATGTGATATTTCTTCAAGTGGATGCTCTAGAAAGATAGTGTAGGAATCTTGGTTTCTAAAACAACAAGAGTCCTGGGTCAAATCGATAGAGTTAGAGATATCTGAATTGTTCGAAGGTTGATAGAGAGTTTTCTCATTTCTATAAATGTTGACCAATTGGCATAGTTGTGTTTCCAACCTATCGATAGACTGAGAAGAAGATTTTTAAAATTATAGCGCGGACTCCTTCAAGATTTCTATACTCTTTTCTAGATATGATGTTTCTTCAAGTGAATGTTCTAGAAAGGGAGTGTAGGAATCTTAGTTTTGAAAAGATTGTGAAGATTGTGAGTCCAAAATGTTTTGAGATTGAAGCTCAGATTCACGAAAGCACTCTATACTCATTTTCAGGGCAGATGGTTGGTCATTCTGAAAAGGTGAAACTGAGTATGAATCATGAAAATATTGAGAAATTGGGGGAGGCCATCATTTTCTGAAATTGTCGCTCGGCCTCTTGTAGATTGATTTCTATACTCTTTTCTAACTCAGATTTTTCTTCAATTGGTGGTCTAGAAAAAGGAGTATAAGAAGTAAAATCGGAAAATGAATATTGTGAAAATTATGGAAATTGTGGACAAGGTGGTTGAAAATTTGACTCGGGGGATGTAAATCCCCATTGACTCTGTGAAGAGTGAAAATTATTTTAGAAATTATGGTTATAAGATTGGAGGTATGGGTTGTATTGATTCGGATAAGTCCAACCCAGTGTATTTGGTTGGTTCATATTGTAAAAAGCTGGGTTGAAATTATCCGAATCAAATGGGGTTGGTGAGAAATATGGATTCATGTTAGGATTGAAAAAATTATTGTTGTTGGATTCTATTTCACAAAAAATCACAAAGAAAAAAACAAACAAATAGATAACAAGAAAGAAAAAATCAAAACCAAGCCTAGTACTAAGGTTGACCTAGACCTAGACGACTCCTAACTGGTCGATTACCCGGGGAGATTGTTGTATGAATTCGACCACAAGCTAATCAGCCAGGTAGGGGCAAAATACGGTGGGAGGTATCCATGCGTAAGCAACGGGTCTTAATTACGCCAAACCACGGTATCTTCAAGGTGTAACCTCTTAATCCCTAACCTTAAACACCGATTTCACAAGAGTATGATTCAAACAAGTTTCACCCTCAGTCAATCTCTTAATAAGTCTGAGATATCCCTAGGGGCCAATGTCTATCAATTTTTATTAGGGCTTGGGTTGTGTGAGTGAGGAGGTGGTTTTTTGGCTAAGGAAGGGTGATGAAATCCCCACCTTATCTTGTATGGGTTTTGCTTTTACTTTCAATTCGTGCAAGTGTGCAATATAGACAAGAATATAACACAAAGCGATAAATCACCCACGTGTTTGTCTTATGCTATATGCAATGTCATATGTACACCTCAGTCCAAATCACAACAACAGAACAAAATATAGTATATTGGAATTGACTTGACACGTGCCTAAATGCAAATGTCTAAACCATTTAAGAGCGTCCAAAATACCGTATTTTAGTTTTTTAATTTATTACAGTGTGTAGGTAATCAAAACAGAAATATAGCAGCAGAATATATCAATATATGCAACTTGCAAAAACCCTGCAAAAGATGAAGTCAAAATGCCACAAAATTGCTGCGTTTTAGCGGCTTTTCTTTAATTTTCGCGGCACAATTAGAGAAGCAGGGTCCCTGCTTTGCAAGGACATGCAAGCAAAAGGAGATTTCTGCAATGTTCAGTTTCTGCAAAAATTAACCTGCCCACCAAAACAGAGAAGAAAATGTTAACAAAAATGTAAAATCAAAATCAAAACCATTCCCATCCCCGGCAACGGCGCCAAAAATTTTGATCGAAGCAAAACTAGCACTTGAAAATGTGTATTTTATGAAATCAATGAAATTATGTGTATGCTAATGTTCCCTTGATACTTCCGTTATAGCATTGGCTTAACAGGTCGAATCCACAGGGACGGGAGGCGATAGAAGCATTAACAGTCTTATTCACGTGTTATGTTAACAAGTTCTTCTTCGTTAAAGAATGCGAAAAAGAAAAAGAAAAAGAAAAAGAAAAGAAATCCAGAAGTGATAGATAGAGAAGGCGATGAAGACGGCGATGTAAAAACAAAAGAGAAGTGGTTTGAAAACAAAAAGAAGATGGAATAAAGATGATCTAAGAAGTTGGTGAAAACAAAAAAATGATAAAAGGGTTTTGAAAATTGTTTTTAAAACAAAGTAACAAGAAGGAAAAAAAACTATAAAAGAAAACTCATGGCTACTAACTACTAATTGCTCCACTAACCATGCTAACCTCTTAGTGATAGTTGCCTTACATGGATCCTTGGCCATCACTAGTCCTTGGCTTCAAGAGACGATACAAAGCATGACACATAAGATTATTCTTCTGCATTCATACAACACATCCATACCATATAACAAGTTGCAAGCTACTATTAGATCATCAAAACCGGTTAGAGGTGAGCATAAAATAAAGTTAGCATTACAAGTTAGCAAGTTAGTGGGTTAGATGTTAGAAATGTTAGAATCCATCATCATGAGCCATCAATGGCTCTTGCAAGAGCAAGGCCTTGTAGAGGCTACTAGATTCATGTGAATTATCAAGTAAGTAGTTAGATGGTTAGTGGTTAGTAGTTAGATTGCCATGAGAAGAAAAGTTAGCTAAGCATCATGTAGAAGATGGAGAATATTACAATGGAGAAGAAGAGACACCTTTACATAGATTGTCAACATCTATTACATCAATCTCTCTCTTTCTCTCTCTGAATCTCTCAGCCCTAATACATAAATCTAAAAGAAAATGAAAATACAAAAGAAAGAAAAAGAACACCTACACTACACTACACTAAAAGAGAGAAAAACTAGCCTATTTCTCTATCTGCTTCTGTTCCGGGCAAACCCTGTAGTATTTATAGGCAAAAGGAGGTTTCAGAGGATGAGCCGAGGCCACGCGTTGAAAATCGACGCGTGGACCCACCATAGGGCCGTGAAAACACGGCCATAGCCGCGTTTTCGCGGCAATACTAGGGACCTAGGTCCCTGGTTTTGGTGCGTGGGTTCGTGTCGCTTCGAGGACCATCCGATGGGCTAAGATTCGGTTAT
Source organism: Agave tequilana (assembly GCA_038442645.1). Classification (NCBI taxonomy): domain Eukaryota; kingdom Viridiplantae; phylum Streptophyta; class Magnoliopsida; order Asparagales; family Asparagaceae; genus Agave; species Agave tequilana. Next base: position 179,232 of record JAVJIF010006500.1, read on the forward strand.
TTCTATCCAGATTCTTGTCTGACGTGTGCAAGGGTCTAGGTTCAATATATCTTCTAAAATCTCCCTTACTTGGCCTCCAAGAAATACGGATTTAACTACCCGAAAAATGAGTTTAATTAAGCTCTTATTACCTTTAAGCCCCTAGACTCTTGATTTATCTGCAAAGTAGGCCAAAACACTGAAAACACCTAGAGGGGAGGGTGAATAGGTGTAAATGCTAATCTAACAATCTTTTTAAAACAAGTATGAATGAATGATGCAACGATCACTCAAAACAAGACTAAGAGCCGAATACCCGGTGAAGGGCTCTGAACTCCTTCCTCGTGATTCCTCTAGATAAGAGTTAGAGGTGCGTATTGCAATCTTGTTGTATGAGTAATGATCGACAATGAGGCAAGAAATGAAATTGAAGCAATAATGAAATGCACACAAGATATATCACAAGGTATGAAAGAATAGCAATATCACAAGCAAGAAAGTAAGAGCAATAGAGAGCAAAGAGAAAATCAATCGCAAACACAAAGTATTTGTTTCGAGGTTCGAGCCACCGCTCTACTCCCCGCCTTCACCGCCGTGAAGGGTTTCCACTATCCACCGAGGACTTTACAAGGTCTACCGAAGACCGGAGTACCGAACTCCACCACTTACAATCCTCTACCGAAGAGGTATTTCAACAAGAACAAGAAGAAGGAACAAGTAGCCAAGTGATCACCAAAAGGTTCACAAACTTCTTACAAACTTCTCTTTACAACTTCCTTATAGAATGAGGAGGGAATTTTTGGCTCTAGGAGTATAGTGAGAAAAACAAACTCAGTTGTAAATGAATTTTGCTTGAAAACACAACTGAAAAACAAAAGCCAAGAATGCACTAGAGAATAGAGAGCTTTGAAAACTTTTCTTTCTTTTTCAAACTTGAAAACTTGATATTTTTCTGGTACCTTTGCAAGAGACCATTCTCCTCTATTTATAGGGAGAGGAGGGGATTAAAACACATTAAAATTAAGTTTATTTGATCAGAAAATAATCCCCAAAGCTCAGAAAAACTCTGCCACAAAACAGGGTGAAAATCAGAATTCAGATTTTCACCAAAGAGGAAAGAGCCGTTGGCAGCTGGCAGGCTTGCCGGTCGACCGGCCCGGTCGACCGGTAACCCTGCTGGCATATAGCTGTTGGGCCGGTCGCCCGATACGGTCGACCGACAAAAAAACAGAGAGCAAGCTGTTTTAGGTCGGTCGACCGGTCGGCCGACCGACAGACGTGCACAAGCGTGCACGTCCTGGACACAGGACGCGGTCGACCGGGGCGGTCTACCGTCCTGGCCTGGAATAAGACCGGTCGACCGTCCCGGTCGACCGCCAGGCCTGAAACAGTTTTCAGAATGAAAATTTTTCTGGACTTGGAAATTTTCAAAATAATTTTGTAGGGATATATGACTAAGTATCATGCTGGAAAGATAGATATACATGATATAAACATGATATAAAATTTTGTAAAAATTTGAGACATGTATATTTATCAAGGCATGAACTTAAAACAAATACCAAAAATAAAAACTGTATTTTGAAGGGTGTGAGTGTGTGTAGAGCCAATTTTTCACAACCTCAAACTTTAACAAACTAATTCTTACATAGGTTCTAGGTGACTACAAAGTCTTCAAGTGGGCTTCTCCATATGATCTTACAAAGCTTGATTCTTGAACCCGAAATGAACCGACTTGAGTCAAAACAACCTTCCTTTAGGGAAGAAAACTCCATGAATCTTTAGAACCCTAAAACACACTTAAACAATAAACATGATTAGTACAAATAACTATATATGTTTTGTAATCATCAAAACTCAATAAAACAGGTGATTGTAACCTTGGGCCAACAAACATAATTAGAAATGTTATATTATTCATAAATCAGTAAGAAAATGTGATATAATAATGCAGAAGTATAGACTAATCAATGGTGCCCGCTCCACTTCCTAGCCCAAAGCTGGAGAAGCCAAAAAAATTGATGGCGTTGAATTCAAGAGCTGGCAACAGAAGATGCTCTTCTACATGACCACTCTGCATTTAGCCAAATTCCTGCAAGAGGATCCACCGCAACCCGGAACTGATCGGGACTCAGTCCTTGCAATTGATGCATAGATGTAAGGTGACTTCCTTTGCTGTAACTATATCTTAAACGGACTGGATGACTCTCTTTACAATGTCTACAGTCTTATCACAACGGCAAAGAAGTTGTGGGTAAGTCTTGATAAGAAGAAGAAGACTGAAGATGCCTGTACTAAGAAGTTTGCCGTAGGACGATTTCTGGAGTACAAAATGGTGGACAGCAAGACTGTGATCAGTCAAGTGCAAGAATTCTAACTTATCTTGCACGAGATAGAAGCTGAAGGTATGATTCTACCTAAAACTTTTCAGGTTGCTACTATCGTCGAGAAACTTCCACCTGCGTGAAGAAATTTTCAAGAACTACCTGGAACACAAGCGCAAGGAGGTAAAGTTGGAAGATCTTATTATGAGGCTTCGGATTGAAAAGGACAACCGTAAGTCTGAGAAAAGGAGCAATAAGAACTCCTATGAATCTAAGGCCAATGTGATCGAAGACTCAAAGGGGAAAGTGTCTACTTCCAAAGGTCTGAAGCGAAAGAAGACTTCCCAGGGGTACAAAGGGAAGGACCAAGAAGGCAAGAATAAGTGCTTCAAAGAAACTTGCTACATCTACAATAAAGAGGGATGCAAGGTGAATGAATGTCGCAGTTGTCCCAAAAAGAACAAGAAAAATCATCCACAAGGAAACCTGACCGACCATGCGTCGCTAAACCTATCAGTTGTCGTGTCAGAAGTGAATCTAACAACCAACAATAAGGATTGGTGGGTAGACACTGGGGCTGCTCGGCACATCTGCTCTGAGAAATTATTATTCTCTGATTATCAAAAACTAGAGCATAATGAGCAGCTATTCATGGGCAACTCAGCCATCTTTAAGGTTAAGGGAAATGAAAAGGTCAGCCTGAAGTGGACATTTGGGAAGGAGCTCACTCTGAACGATGTACTACATGTTCCAAATATCCACAAGAACTTGATCTCTGGATCAAGCCTTAGTAAGAAAGGCTTTAGAATGATTTCGAATCATATAAGTTTGTACTTACTAAGGGTGGGATGTATGTAGGTAAGAGTTATCTTGTTGATGGCCTATTTAAGGCCATTGTTGTTATAGTGGACAAAAAGGTCGTACATTTGTACCCAAAGATTATAAATAAAGATAAATCTTTTGTTTATTTGCTTGAGTCTCCTATTTTATGACATGCTAGATTAGGACATGTAAATTACAAGTCTTTGAAAAACTTGTCTAATCTAAGATATATTCTTAAACTCAACTTGAAAGAAATTCGTAAGTGTGAGATTTGTGTTGAAGCCAAGTTCGCAATAGGTTCATTCACTCAATTAATCGAAATACAGAACCTTTAGGGTTAATTCATAGCGACTTGTGTGACTTAAAATTTGCGCCAATAAGAGGCGGAAAAAAATATTTTATTACTTTATTGATGACTGTATAAGATACTGTTATGTGTATCTTTTAAACAGTAAGGATGAGGCAATGAATATGTTTCTAACATACAAAGCCGAGAATCAACTCAATAAGAATAGAAAGGTTCTAAAATCCCATCGAGGCGGAAAATATGAATCAAATGAATTCAGTGAGTTATTTGCTAACTTTGGTATAATCCATCAAACTACAGCACCATATACTCCTCAGTAAAATGGGATTGCTAAACGAAAGAACAGAACTTTAAAGGAGATGGTCAATTCCATGCCCGTAAGTTCTAGAGCTCCACAGAACTTTTGGGGGAAAGCTCTGTTAGCTACAAATTATATTCTAAACAGAGAACCCCACAAGAAACTTGATCTTATACCATTTGAGTTATGGCATGAAAGTGCATCTTCTTTCCATTACCTCAAAATGTGGTGGTGCCTTGCAAAAGTACTAGCACCACTGCCTAAAAAGATTAAGTTGGGAGCAAAAATAATGGATTGCATATCCATAGGCTATGCCTTGAATAGCAGTGCTTATAGATTTCTGGTACATAAATTAGAAATGCTAGATATTCATGTAAACATGATTATCAAATCGAGAGATGCTATGTTCTTTGAAGACATCTTTTCATATAAACGGAAAGAACATAAGACTTCTAGAAAAATAACCCACGAGATGGCATTCAGGGACGAAAGCCCCAAAGAACCAATTGATAATGCGGAAGTTGAACCAAGAAGAAGTCAAAGATCAAGAATCTTAAAATCTTTTAGTCTGAATTTCATAGCATATGCTATTGAAAGCGAGCCTCAAATATTTAAAGAGGCTATGTCAACCCCAGAAGCACAAATGTGAAAAGAAGCTATAAATAGCGAAATAGAATCCATCCTAAGCAATTATACTTGAGAATTGGACAACTTGCCTCCTCGTAGTAAACCAATTGGGGGTAAGTGTATTTTCAAAAGAAAATTAAAACCAATGGATCTATCAATAAGTACAAGGTTAGATTAGTAGCCAAGAGTTATCGACAAAAGGAAGGGCTTGACCACTTCGATACTTATTCGCCAGTAACAAGAATAACTTTCATTTGGATGTTAATTGTGATTGTAGTATTGCACAACTTAGATATTCATCAAATTGATGTCAAGACTGCATTCTTAAATGGTGAATTAAATGAAAAAATATATATGGAGCAACCTGAAGGATTTATAATCAAGGGCCAAGAATATAAAGTATGTAAATTGGTTAAATGTTTATATGGTCTAAAGCATGCTCCAAAATAATGGCATGAGAAATTTGATAGTATCATGATCAAAGATGGATTCACAATCAATGAATGCGATAAGTGTGTATACACTAAAACAGTTGGAGATGCATGTATCATTGTTTGTCTATATATAGATTGAAAAACACCTAGAGGAGGGGGGGTGAATAGGTGTAAGTGCTAATCTAAGAAACTAAATGCAAACTAAGTGCGCTAAATGCGGAAGCTAATGCAAATTATGCACAAACTAATACAATACAACAAGTGTAGCCGAATTCCCCTTGCGTGGCTCTGGACTAACTCCCCTTGATTCCCCTTGAAATGGGTTGAGGCGCTATGTGAAGCTCTTGTTGGATGAGTGCAAGTTAGGCACACACACACAAGCAATCCAAGCAATATGAAATATGTGCACACCCAATCAAGCCAAGCAATCAAGGATAAATTACAATATGAAAGATGCAAGGCAACACAAGCAATGTATATAATATGAATACTATGAAAGTATGATGCTTGTATGAAATGATGCTTTGCACAAATGTAAAGAGAGAGAGTTAGAGAGACAATGGATCAAAACGCAAACACCAAGATTTGTTTCGAGGTTCGAGCACCTTGCTCTACATCCCCGCCTACACCACCGTGTAGGATTTCCACTATCTCAACCCACCGAGGGAACCTCTACCAAAGAGGATTTCTTACAACTCTAGGAGTACCGAACTCCTCTCTCAACAACAACCTCCTCACAACCGAGGGGTTAGGCCCGTAGCAAAAACAACAACCAATCCACACACCTCTACCGAAGAGGCTCACAACCAAACTCCACCTCTACCTAAGAGGGATCCACAATACAATCACCCGATCACCTCTACCGAAGAGGGATTCACAAATATAAGGGTGTTTACAACAATGAGGTTTACAACAAACAACCTCAAACACTTCTCTTTCTTTTTCTCTTATCTTTTTCCACAAAAACAAGATCCTAATAGTTTAGGATAGAAGATAGCTCAAGTATAGAAAACAAGTGTTTTTGGAAACAAGCAACAAAGAAAAATCTTTGGGAAAATACTTGCAATATGATAGAATTGAAGATCTAAGCAAAAATCCCAAAAACCTATTTTTCTTTGATTTTCCAAAAACCCTAAAACAATAAAGATGAGAAGTTTTTGCACTTAAAACTCTTTTGAAAATTCTTTTAAACACTTCAGAAAACTAGTATTTTTTCTCTTAAAAAACTTGGCTAAAATCCCCAAAGAGATGGGGTTTATATAGCCCTATATAAAACTAGCCGTTAGGCTGAGTTGGCAGTCTGACAGACTGCCGGTCGACCGGCTCGGTCGACCGCCAACGGTCAGAATTATGACCGTTGGGCAACTGCGGTCGACCGGCCCGGTCGACCGATAAAAACCGAGAGCAGAGCTCTCAACTCGGTCGACCGTCCCGGTCGACCGTGTCTGTGCCTAACAGACGTGCACGTCTGTGCACGTCGGTCGACCGCAACGGTCGACCGGCACTTGGTGCGGTCGACCGTCACGGTCGACGACCAGCCTGTCAGCACAAAACAAGGTCAGAAAATTTTGAAAAAATATTTTATAAAAACCTTTTATCATTTCTGAAAATTCCATAAAACTTGTTTTATCATTTTATGTTGAAACATAAACATGTGATAAAAATTTCAAGACAATATATCAACATATCAATTCATTTTTGAGTCTTGCAAATTTTATCAAAAACAAAACCTTGTATTTTGTCAAACTTGATTTTTCCAAAACATGAATAGGGATATCAAAATAAGTTTGTTTACCAAGTTAAAGCATGTATGTATAAATAGAAAACATTTACTATACATATAACATATGTAAACTTGTTTTGATCAACTATTCATAAAAACCAAATATCAAATCATAAAACGTGTGTGTTTTGTGTTCACTTGAGCATATCAACTAAACTAAGCTTTACAAATGGATCTAAAACTCTATCTAAACTAGGATACCTAAGTCTTCTTGTCGATCTTCCATCTTCAAGTAGACTCGATCCCAAACGCGTGATCCTCCAAGTGCAAAGGTATGATCTTTAAGCTTTGGCACCGGAATCATTATGAATAGCTTCCAAACACCTCTTGTTGAAGCTAATCACCAACTAATATCCTGTTAATGATCTGAAACTTAGAAACACAAGAATATTAGTAAACATAACTACATGAGTGTTGATCATCATCAAAACTAGAGTGGAAGGCCATTGGGCCAACATAGATGACATGCTGATACTTGGGACTAATATTGTAGTTATTAAGTCTACTAAAAGAATGTTATCTAACAATTTTGATATGAAGGATCTGAGAGTTGTTGATATAATTTTAGGAATTAAAATCACAAGAACACCAGATGGAATCAAGCTATCTCAATCTCACTATGTGAAAAAGGATGATAGAAAGATTCAAGGAGCATGAGATAAAAGAAAATACAAATCCTTTTTTCCCGCACATTCACCTTCGCAAGAATATAGGAACTAGAGTACGACAGTTGGAGTATTCTCAGATTATCAGAAATCTAATGTATTTAATGAATTACACTAGACCTGATATTATTTATGCTGTAAACAAATTAAGCAAATACACTAGTAACCCTAATGATGATCATTGGACTGGTTTATTACGAGTATTAGGTTACGTATCACATACAAAGGAATATACCTTGAGATATGGACAGTATCCACCTGTACTTGAAAGATACAGCGATGTTAATTGGATTGTAGATTCTGAAGAATCAAAATTAGCTAGCGGATATGTATTTACTCTTGGAGGAGCAGCAATATCTTGAAAATCTTCCAAAACAAACGCGTGTTGCCCGATCTACAATGGAATCAGAATTTATAACCTTAGATAAGACTGGAGAAGAAGCAGAATGACTTCAATTATTTTTGAAAGACATACCATTATGGCCAAAGCCAGTGCTCGCCATATGCATTCACTGCGATAATCAAGCAGCGATATTTAGGGCACAAAATTTTATATATAACGGTAAGTCTAAACATATTCGTCGTAAACATAATACCGTTAAACAGTTGCTCTCAAATGAAATTATCTCTATTAACTTTGTATCGTCAAAAGATAATTTAGCGGATCCGTTTACGAAAGGTTTAAGTGGAGAGTGTATAAACTGCGCATCGAGGGGAATAGATCTAATAGCCTAACCTTACCGAGTCAGTTTAATGAAAACCTCACTTAGTGACTGGAGATCCCACGGACTAAGTTTAAGAGGAAAAAAATAAGTTATGATTGACTCTGCGAGTAAGCACTTAGGAGTTTCATTCCAACCATTCTTGTGGTGCACCCAAGTGCTTTCTACAAGTGGATTAAGGATAAGCTTAACGCTTTTAATGATGCCTAGATCTTGTTATTATAACAAGTAGGGTAGAGTAGAGTACTCTTAAAAGGACGATTATCTATGTGAGTATAGAGCTAGGTCAGCTCTTTGGGAATCTCTATGGGGACTATTATTCCCTAAAGATACTATCTGAAACTAAGAGTGTCTAGGGCCAAAATGGACACAACCGAGAACCAAAGTTGATTTTAAAAAGTTACTGTATGAAGCTTGTTGACTAGGATTACAATACCGGCTGACAGTTCAAGACTTATTTCACTGATTAGCTAGTAAGTCCGATAAAATTTTCGTTATGAAAGGTTCAAGACCTAATTCACCTATTCGGATGCAGTTTCTTTCCTAAAGTACCTTTCACAATAGAGTCAGTAACTTTGTGTGTCAATTTCTTGAATCTCCATTCATTGTGGGAGATTGTTAGGAAAATGAAGAAATAAATAGTGAATCTTTGAGCTAAATTGAGACGAGATCCGTTAATAAAATCAACCGGATAATGGTTGGAGTATATTCTCCTTCCATTAGGGATGAATGTGGTATATTTACATGTTCAATTCCATTTTAAATTGAATGAGATATTCAAGTCTAAAGTTTGCCTAATTCAAAACCTAAAAGGAACTAAAGGTAGCTAAAAGCATTTGTCCTACATTGGATATGAGATGGACAATTGAAGTGTATAAATAGAGAAAAATAAGAATAAAGGGCATGCACTTTGGGTACTTGGAGTTTTCGCGTGCGATTGGAGAAAACCATGCCCAGGCGCGCGCGCGCGTATTGCCGCTCGCCCAGCCCGACGCTGGCGTCGTCACCGCTGCGGGGGCTCGGGCTCAGGTCCGGGTTCGGGCGTGGGCGATGGATCCAACCCGGCCCAGTTTTTTTTTGAACTGAGCCACATAAGTTTGGTGTACAAGCGGGTCTCGACCCGCTCCGCTACGCGCCCGCTGCACTGCACAGTTGGAAGGAACCGCTGCAGTGGTTCTTGTCTGGAACGAATAGTTGCAACAATTCAGACAGAACTGTTGCAACCGATCGGACTCCAATTGATAGATTTGCCCTCCAACGGACTCCCAAGAGCGCTATAAATAGCGCTTCTTTCCGTGATTCTAAACACAGAGAAATCATTTTCTTCTCTCTTCCTTTACACTGAAGATCAGTCTTGAAAAGAGTCAGAGTGAAGATCAGAATTCTAAAGAAGATTCTGAAGTAAGAAAAAGATTCGTTCTGAAAGAAGGCATAGTAAATTTATCAGACTCTTAAATAGAATTGTTTGTCTGAATCTCTGTCTTCTTAAGACATTAATTCTTCTCTCCCTCCTTTCTCTATAGTGGATAATATTTTAAAGTTAAAGCAAATATTCTCCCTGAAATTTGTCTTTGTCCTGCTGAATTAAAATCCTGTGAAGGTACTGATTAATTACGGCTCGACTGTACTGTGATTTGATAGTGCTATCCAAATATCGTGAAGGAGTGTGATAGCTTGGGAGACCAGCGTTCAGTAACCCATTAGCACCGTAGCGGGGGACGTAATTGTCTTAAGGAGATTCGCTACATGCGTACCTCACTCCAATTGCTGCATGAGTGAACTAACGTTCTTTATACATGAGTTAACTGAAATATTTATGCTCATAAATATTATACTATATTGAGACTGACTAATATAAGTCTAATTGGTGTTTAACAAAGAAAGGTAATTGAAAGGTGGTTCTGTAATTAAGGAACGTTTTACTGAATAGAAAACCTCCCACATGATATTCACCGACTGGCCAATTAGATCTGTGACATTGATTAGTGTCAGATCGATCCTGGGTCCAACATAAATAACATAATGTCTTAATAAAATAGATAATAAGGAAGGTTTAATTAGTTAGCTCTTCTCAAAAATATTAACATAATCTTACGCACATGTCAAAGTTTTGATAAAGTAAAAGTTACTAACAAATTCATATACAAATGGAAAATTATAGCTTAACCCATCACAAGAAAATAGATTTGTTAATCCCCTGATTTGAATAGTAAATCCTCTTTATTTGTTTTGCAAGGATTATTAAATCCTTGTGGTTCTTCTGCATTGGCAAGCTAAGAAGAGAGTAGATCTCTTAATCTATGTGTCGTGTTTCAAATTTAGAGATTAAGGAGAGCATAAGCTCATCTAAATATTTAAGGGTTTTTAAGGTCTAGGTCCCTAAAAAATCTTTTATTTGGATATTAGTTTCTAACAATATATATGTGGATATTAGTTCTTCATAATAAGAGGTTCACTTGATATTAGTCTTTTATTATATGTTTCGTCCAAATTTCACAAGTAATCATGATAAAAATCTAATTAGAATGTTAAATTACAAATTGTTTCGGAACTTTGGAGTTGTATTAGTGGAAAAAAGTTAACCAAATGGCATTGAGAAAAAGCTTTAGAAAATAGTCTTTACAAGATGACAGGTAACAAATGGTATCGAGCAAAAACTTTAGAAAAAATATTTACAAGATGATAAGTACAAGCAGAAGAAACAAATAAAGCAAAGAAAAAGAAGAAGGAAAAAAAGTTATTAGAGTATCTTGGATTGACTCAATTAGGAGGAAATTTAAGATAAAAGTGCTAATATAATCAGGGAGTACTAGAATATTTCTTACTTTGAGATAAATTTGTCTTTTAGAGGGACTTACAACAAGTGAGCAATAAAATTATGAGGGACTAATATTCAAACATGATTTTGTTAGGAACAAATATCTAAATAAGAGATTTGCTAGCGACCTAAATCCCAAAAACTCAAAATTTAAACAAAAAAGGAGTTTAGCAAAAATTACAAAGAGGAAAAAAATAGAAAACTAATAATTTTATTATTTCATGAAAAAAAATGTTATTTTACATTTCTGAAGGTTTTAGTATAAACATTTGACGTGGCTCAAATTTTAGAAGAGTATCTAAAACATTTAGACAGAAACAAGTCTAAACGTTATAGGAATAGGTGCCAAAACTTGAGCCTGAATTCGGGAACCACAAGTTTTAAATCATAACTCAAAATCGCTATTATGATATGCGATGAGAATTGACGAGAAGTTCTATATGATGCCTCTAACCAATTAAGTAGACAAAGTCTAATATTTATCGGAAATTTAGTGTGTTTAGATGGTTTTTGGATGGTTAGGACATTTTGTTCCATATATGTCAACTTTTCATTTTTTTTTAGCTTATTTTATTTTACATTTTTTTTGTTAGAGTTGAGTCAATAATATTTAATTTTACTTGAGTTTCGGTCTTTGTAGGTTTATTTTTATAGAGTTTGAATATTTTTTTTGTACTTTTACACATGGAGAGCTTATATAAATGCATGTTAATTAGGTTATTCAGACTTTTGATTAAAAAAAAAAAATTCTAAAATTTCTTTTACTTGGGGAATTTTGGATTTATAATTGAGGTATTTTGTCGGTGAATAATTCTGGTTGCACGTGATTTGATTATTCCGGTATCAATAATTCTCACCGCTTTTGCCTGCGTCAAAATTTTGACCGATTGCTCTTTAAGATTGAACATGCATTGTGGTGTGAAAAACAAGCGTAAACTCTGAGATTCGGCGGCGAAAGCGTGAAAGTGATCTACTGTAGCAAACAATGAAGTAAATTATCAAAAATAAGAACACTAGATTTAACGTGATTTGGCTATGTCTGAGGAGAGAAGGGGAGAAATTTTTATTAAAATAGAGAAGAAAACAAGAGTTACAAGAATCTTTCTCACACAACTCTTAATGGTCAAATCCTTTATTTCTCTTGACTTGTTCGACTTATTCGACTTGCCTTCAAAGGCTAACCGCAATGGGTATTTATAAAATCTCAGGATTATCCTATTCCTACCCAAACTTCGGCAGCACCGTCAAAAAATAGAACCCAAGGAAGGAAACTCTAAATTAAAATCACAAGCGAAGTCCGAAACAGATTTGAAAACTAGACCTCAGCTGCACACCTTCGCTCCGGGATCAAACCACTTCGAGATCGGATAGTCCACTCCGAGACTCACTTCGGAGTGCTCCTCTGGAGTAATACCAAATTGTTACTCTAGAGCAAGATTCCGACCTCTCCCTGAACCTGAAACTCCAAACTCATCTAACTTCTTTGCCATGAGTGCTTCGCCTTCGCTCCAGGATTTACAAGAGGGACTTTTCAAAGAAATTTTTGAACGGGGTTCTGCCACCGGGAGGGGCTCCCCACCCCTCTTCTAACCTCCGCGGTGACCTGACGACACAGATCAACCCGCACAATGACTCTGTGATTGGAGTCATTTATGCATCATTTTCTACCACCATGCTATGTTTTAACTGAATAAATATTGGATTTTTATTCCTTTTTTCTCTCTTTTTCAGGTCAATGTTTAATGGAGAAGGAGGCCCAACAATTATGATTTTTTGAGGAATTAAAGAATCATTTAGAAGCCCACAAGAGGAAAGCCCAGGTCTGAGCAGATCCAAAGCATATTCTCAGTTTTTAGAAGATCCAGCTGGGGATACGAGATACAACAGAAAGGCACAAAAATCCGCTAGCGCAGCGGCCAAGATACGGCTGCGGAAACGCGGCACATGCCACGGAACCGCGGCAATCTTCTGGCCGTTACTTCAGCGTTTGATCCAGAGGCTGAGGTGGGATGACCTCTTCTCATGAAAACTGACCCTTAGGCCCTCTGTAATCGTGGAGGAGAAAAGAGCATTGTTTATAAGGAAATTGTTAGGGTTTCTCTAGGTTTTCTTTAGTCTCTTATAAAATTTTCTTTTTCTCCTTCTAGAATCCAGAAAAGATAGAGTGAGAGTGAGCAATCTTTGTAATTGGAGACGGTGACAACGCAATACAAGGCTCAAGCTTTCAATCTTCCAGTCTTTTCTTGTTCTAGTGCATGATTTGTCACATACATTGCGTTCATGTTGTCACTTTACCACACTTGTTTGCTAATAAATGATATTAATAAGTGTCTTTTTTCTTTGCTAAATGTAGACCCAAATGCTCAAAGGAATAAAAGGAGAACAAGCCCAAAAGCCCACTTTATTCTGAATTAATTCAGAATAAATTCGAAGTGAAGAAGTCTAGGCTATATCTTGGCATATCAAGGGGTGAGAAAAATCCTCCTTGAATCGAGGAATCAAAGCCAAAAAATTCAAAAGCTGATTCAGTCAGTGGTTGAAGCAGCAACAAGAAAATCAGCAGGATATGCGAGAAGCCCTTCATACCAGGAGCCTCCTCCCCTTTGGTGTGGCCACGTGGCCACACCAGTGCCGCAAAAACGCGGCCCAAGCCGCGTTTTTGCGGCAAACTGAATTCAGTTGGGGGAGCGTTTGCTCCCCCAACGTTCCCGGGATCCTGATTCGTGGGTTTTTGGCTATAAATACCTCTTTCAGCAGAGAAAAAGGCAGCGAAGACTAGAATTAAGTTTTGCTTTTATTTTCTTAGGATTTGGACTGTTTGTTAGCTAGAATACAAGTTGTAGTTCTGTTGTTTACTTTGTAGTTCAGTTTAAAAACTTGTGAGAGAGAGGACAGAGAGCTTGTACTTGAAGAATTGAAGTGACAGCAATACAAAAGTCGGGCAAGTCTTCTTCCAAATTGCAGTACGGTATGCTTTTCATTATGTCTTTGTTTTCTTCGCTTTCCATGAGTAACTAAATATCTTTCTGGGCTTGTTATCGAACTCTCTCGTTCTTCTTCTCTTTTGTTTTTAAAAGAATAAAAAGACCCGATGACTCATATGAATGCCTCACTTAAAGCCTTTCTTTTTGAAAGTGTTCTTGAAGGCACATGAGGATGGGCTTGAATAGTTGAACTCACACTCTTTGACGAACATCTCGTGAATCGCTTTTAATTCATTCTTGTTCTTCGCACTTGCTGTTTTAACATTCGATTCCTCGATTTCTGAAGAAAAAGATTCAACTTTCCTAAAACATCTTATGTGCTTTACTTAAAGCTTTCTAAAAGACAACTCTAAGTTTTGCAAATGATCATTCGAGGGACTTAACTTTTCAAGAGAAGAATGAACAACTGAGTAGTAAGATAGCGAGCCCAGACCTTCTTTATTATTACAAACAACAAAATCATTTTCAAGTTTCCTTAATCACCTTCTCCAAAACCTTTTCTGAAAGTTGAAATTTCTCTTTTTCATATCCTTTCCTTCAATTCTCTTTTTCCTAAAAAACGAACACAAATTCCTTGCTTTTAAAACGACTCATCGAAAAGCTTCCATCGCATCCCTCTTTGTGGACATGACCCGTTAGCCACAAGCTACACGGTGTTGGCCCAAGGTTACAATCACCCTTGTTTAGTGTATTTTGATGATTACAAAACATATTAGTTATTTATACTAATAACAATTGTTGTTTAAGTGTGTTTCAGGTTTATTATCATACTAGAAGTACTCTCACTCAAATAAAAGGTTTTTGGACTCAAGACAATTCAATTTGGGCTCAAGTTGCAATATTGAAGATCAAGTGAAGATAGCCCACCTTGAAGAATAGCTTTGAAGTCCTTTAGAAGTTTGTAAGTTTAGAACGTTAAAGTTTGAATATAGGAAATTTGGCTCTAGGATTTGCACACACACTTGTTTCATGTATTTCCTATGTTTTGAAAATAGTTATTGAAAATGGTTATTTCTAAGTTTTATGCCTTAGTTTATATATACATGTACCAAAGCTTTATATCCTGAAAAACTTGTTTAAAACATGTGTATAAACTATTTTCTGCATAATACTTAGCTATATGTATTTTCAAAATATTTATCAAAATTTTTCTAACTCAAAACAGCCCAGTTTTTCAGTTTCAGGCAACATCGGTCGACCGGCCCGGTCGACCGGCGATGTGCCTGGACATGCACTGTTTGTGCATGTCCGTCGGTCGACCGGACCGGTCGACCGACGGAGAGCATTCTGCTCTCGGGAATTTTCGGTCGACCGGACCGGTCGACCGGAAGAAGGAAACTGTGTTTCCTCCTTTTGGGTTGGTCGACCGAACCGGTCGACCGGGAGCCAACGGCTACTTCCAGCTAGGCTGGCGGTCGACCGGACCGGTCGACCGCCAAGCCTGCAACTTAGCAACGGCTCTTTCCTCTTTGGGATTTTCTGAAAATCTGTTTTCTTTTCTGTTTTAACAGACTTTTGGAGAGTTGGGGTGCTTTTGCAGGTTGAATTAGGTGAAAAGAAAATGTTTTTAACTTATTTTCAACCCTATAAATAGAGGAGAAGTCTCTCCTTCATATCACTTAGAAAAATTCCTCAAGTTTTGTTGTTTTCAAAAGAGAAAAGAAAAATTGTTTGAAGCTTTCAATTCCTACTCTTTCAAGATTGTTTTTCAGTTGTGTTTGATTCTCTATATCACTCTACAACTGAAGTTTTCTCACCACACTTCATAGAGCCAAAAATCCTATACTCATTCTATAGTGAAGTTGTAATTGAAGTGAGAGTGTTTGTAAAAGATTGAGAAAAAGTGTAGTGATCAAGTTGTGATCACTTTGTTCTTGTAATTCCTTCTTGTGGAGCAACCTCTTCGGTAGAGGTCCTTTGTACTTGGTGGAGCTCGGTGCTCGGTCTTCGGTAGACCAATTGTAAAGGCATCCTCGGTGGATAGTGAAAACCCTTCACGGAGGTGAAGGCGGGGACTAGAGCAAGTGTGCTCGAACCTCGAAACAAATCATCTTGTTTGCGATTGCCTTTGCGTTATTCTTGCTTTCAATTTCTCTTGCTTTATATTGTCTTGAATTATTTGCTTGAGAACTAACCCTCTACTTGTGCAATCTTGTCTTGTTTACTTTACTTGCTATACTTGTTGTGTTACATTGTGTGCATCTCATTTCTCATCATCATACTTGGCATTGATCGATCACACCTCAATACAACACGATTGCATTGCGCACCTCTAACCCATATCTAGGGGAATTGGGAGGTAGGAGTTCAGAACCTCGCAAGGGGTATTCGGCTCTTAGTCGTGTTTTGAGAGATCGTTGCATCACTCATTTAATTAAAGTTTAAAAAGATCATTAGATTAGCATTCACACCTATTCACCCCCCCTCTAGGTGTTTTTTCAATTGGTATCAGAGCTTGGACTCTAGGATTTGGTTTAACCACCTTAGAGAAGATCCTAATTTGCTAATCATTTCATTCATATTCATATAGTAAAAATGGCCGATGGAATTAAAACCCCTCCCAAGTTTGATGGACTTAACTTTCCCATATGGAAAGTTAAGATGACCGTGTTTTTGCAATCTCTAGGTAGCCGAGTTGCAAAGGCCGTGACTAAGTCCTTTAGTGTATCCCCCGGTGACGAATCCACTTGGTCCGAAATAGAGACTAAGGAATTCGATGCCAATGCCAAAGCTCACTATGCACTTCTTCAAGCCCTAAATGATGATGACATAGCTAGGGTTATACATTGCAAATCCGCATTTGAGATTTGGTCACACTTGATAGTCACTCATGAGGGGACCTCACAAGTAAAGAAGGCTAAGATTGACCTTCTTCGGTCTCAATATGAAACATTTAGCATGCAAGACAATGAAACCATAGATGATATGGTTACAAGATTTACCAAGATTACTAATGGACTCTCTTCTTTAGGTGAAGATATCAACAATGATCAAAGAGTAAGGAAGATCATCCGGGCTCTTCCTCCTTCATGGGAAGTTAAAGCTACAACCTTGAAGGAACTCAATGACAATGAAGAGATGGAGCTCATAGGTCTCATTGGGAACCTCAAAACCCATGAGATGGAAAGGAAAGCAAGGGAGGATATGGCTCCCTCTAAAAAGAAGACTATCGCCTTCAAGAGTCAAGCTACACACTCCGATGAAGATGATGAGGAAGAAGATGATGAGGAGCTCTCACTCCTTGTTAAGAATGTCCGGAGGATGTACAACAAGGCGAAGTACCAAGGTAAAAGAAGATGGCAAGGAGGCAAAGAAGAAAGAAAGATCATATGCTTCAATTGCCAAAAACCGGGACACATTGTGGCGGAGTGTCCGGAAAAAGCAAAGCCTTCCACTTCAAAGAAGCCTCACAAGAAGAAGGCTATGAAGGCAACTTGGGATTCGGAGACCGAATCCGAAGAAGAGATCGACACCGCTAACATGTGCTTCATGGCTAATGAAGGCACAAGCAAGGTAACCTCTTCCCCTTCTCATGATAATGAACTTTCTATGGATGTGTTAGAAGAGGCTTTTGTTGAGTTGTCACAAAACTATGATTTCTTAAAGAAAAAGTATATTAAAATGAAAAAGGAAAATGAATCTTTAAGTCTTCAAGTTTTTACTCTTACAAAAGAAAAGGATGAGTTGGTTTCCACTTTGGCCACTACCAAAAATGATTTTGAAAAATATAAGATCTCTTGCAAAGGTAAGGCCCCACTAATTGACTCAAATGAAGTTTTTATGCTTAAGGAAAGATTAGATTCATTAAGTGTTGTTTTGAAAGATTGTGAGTTTAACAAGAAGAAAATTGAGGCTATGTTTCCTAAGAAACAAGCCCCAAAGAAAAATGCTCATGCTCATGTTCATATTCATGCTACACAACCTAAACAACATGGCAAAACCCAAAACATGCTCACACTACACATCATGCTTTCATGTATAGAAAAGTGTACTCATGTTCACATTGTGGGCGGAAAGGACACTTAGCTAATTTTGTTATGATAGACTAAGTGCATCACATCATAATGTTTGGGTTCGTAACACTAACTTTCAAGGACCCAAGAAAGTTTGGGTACCAAAGTCAACAATTGTTTTAAATGATGTAGGTACTTTCCAAAGCCCAACGACGTAGAGGTTTGTGGTATCTTGATAGCGGTTGCTCAAGGCACATGACTTGGGACATCAACAACTTTGCAACCCTATCAAGATATCATGAAGGTGGCACCGTCACCTTCGGAGATGACGCCAAGGGTAAAATCATCGGTATTGGTAATGTAAAACTTGGCACCTCTCCTTTAATTGAAAATGTAGTTTTAGTTGATGGCATCAAGCATAATCTCTTGAGTGTTAGTCAACTTTGTGATAAAGGTTTTGATGTTGTTTTTGATAATGTTGCTTGTAAAGTTATTGATAGAATTTCTAATGTTTGTGTATTTTCCGGTTTTCGTGAAAGTAAAATTTATATGATTGATATGTTAAATATGTCTTGTAATATTACTTGTTTGAAAGCCCTCGATGATGACTCTTGGTTGTGGCATAGGAGATTAGGGCATATTTCTTTTGATCACATTTCTAGGTTAAACACAAAGGAAATGGTGAAAGGTATTCCTTGTTTGAATTTTGAAAAGGACCGAGTTTGTGACGCATGTCAATTTGGGAAACAAACTAAGTCTTCTTTCAAGTCAATTAAGGATATCATGACATCACGTCCTTTGGAGTTAATCCATATGGATCTATTTGGCCCAACACAAACTAAAATTCTAAGTGGGAATAGATTTGCTTATGTTTTGGTTGATGATTTTTCAAGATTCACTTGGGTTTTCTTTCTTGAACATAAAAGCCAAGCATTTTCATATTTTCAAATTTTTAAGAAAAGAGTTGAAAAAGAAAAAGATGTTTCGATTTTGAGAATAAGAAGTGATAGAGGAGGTGAATTCATTAACCAACCTTTTACCACTTTTTGTGATGAACATGGAATAAAGCATGAACTTTCTTGTCCTAGAACTCCACAACAAAATGGAGTAGTTGAACGGAAAAATAGAACATTACAAGAGATGGCTAGGACAATGCTAAGTGAATATGGTCTACCACATTATTTGTGGGCCGAGACCGTAAATACATCATGCTACATATCTAATCATGTTTTCTTGTGTAAAAATACAACTAAAACTTCTTTTGAAATGTATTTTTCTAGAAAACCAAATGTTTCCTATTTTAAAGTTTTTGGTTGCAAATGCTTTGTTTTAAACACAAAAGATTTTTTAGGAAAATTTGATCCTAAATCTTATGAGGCTATTTTTGTAGGTTACTCAAATACTAGTAAAGCTTATAGAGTTTTCATTAGATCATCTTTGACTATTGAAGAGTCTATTCATGTTAAGTTTGAGGAATCTAACAAGTTTGTTAAGAATGTTGTAGAAATAGATGCTTTGCATGAAGGCTTGGAGAAAGTCACCTTGGAGGATGCTTCTACCATGGGAGACAAGCCAAAGGATGATGATGGAAGTGAAGCCAAAGTGGAAGAGGCCCAAGGAAATGAACATCAAACAATTGAGGTGGAGCCTACTCAACCACTACCTAAGGATTGGAGATTCAATCCTCATCATCCCAAGGACCTCGTCATAGGTGAAGTATCAAAAGGGGTAACTACTTGCTCTAAAATTCAAGATTATTGTGGCCACTTTGCATTTATTTCACACATAGAACCCAAAAATGTGCTCGAAGCTGAGGCCGATTCATATTGGTTGCTAGCCATGCAAGAGGAGCTCAATCAATTTGAGCGCAATCAAGTTTGGCACCTTGTTCCTAGGCCCCACGATAGACCAACAATTGGTACTAAGTGGATCTTTAAGAATAAGTTGGATGAATCGGGTAATGTAGTTAGAAACAAGGCTAGGTTAGTTGCCCAAGATTACACTCAAATCGAAGGGATCGATTTTGAAGAAACCTTTGCACCCGTAGCACGGCTTGAAGCCATACGGATGACACTAGCATTTGCCTCATATAAAGATTTCAAATTATTTCAAATGGATGTTAAAAGTACTTTTCTAAATGGATTTATTGAAGAGGAGGTGTATGTTGAACAACCCCCCGGGTTTGTTGATCCTACACATCCGGATTTTGTTTTTAAATTAGATAAAGCTCTTTATGGTTTAAAACAAGCCCCTAGGGCTTGGTATGAAAGACTTTCCTCATTTTTGATTTCAAATGGTTTTAAGAAAGGTAAAATTGATACAACTTTGTTTACAAAACATGTAGAAAATGACATTCTTATTGTGCAAATCTATGTTGATGATATTATTTTTGGTTCTACTAATGAATCTCTTTGCAAAGCTTTTGAGTCATGCATGAAGGATGAATTTGAAATGTCTATGATGGGGGAGCTCAACTATTTCCTTGGACTCCAAATCAAGCAAAGGAAGGATGGGATCTTCATCAATCAAGCCAAGTACACAAAGGAACTAATCAAAAGATTTGGGCTTGAAGGATCAAGAGTAAGCAAAACTCCCATGGCAACAACTACAAAGCTTGACAAGGATGAACAAGGTAAAAGTGTAGACATTAAATTATACCGTAGCATGATTGGTAGCTTGCTTTATTTGACGGCTAGTAGGCCGGATATTATGTTTTCCGTTTGTCTTTGTGCACGTTTTCAATCTTGTCCTAAAGAATCTCACATAATAGCGGTTAAACGCATAATTAGATACCTTAAGGGCACTATTGAAATGGGTTTATGGTATCCTAAAACCGGATTATTTGAAATGAAGAGTTTTTCGGATGCCGACTATGCGGGTTGTAGGTTAGATAGGAAGAACACAAGTGGAACATGTCAATTCTTAGGTAATTGTCTTGTATCTTGGTGTTCCAAAAAGCAAAATTCGGTAGCCCTATCAACCGCCGAGGCGGAGTATGTTGCGGCCGGAGCTTGTTGTGCACAAGTTCTTTGGATGAAACATACTCTCCTTGACTATGATTTACACTTTGATCATGTTAAAATATTTTGTGATAATACTAGTACTATTCACATGACAAAGAATGCAAATCAACATAGTAAAACCAAACACATTGACATTAGGTATCACTTTCTTAGAGATCATTATGAGAAAGGTGATATTGTTATTGAATATGTTTCTACCGATTTTCAACTTGCCGATATTTTTACTAAACCTCTAGATTATGCTAGATTTTCATTTATTTGTGGTGAGTTGAATGTTTGTATTATAGATTCTTAAAATTAAAATTTTGTTTTAACCCTTTTTGATGTATGACAAAAAGGGGGAGAATAATAATAATAAGTAAGTTTGTTGCTATTTGAAAAATAAGTATTTAAGTTTAAACTCTCTAAGTTTGATACTATTTGAGTTTCATTTCATGAAGAAAAAGGAAGTTTGTGTTTATTTGAGTTTTTGGACAAAACTATTGTGTTTGTTAAATGCTTTATGTATGCTTACATAGCTTTTCATATTCATGATAAATACATAGCATTGTTTGAGGGGGAGCTTTCCAAGCTTTTCCTCCTTTATTTGTTTCAATAACTTATATGTTTTGTCATCATCAAAAAGGGGGAGATTGTTGGCCCAAGGTTACAATCACCCTTGTTTAGTGTATTTTGATGATTACAAAACATATTAGTTATTTGTACTAATAACAATTGTTGTTTAAGTGTGTTTCAGGTTTATTATCATACTAGAAGTACTCTCACTCAAATACAAGGTTTTTGGACTCAAGACAATTCAATTTGGGTTCAAGTTGCAATATTGAAGATCAAGTGAAGATAGCCCACCTTGAAGAATAGCTTTGAAGTCCTTTAGAAGTTTGTAAGTTTAGAATGTTAAAGTTTGAATATAGGAAATTTGGCTCTAGGATTTGCACACACACTTGTTTCATGTATTTCCTATGTTTTGAAAATAGTTATTGAAAATGGTTATTTCTAAGTTTTATGCCTTAGTTTATATATACATGTACCAAAGCTTTATATCCTGAAAAACTTGTTTAAAACATGTGTATAAACTATTTTCTGCATAATACTTAGCTATATGTATTTTCAAAATATTTATCAAAATTTTTCTAACTCAAAACAGCCCAGTTTTTCAGTTTCAGGCAACATCGGTCGACCGGCCCGGTCGACCGGCGATGTGCCTGGACATGCACTGTTTGTGCATGTCCGTCGGTCGACCGGACCAGTCGACCGACGGAGAGCATTCTGCTCTCGGGAATTTTCGGTCGACCGGACCGGTCGACCGGAAGAAGGAAACTGTGTTTCCTCCTTTTGGGTCGGTCGACCGAACCGGTCGACCGGGAGCCAACGGCTACTTCCAGCTAGGCTGGCGGTCGACGGGACCGGTCGACCGCCAAGTCTGCAACTTAGCAACGGCTCTTTCCTCTTTGGGATTTTCTGAAAATCTGTTTTCTTTTTCTGTTTTAACAGACTTTTGGAGAGTTGTTGGGGTGCTTTTGCAGGTTGAATTAGGTGAAAAGAAAATGTTTTTAACTTATTTTCAACCCTATAAATAGAGGAGAAGTCTCTCCTTCATATCACTTAGAAAAATTCCTCAAGTTTTGTTGTTTTCAAAAGAGAAAAGAAAAATTGTTTGAAGCTTTCAATTCCTACTCTTTCAAGATTGTTTTTCAGTTGTGTTTGATTCTCTATATCACTCTACAACTGAAGTTTTCTCACCACACTTCATAGAGCCAAAAATCCTATACTCATTCTATAGTGAAGTTGTAATTGAAGTGAGAGTGTTTGTAAAAGATTGAGAAAAAGTGTAGTGATCAAGTTGTGATCACTTTGTTCTTGTAATTCCTTCTTGTGGAGCAACCTCTTCGGTAGAGGTCCTTTGTACTTGGTGGAGCTCGGTGCTCGGTCTTCGGTAGACCAATTGTAAAGGCATCCTCGGTGGATAGTGGAAACCCTTCACGGAGGTGAAGGCGGGGACTAGAGCAAGTGTGCTCGAACCTCGAAACAAATCATCTTGTTTGCGATTGCCTTTGCGTTATTCTTGCTTTCAATTTCTCTTGCTTTATATTGTCTTGAATTATTTGCTTGAGAACTAACCCTCTACTTGTGCAATCTTGTCTTGTTTACTTTACTTGCTATACTTGTTGTGTTACATTGTGTGCATCTCATTTCTCATCATCATACTTGGCATTGATCGATCACACCTCAATACAACACGATTGCATTGCGCACCTCTAACCCATATCTAGCGGAATTGGGAGGAAGGAGTTCAGAACCTCGCAAGGGGTATTCGGCTCTTAGTCGTGTTTTGAGAGATCGTTGCATCACTCATTTAATTAAAGTTTAAAAAGATCATTAGATTAGCATTCACACCTATTCACCCCCCCTCTAGGTGTTTTTTCACACGGTACATTCATAAACTCATTGGTTGTTTCATTTACTTTAGCAACCAATTTTTGGCGCCGTTGCCAGGGAGGGAACGGTGTAGTTGTTTTAACAACTCTTGTGTGTTTGTTTCAGGGACTCGAAGATCAAGATCTTGCATTCAAGCTTTGCCGAGAAGACTTGAAAATTCTGTGCCCCTACTCTCGAAAGTAGGAAACAGAATTTCAAGAAATTGCTTTGCAAATCTGAAATTTTTTTGGGACTACTAAAAACTTTATTTTGCAGGACATATTGCTCGCAAAAACTTTAGTTTTTACATGTCATATTTGTGCTAGTGTTTCTATCCAACATCCCTGTTTTTAAGTCAACAGTAAAATATTCGTTGAAAGTTAAAAATTGATTAGACATTTGCATTCTAGGCACAAGTCTTTTCAATTCTTTTACTTTACTATTGAAGAGAGCTGGAGACAAGATATGTATGCATAGCATATAGTTTAGGAAACATTCTTGGGTGATTTTGCTTTTGAATGCTACTTTCTTATATCTTGCACACTTGCACGAATCAATTCTAAGGGCAAAACCCAAATCAAGATAAGGTGGGGAAGTCATTACCCTTCCTTAGCCCACAAACCATCTCCAAGCACGCACAACCTAAGCCTAATTAAAATTTGATAGACGTTGGCCTTAGGGACATCTCGAACTCAATAGGAGATTATCTTAAAGAGGAAAAGTGTTAGAAATTGACTCCTGTAAAATCAGTGTCAAGGAAAGGGATTGAGGGCCGAAAGCCCGAAGATTGGTGGTTACTTAATTAAAGAACGTCTTTTGACGGAAAACCTCCCACCAATCTTGCCCTGACCTGGCTGATTAGCTTGTGGTCAAGGTCTACATTCTACCTCTTGTGGACAATCAACCAATTAGGAGTTGTCTAGGTCAAGGATACCTTAGACTAGGCTTGGTTGATTTTTATTGTTGACTGCTGTTTGAACTTGTTGTGATTGTGATTGTGTTTGTGTATGCAAGTGTGGTCGAGAGACCCCAATTCATCTAGGTTGACTAGGAACACATCACCACCTAAGTTTGAACCAAGACCAGATCCGGTAATGGCTCAATCCACTTCATTGCAGGATAGGTTCTACCCCATTAGGACCTCACTTCCATCGTGCATTTCACTTCCATCGGTTGGTGAATACAATTTCGAGCTCAAGCCTCAATTCATCAACACACTCCCCAAATTTCATGGTCTAGAGTCCGAAGATGCCTACTTCTTCATAAGAGAATTTGAGGAAGTATGTCTTATGATGAAAATCTCACACCTTGTAGACGATGCTATTAGGTTGAGATTTATCCCGTTTGCACTTAAGGACCTAGAAAAAAAGTGGCTCTACAGCTTAGCAGCCGGTTCCATCACATCTTGGGATGGTTTCATCAAGGTCTTCTTGAAGAAATTCTATTCTATCCATAAAACCGCTCTCTCATTAGGAAGACGATCATGCAATTTAAGCAAGAGCCTAGTGAACCGTTCTGGAGGTACTTTGAACGCTTTAAGGACCTCCTTGTCCAATGTCCACACCATGGAATAGAGAAATGGCGACAATGCCAAATTCTCTATGACGGTTTAGACTACTCCACCAAAACCCTCTTAAAAAGTATGTGCCAAGGGGGTTCTTGCAGAAAGATGAAGATGAGGGATGGGATCTGTATGAAAATTTAGCTGAGAAAACCATCCAATGGGAATCTGCGAGTGAGACCCATAAGAATCCTAACTCCATCTCTTCAAAAGGAGGTCTCCACTCCATAGAATCGTCCATCGCTAATGAGGCTAAGTTAGCTAATTTAGCTAGAAGACTGAAAGCTCGTTACATGGGCAGATTAGAAAGCCTAATGAAATTGAGGAATAAAAGTTCACAAAAAAAAATAAATAAATATGAGGCATAGGAGTTAATGTTAAAGAACCCTTAGTAAACTTCACAGTCACGATGGTGCATACGAATCAGGGTAAATTAATAGACTAGATGAGAAGTTCAATTTGACTCCTTACTTTAATTGATGACATGTTTTTGAATGGAGACTAAATTTAGGAATGAAAATTTTGATATTCCTATAACTTATAGATTACTTAAGATCTCACAAATATACTTCAAATATTTTCTCCTTCAAAAAAAAAATGCTTTTCGAAAATACTAACATTTTCTCTTCCTTTTTGGATTTTGTGGGTGTAATCCGCTGAAAACCCTCACGAGACAAAACTCGTCCTCTAGGGGTGACCTAGAGGTTCAACGGCTTGTTGCACATGCTCAGTGCAATCGAGTGACCTGCGAAAGTGGTCTAATAATTGATTCGAGTTAGTCTAATGATTTTTGCTCGAGGGCGAGCAAAAGATAAGTGTGGGGGTGTGATTTGTCACATACATTGCATTCATGTTGTCACTTTACCACACTTGTTTGCTAATAAATGATATTAATAAGTGTCTTTTTTCTTTGCTAAATGTAGGCCCAAATGCTCAAAGGAATAAAAGGAGAACAAGCCCAAAAGCCCACTTTATTCTGAATTAATTCAGAATAAATTCGAAGTGAAGAAGTCTAGGCTATATCTTGGCATATCAAGGGGTGAGAAAAATCCTCCTTGAATCGAGGAATCAAAGCCAAAAAATTCAAAAGCTGATTCAGTCAGTGGTTGAAGCAGCAACAAGAAAATCAGCAGGATATGCGAGAAGCCCTTCATACCAGGAGCCTCCTCCCCTTTGGTGTGGCCACGTGGCCACACCAGTGCCGCAAAAACGCGGCCCAAGCCGCGTTTTTGCGGCAAACTGAATTCAGTTGGGGGAGCGTTTGCTCCCCCAACGTTCCCGGGATCCTGATTCGTGGGTTTTTGGCTATAAATACCTCTTTCAGCAGAGAAAAAGGCAGCGAAGACTAGGATTAAGTTTTGCTTTTATTTTCTTAGGATTTGGACTGTTTGTTAGCTAGAATACAAGTTGTAGTTCTGTTGTTTACTTTGTAGTTCAGTTTAAAAACTTGTGAGAGAGAGGACTGAGAGCTTGTACTTGAAGAATTGAAGTGACAGCAATACAAAAGTCTAGCAAGTCTTCTTCCAAATTGCAGTACGGTATGCTTTTCATTATGTCTTTGTTTTCTTCGCTTTCCATGAGTAACTAAATATCTTTCTGGGCTTGTTATCTAACTCTCTCGTTCTTCTTCTCTTTTGTTTTTAAAAGAATAAAAAGACCCGATGACTCATATGAATGCCTCACTTAAAGCCTTTCTTTTTTGAAAGTGTTCTTGAAGGCACATGAGGATGGGCTTGAATAGTTGAACTCACACTCTTTGACGAACATCTCGCGAATCGCTTTTAATTCATTCTTGTTCTTCGCACTTGCTGTTTAACATTCGATTCCTCGATTTCTGAAGAAAAAGATTCAACTTTCCTAAAACATCTTATGTGCTTTACTTAAAGCTTTCTAAAAGACAACTCTAAGTTTTGCAAATGATCATTCGAGGGACTTAACTTTTCAAGAGGAGAATGAACAACTGAGTAGTAAGATAGCGAGCCCAGACCTTCTTTATTATTACAAACAACAAAATCATTTTCAAGTTTCCTTAATCACCTTCTCCAAAACCTTTTCTGAAAGTTGAAATTTCTCTTTTCATCTCCTTTCCTTCAATTCTCTTTTTCCTAAAAAACGAACACAAATTCCTTGCTTTTAAAACGACTCATCGAAAAGCTTCCATCGCATCCCTCTTTGTGGACATGACCCGTTAGCCACAAGCTACACGGTACATTCATAAACTCATTGGTTGTTTCATTTACTTTAGCAACCAGTGCACTATTTTCTTTAAGCTTTTACTTTCTTCTATTTAATTTCTACAATGAACTATTGCTTGTTCTTTATTTCATGTCTAGCTAATTCATTAACATGACTAAATAACTTTTAATTTCACTAACTACTAATTCTTGGGTGATTGCTACTTTATATGATTCATTGGATGCTTTCTTCTTTTTAGTCTTGCAAACTACAAGTCTATCTTACCCCCAATGAAGATGAGTTGCTTTTTATTCTTTGCAAATGCTATGTTCCCCCTCCATATGATTCATGTGAGCCTCACTTAGAACCTTGTCTTTAGAACAATTGCCTTGATGGAACATGAAGATGGA
Source organism: Agave tequilana (assembly GCA_038442645.1). NCBI lineage: Eukaryota > Viridiplantae > Streptophyta > Magnoliopsida > Asparagales > Asparagaceae > Agave > Agave tequilana. The sequence goes on from JAVJIF010006500.1 coordinate 206,532, forward strand.
GCACTTCACTATGCTAATGACTACATTACAAGTTTCTTATTTCATGCTCGCTTTATTATAGCTTTGATGGACTAATAAATCTTGTATGTTTTCTTAGCATCTTTAAGAGTGACTATCCTTGTTCCACTATTGAAAATCTATTTAGGGAGCCAATGATTCAAGGAGGCAACTAGCCTAGCCTAGATGAGAAACACCTTCGACATGGGACAATACAAGGACTTGGCAAAGTAAGACACACCATTGCCAATGAATCAATATGAGGCATGCATCACCCAACGAGAGTAGTAAGTTAGTAAATTAGAATGTTAGTTAGTCATGACTTCTCTTTCTATCATACAAAGAAAAAAAAACCTCTCTTCTGAAAACTTTCTCTTTTCAAATATCTCCGTTTTCCTTCATCTTTATTTTCGTTTCTTCTTTTCCTTTACACAACCACCAAAGATTTTTCACTCACTTTTCATATCGTTTTGTTTTTCATTTCTTAAAACAAAGAAGAACCTTCGTTTTTCTTCACTAAATTTTAATATAAAACCTTGAATGCTTCTATTGCTAACCCTCCCTGCGGATACGACCCGTCCTAGCTTATGCTACGAACGGTGATTCAGAAGGAGTAAAGTAAACCGGCATATACATTCGAAGTTCTTGATCATCGGTACACGGACATCAACGATTTACTCTAAACCGTTTTTCAATACACTTAATCCTTCCGAACAAATTTTTGGCGCCATTGCCGGGGAAGGTAACAGTTATTATTGAATTTTGGAACTAAAACGAATTTTTCTTCTCTGTTACAGGTTATAGGTCAGGGAAAGCAAGAAAAAAGATTGCAGTAACATATAAGTGGTCTTGGGCCTCTGTTCTAGAAAGCAGAGACCAAGCACCCTCTGGATTGCCGTGTTTCCTCGGCTCTGGTCGCGGATCCGCGGCATAAAGAAGTTCACTACTGACTGGCTTTTTGCAGGGCTGCTTGCTTTGCAAATTATAGTTCTCTGCAAACTTTATTTCTTATATGCCATCACCAGGAGCCTGCTAATAAACCAACAGTAAAACATTTGTTGAAAAAGTTCAAAAATTGATTAGACGTTTGCATTTTAGGCACGTGTCTTTTCAATTCATTTACTTTACTGTTGAAGAGTGCTAGAGCAAGGTACATTTGCACTGCATTTAGAATATGACTCATCTCTTGGTTGATTTACATCGCTTTGAGTGAATCTTGTTTGCATATCTTGTACACTTGCACAAACTGATCTTAAGGGCACCACCTAATAACAAGATAAGGTGGGGATTTAATCACCCTTTCTTGGCCCAAAAATCAGATTCCAAGCACTCACAATCCCAACCTTTTTAATAAAAATTGATAGACGTTGGCCCCTAGGGACATCCAGACTCGTTAAGAGATCAGCTGAGGTTGGAAATTATTTTTGATTCACACTCCAGTCAAATCAGTGTCAAAGGTTAGGGATTGAGGGGCGAAACCTCGAAGGCTGGTGGTTTGGCTTAATTAGGCCCGTTGCTTCTGCGCGGATACCTCCCACCAATCTTGCCCCCACCTGACTGATTAGCTGTGGTCTGACTCGAGCAATAACCTTCTTCGGTTCATCGAATAGTTAGGAGTCATCTAGGTCCAGATATCCTAGATAGCTTGTGATTGTTTTTTCCTTTTCCTTGTTTGTTATTTTTTTTCTCGCTTGATTGCTTGGTGAACGTTGTCTGTGATTGTGCATGCAAGAGTGGTATCGGGACCCAATTTCAGCAAGACTTGTTAGGACTTCTACACTTGCACAAACACCACTTCCTGACACAAGTCCAATCATGGCTAACAATACATCTCTCTGAGACAAGTTCTACCCCATTCGCACTTCACTTCCTTCATGCATTCTTTTACCCGAAGCTACTGGAAACAATTTTGAGCTTAAACCACAATTCATAAATACACTCCCAAGATTTCATGGCCTAGAATCTGAGGACGCATATTTCTTCATTCGTGAGTTTGAAGAAGTGTGCTTGATGATGAGAATTCCCCAACTGGGGGAAGATGCTGTTAGATTAAGGTTCATTCCCTTCGCGCTTAAGGATATGGCCAAGAAGTGGCTATACAATCTGCCTGCCAGTTCTATCTCGACATGGGATGAATTGTCAAAGTCTTTCTTAAGAAATTCTATCCCATTCATAAAACGGCTCTCATCAGAAAAAACATAATGCAGTTTAAGCAGGAATCAAGTGAACCATTTTGGAAGTATTTTGAACGGTTTAAAGATTTATTAGCCCAATGTCCTCATCACGGCACAGAGAAGTGGCAACAGTGCCAAATTCTCTATGACGGACTAGATTACCAAACGAAGACACTCCTCGAGACTATGTGTCAAGGAGAATTTTTAAAGAAAGATGAGAACCAGGGTTGGGATCTTTTTGAAGCTTTAGCAGAAAAAATCATTTAGTGGGAGTCTTGTCCTGAGAAAACCAATCCCACCACTTCCAGAGCCGGTATGCATTCGATTGAATCTTCTATAGCTGCCGAGGCAAAGATAACTCAATTGATGAAAAGGCTAGAACTGCTTGAGGTTAGGGAACCAAATTCTGTGAATCAGGTCAACCCACCACCTGTGATCAACATGGGTTGTACCTACTGCCATGCTCTCAACTACCTGTTTGAGGAGTGTCCCGTCTACCAAGCTCAAATGTACCCTGAGAATATGAATGCAGCATACACCAGACCTAACTACAATCCATACTCCAAAACATACAACCCGGGATCGAGGAACCATCCAAATCTTTCTTAGAGTCAGTCTAGTCATGAGCAACCAAGACCATCATTTCCACACCAATATCCTGCTCAGTCTCATCAATCCAGTTTCCAACAGAGTCCACCAAATTTCCAAACAAGCTTCCAACACAACTTCCAGCCCACATATCAGCAACAACAAACACAAAATCATCCTGATAAAAAATTGTCAGATTTCGAAAGAATGATTGAAACCTTATCTAAAACCCAGGCCTCAATGATGAACACCCACAATCAGGTTATCAATAGGTTAGAGGTTCAGATAGGTCTGGCTAGCTCATTGAATGAAAGACAAAAGGGAACATTGCCAAGCCAGCCAGTGCCCAATCCTAAGAACCCCTTCCCTATTCATGAAGCTGAAGACATAGGTCCAAGTCAGTGTAATACTGTTCATATTTTGAGATCTGGAAAGCAGATAGACAATCAGGTTTCTAGTCCCCCTGTTCCAAATAAATTAGTGTCAACATCTCATGTTCCAGTACCACCAACTAAAAATGATCCATCTTCAAGTTCACAACCTTCAACCTCCAAATCGAATAATAAAGACAAAGCAGATGAGCAACCATACAAGCCTATCGTATCATTCACTAATAGGCTAGCAAACCAAAAGACTAATGCTCAAATGGAGAAAATTAGAGAAATATTTAATCAGGTTCAGATCAATGTACCCCTTCTTGATGCCATACAATAAGTCCCCTCATATGCCAAGTTCTTGAAAGATATGTGCACTAAGAAAAGGAAAACAAATGTCTCAAAGAAGGTCTTCCTTGCTTCTAATATAAGTGAGTTGCTAACTGGGGCAATTCTCGTGAAATATAAAGACCCAGGGAGTCCAACTATTTCTTGTATTATAGGACAGACCACGATAAATAGGACATTACTTGATCTAGGAGCCAGCATAAATCTTCTTCCTTTCTCTGTGTATCAGCAACTCGGGTTAGGCGACCTCCGTCCAACCAGAGTTACTATACAACTGGCTGATCGATCTGTAAAGATTCCAAAGGGGGAGATTACAGATGTTCTCATTCGGGTCGGGGAATTCATTCACCCCGTGGATTTCATTGTTCTAGAGACGCAACCCGTACATAATCCCAAAGCTCAGAAACCTGTAATTCTAGGATGACCCTTCCTAGCCATTGCAAACGCAATCATCAACTGTAGGAATGGATCAATGCGTCTAACTTTTAGAGATATGACAAAAGAGGTAAATGTTTTCCACCTGGGAAAACAACCTCGAGATTTGGATAATGAGTCATTTGAAGTGAACTTGATCGAGGGATTAGCAAGTGAACATGAAATGAAAATTGAATATGAGTTTGATAGAGAATTTGAATTGGAGTCTGATGACTTCAATCTTGATCAAATAATTGAATCCACAGTAGAGTGGGCAACAGATGCAACCCCAATCCTCCCCTTACAAAGGAACAACCATTGATAGATCAAGTGCCCTCTCCGAGCTTAAGGTTCTTCCTAGTCATCTCAAGTATCAGTACTTAGGTGAAAAGGATGCATTTCCCTTGATAATTGCATCCCATCGACGGAACAATAGGAAGAGGATCTTCTTGTAGTCTTAAGGGAAAATCGAGAAGCCATTGGTTGGACCATGGCTGATATTAAGGGAATCAGTCCATCCATTGTGCAACACCAGATTCATTTGACGGAAGATGCAAAACCTAAACGTGACCCACAACGTAGACTAAACGCGATCATGCAAGAGGTTGTTAGAGCTGAAATTTTGAAGCCATTAGACAATGGGATCATCTATCCCATATCCTATAGCCAGTGGGTTAGTCCAGTCCACACTGTGCCAAAGAAAGCCGGGTTTACCGTGGTAGAAAACGATAAGAAAGAATTAGTATAAACTCGTCTTCCAATGAAGATTCGAGTCTGTATTGATTACCGAAAATTAAACACTGCCACGTGTAAAGACAACTTTCCCCTTCCGTTCATAGATCAAATGCTCGAGAGACTAGCTGGACATGAGTATTACTCTTCCTGGATGGATATTCAGGATACAATCAAATCCCTATCGCTCCCGAGGATCAAGACAAGACTACCTTCACCTGTCCCTTTGGAACATTTGCATACCGAAGAATGCCCTTCGGCCTATGCAACGCTCCTGTAACGTTTCAACGTTGCATGCTTAGTCTTTTTTCCGATATGGTGGAAATTTTTTTGGAGATTTTCATGGATGATTTTTCCATTTATGGTGATTCCTTTGAACAATGCTTGCACCATCTTAAGTTAGTTTTACAACGATGCATGGAGAAAAACTTGACACTCAATTGGGAGAAGTGTCACTTTATGGTCAAGTAAGGAATTGTCCTAGGGCATGAAGTTTCAAACAAAGGAATTGAGGTTGATAGATCGAAAGTGGACGTTATAACAAAGCTCCCTGAGCCAAAATGCTTAAAAGACATTAGATCATTTTTAGGGCACGCTGGCTTCTATAGAAGATTTATTCAGGGGTTTATCAAAATTGCTAGACCTTTAACAAATCTCTTAGGAAAAGATGTACCCTTCAATTTTGATAAAGAGTGTCTACAAGCTTGGGAGGAGCTTAAACACAGACTTGTTTCGGCATCAATAATCTCAGCGCCTGGTTGGACTAGGCCTTTTGAAATCATGTGTGATGCCTCCGATTATGCCATAGGCGCTGTTCTCGGACAACGTACTAATAACAGGCAACACGTGATTTACTATGCTAGTAGGACGCTTAACGAGGCACAACTAAATTACACGACAACTGAAAAGGAATTTTTAGCAGTTGTGTTTGCATTGGAAAAATTTTGCCAATACCTACTAGGATCTAAGACAACGATTTTCACTGATCACTCCGCCCTTAGATACTTAATGCAAAAGAAGGATGCAAAGGCCAGACTGATTCGATGGATACTTCTTTTGTAAGAGTTTGATTTGAAAATTAAAGACAAAAAGGGCGTTGAAAATGTGGTGGCAGATCACCTTTCGAGAATTCCTAATGCACCAATTGATACTATACCTAACAATAAAGACTTTCCTGACGAACACAACTTTACGATGTGCAAAGAGCCCTGGTATGCTGATATAGCAAACTATCTTGCAACCGGGCAAACACCTTCAAATTGGTCAGGTCAGGACAAGTATCGCTTTATGAAACAAGTACGGTTTTTCTTTTGGGATGAACCGTATCTATTCAAATATTGCCCTGACCAGATAATTAGAAGGTGTCTTTCTGAGGATGAACATCAAAGCGTATTGATATTTTGTCACGAGCTGGCTTGTGGTGGACACTTTGGTCCACGAAAGACAGCTGAGAAAGTCCTTCAGAGTGGGTTCTATTGGCCCACTTTCTTTAAGGACGCTTATACTTTCTGCAAGCTCTGTGCCAGATGTCAAATGATCGGTCGAATCACACATAAAGACATGATGCCCCTTACACCGATCCTTGAGGTAGAAATTTTTGATTTGTGGGGCATCGATTTCATGGGACCCTTCCCTCTATCTTATGACAACCAATATATTTTTGTGGCCGTAGACTATGTTTCTAAATGGGCTGAAGCTATTCCGACTAGGACAAATGATAACCAAGTTGTCATCAAGTTTTTACGTGAAAACAACATTTCTCGCTTCGGAGCCCCCCGTGTGATAATTAGTGACAACGGGAGTCATTTCTGCAACCGGGTTTTTGAAGCCCTAATGCGGAAGTACTCTATCTCTCATAAATTTTTCACGACCTATCATCCTCAGACGAACGGGTAAGTGGAGGTCACCAACAGACAAATTAAACTGATATTGGAGAAAACTGTCGGACAAAATTGTAAGGATTGTCCATAAAACTCATTGATGCCCTATGGGCATATCGGACCGCCTACAAGACTGTCCTCGGTATGTCTTCATATCGAATTGTATTTGGAAAACCCTGCCATTTACCTGTGGAGTTAGAGTACCGTGCTATGTGGACACTAAAACAGCTGAATTTGGACTTAGACAAAGCCAGTAATTTGAGAAAACTACAGATATCCGAGTTAGAAGAGTTACGAAATGATGCATATGATAACGCTCGGATATCTAAACACAGAGCTAAGCTTTTCCATGATAACTCAATTCATAGGAAAAATTGTCTCAGGACAAAAAGTTCTGTTGTACAACACTAGACTCTACCTTTTTCCTGGTAAACTAAAAACCAGATGGTCAGGCCCTTACATCGTCTAGAATGTCTCTCTCATGGTGCCATTGAAATTTTCGATCCCAAAGATGGCAACACTTTCAAAGTGAATGGTCAACGCCTAAAGCCATTTTTCACCACGGAGTCTGAGTCACACAATGTTATTGAACTGGGTCTTTGTGACCCAGTCTATATGTGACCACGTTATTTCACACTTTTCCCGATGTCTCCTGTAAATCATTTTAGAACCTCCTTTGTAAATAAAAAAGGAAAAAAACAAAATAATAGGGACTTAGGTGCTAAATATCACCTAGGTTTTTTTATCTCTTCCTACACTCCCTTGTCTTTCTAAATAACCTAGGGTTGTAAATCCTAGTTTCCACTTGGGCAATTTGGGGATTTCGTCCTTCTCAGCTCCTTATAAATATCCCCCTCCCGTGTTCTCATTACCCTACTTTCCATCTCAGATCTGCAACGCACTCAGCCAGCGCCGCCCCCCCAAATTTTTCTGTGCTCCTCTCTCCTCTATATTGCCGCATTTCCACGGCCACTGCCGCGCCTCCCCGGGTATCTGGAAGAGCCTGGACCGCCGCCAAATTTCTCTGCAGACGCGGCTATCTGAAGCCCCCCGATCTACAATCCACACATCCGCTACCACAGCTAATTGCTCTCTGCACTCCACTTTGAGTTTTTCCCCTACGTAGTCCGGGGGAGGTTTGCGTATCCCTTCTCGTTACTTCATATTATTCATCATGGCACCGTCTATTTTCGCTGAAAAAGATTTTGCTAGAATTCTTAGCAATGTTAACAGTTATGGTCATATATTTTTAGATCGTATTCGTGCATGGAATTGGTATAGATTAGTTTATGATAACTCAGATCACGAGTCATACTATTGTCCTGAGCTCGTCAAACTTTTCTACAATTTTATAGATTCTGAATCTATCAATTTTGACACATACCAGATCTTGGTGCACATGCCCACTGGGGATATTATTGTCACGCTTCTTTTACTAGAGGAACTCACACATGTCCCTTGCAACCCACATCATAGCAACCCCCTACCTTTAATCGATTACATGACTGTCATGGGGGCTCGCTGTACGGAACAAGATAGGGGGCTCAAATCCAGTACTACATTTAGAAACGTACATTGTGTTGGTCGCTGGATTCAACGCAACATTTTAGGGCTTGACCACACGACCTCCTTTAACAGGCCGGTGTTGCAGATTATACACGACCTGATGACTCGGTAGTACACTATCTGTATTAACAAGATCATCTTTCATAGTATCATCACCAACTCCTCCCGCACACGCGGTGCAAAGTACTCGCACCCAGTTTTGATCACTCGTCTGTGTAGGACTTTCTTACCGATGCAGTTTTTGACTCATATGATAGGGTGTTCGTTGAACATGAGAGGGCGACTAGCGCTTACAATAGTTGTCTTCATGCGGTCTGGACTCCTAGTGTCCAGTCCGAATATGTCCCTGTGGAGTCCTCTTCGGAGGAACTTTTAGAGGAGGAGGATGAGCCGGCCTTTTGGCAACAGGACCCCCAGCTGATTCACGCACCTTCATGTCTACCATTTGACGAGGCATGAAGAAGATATTTCGAGGGCAGATTCGACTATGCAAACAGGTTGCGGAGCAGACATCTCACCTAGACCGCATTGAGGAGGGTCTACGGCGATCATAGTCGGCCGGACCTAGCACCACCACTGGTCCAAGCCGAAGGCGGGGGTGACACCTTTCTTTACCTATTTCATTCGTTTATTTTCTTGCATACATTGAGGACAATGCATGGGATAGGTATGGGGGTAGATACTAACATAGGATTTTATAGACTTTTTCTTTTAGATTTCTAGGTTTCTCTTTTCTTATAAAAAACGAAAAATAGAAAAATAAAATTTTTTGATCCATTTTTTGAAAAGAATTAACTTGATCTTAGGTATTAAGAAAATTCTAAGCTAAGATTTCTTAATATAAGTCGAAATAAGTAATTTTGTTGGATCTTCAGGTTAAGAAAGAAAAGAATAGAAAAGATAGCTAGATTTTGAAGTTTTTCTAAGAACTTGCATGTTGAGGGATTAATCAAGGACTTAGTGACTTTGTTTACATAAATATAAAAAAAAAGAAAAAAATTAATGAATCATTAATAAAACTTGATCACTAATTAAGCTGGTTGGTTGTGCCTTAAGAAGCATAACCAGTCACGCCTAAAAGTGGTTGAGTCCTTAGCATTCGTGGCCTAGTTTACTCGAGACCTTGAAGCTTAGGGATGTATCTTCATCTGGTGCCCTAAGACCATCTGGTCTGGGAGTCATCGGTAAAAGGCTCGCTACACGGGTAAATTAGAAAGCCTAATGAAGCTAAGAAAATGTAAACAAAAATATATAAAATAACATAAAAAAATAAATAAATAAAGATATATATATATTATATATATGTGAACAAATGAACTAAAGTCTAAGAAAAGTCCCTCGTACATATGTATATGTGTCAGGCCTGATACAAAATTCAGTTTTCTCTCTATTCTTAGAAACTTAACCTAAGTTGAAAACAAGATTTCAAATGGAAACTTATCAAAAGAAGGAAAAGTTTAGAATAATCCGAAACCGATAGATCACCGAAATTCTTAAAGAAAATGGATCATAATAAAACACCTCTCTTTTTCACTAACATTTTCTTTTTCCTTGGGATTTTGTGGGTGTAATCCGCTGAAAACCCTCAGGAGACAACATTCCTCCTCTAGGGTAACCTAGAGGTTTAAAGGCTTGTTGCACGAGCTCAGTGCAATCGTGTCACCTACGAAAGTGGTGTAATAATTTAGTTAGGATTTTTCTCTTTGCTTATTTTGCTCAGGGACGAGCAAAAGCTAGGTATGGGGGTGTGATTGGAGTCATTTATGCATCATTTTCTACCACCATGCTATGTTTTATCTGAATAAATATTGGATTTTTATTGCTTTTTTCTCTCTTTTTTCAGGTCCAATGTTTAATGAAGAAGGAGGCCCAACAATTATGATTTTTTGAGGAATTAAAGAATCATTTAGAAGCCCACAAGAGGAAAGCCAAGGTCTGAACAGATCCAAAGCGTATTCTCAGTTTTAGAAGATCCAGCTGGGGATACGATATAAAACAGAAAGGCACAAAAATCCACTAGCGCAGCGGCCAAGATACGGCCGCGAAAACGCAGCACATGCCGCGGAACCGCGGCAATCTTCTGGCCGTTACTTCAGCGTTTGATCCGGAGGCTGAGGTGGGATGGCCTCTTCTCATGAAGACTATAAATAGACCCCTAGGGCCTCTGTAATCATGGAGGAGAAAAGAGCATTGTTTATAGGAAAATTGTTAGGGTTTCTCTAGGTTTTCTTTTAGTCTCTTATGTAATTTTCTTTTTCTCCTTCTAGAATCCAGAAAAGATAGAGTGAGAGTGAGCAATCTTTGTAATTGGAGACGGTGACAACGCAATACAAGGCTCAAGCTTTTAATCTTCCAGTCTTTTCTTGTTCTAGTGCACTATTTTCTTTAAGCTTTTACTTTCTTCTATTTAATTTCTACAATGAACTATTGCTTGTTCTTTATTTTCATATCTAGCTAATTCATTAACATGACTAACTAACTTTTAATTTCACTAACTACTAACTCATAGGTGATTGCTACTTTATATGATTCATTGGATGCTTTCTTCTTTTTAGTCTTGCAAACTACAAGTCTATCTTACCCCCAATGAAGATGAGTTGCTTTTTATTCTTTGCAAATGCTATGTTCCCCCTCCATATGATTCATGTAAGCCTCACTTAGAGCCTTGTCTTTAGAACAAGTGCCTTGATAGAACATGAAGATGGAGCACTTCACTATGCTAATGACTACATTACAAGTTTCTTATTTCATACTTGCTTTATTATAGCTTTGATGGACTAATGAATCTTGTATGTTTTCTTAGCATCTTTAAGAGTGACTATCCTTGTTCCACTATTGAAAATCTATGTAGGGAGCCAATGATTTAAGGAGGCAACTAGCCTAGCCTAGATGAGAAACACCTTCGACATGGGACAATACAAGGACTTTGCAAAGCAAGACACACCATTGCCGATGAATAAATATGAGGTATGCATCACCCAACGAGAGTAGTAAGTTAGTAAATTAGAATGTTAGTTAGTCATGGCTTCTCTTTCTATCATACAAAAAAAAACCTCTCTTCTGAAAACTTTCTCTTTTCAAATATATCTGTTTTCCTTCATCTTTATTTTCGTTTCTTCTTTTCCTTTACACAACCACCAAAGATTTTCCACTCACTTTTCACATCGTTTTGTTTTTCATTTCTTAAAACAAAGAAGAACCTTCATTTTTCTTCACTAAAATTTCAATATAAAACCTTGAATGCTTCTATTGCTAACCCTCCCTGCGGATACGACCCGTCCTAACTTATGCTACGAACGGTGATTCGGAAGGAGTAAAGTAAACCTGCATATACATTCGAAGTTCTTGATCATCGGTACACGGACATCAACGGTTTACTCTAAATCCTTTTTCAATACACTTAATCCTTCCGAACACTCTGCATAGGATGGCGAAATCGTCAAGGCAACAATTTTGGTGGAGTATCTTCTCAGAGTATCTTGCCTCTTCTATCTTTGAAGGTTGGAACTCCATCTTGATCTGAACTCTTCTCTAATGAATTGAGACAACCAAAACTAACATATTGGATAGAACTTTCTTTGAACACTTCATTTGACTAATAATATTGATAAATATCCCATCATCCTCCTACTCCAGGGATTTAGATTGTAAATGCCCCCGAAGAAAAGGAATTAGTGATGAGGATCCAATTAATGGTGAAGTGTTAATCCGGAGAGGGCATCATGCTCTAAAAAGAGGAGTACGTTGTAATACAAACAATTAGTCTCACGTAGAATGTGCCTAAAAATAGGATATGGTTTATGTAGGGAGAGAGGAGATAAAAAGACATCGGAAGAGTTTTTAAAGTCATCAGGAAAATAGCGCAGAGATCGAAAGCCAAAGGGAGCGAGAACGGCGCTTGCAGCAGGCCAGGACAGAGCCCGATCGACTGGTATGCACGACGTACACAGGCACGGCTCGGTCGACGTGGCAAAGGAATGGTCGACCGGCATTGTCGACCGACTGGCACAGGCTACTCTCAGTTGGCCCCGGTTGACCGGGCGGTCAGCCGAGGACAGGAGTCGGTCGACCGACCGATCGACCGACAGACAAGTTCTATCACTCTTGAACAGATTCATACTCCTTTCCTGATTGGGGTCAAATTCAATTGGGGTTTCCTAAATTTCTGGGACTCTCTAGCTATAAATAAGGGTTAGAGCCCTCATGAATTATATCCCTCACTGAAAAATCCCTCTTGGAAATTCTTTGAATTAAGGAACAAGTCGTAATTGATTGTTGAATCAATAAAATCTCTCTCCTTTGCCCCGAGAACGTAAGCAAATTGTCGAACCTTGTAAAATATTGTGTTGGCTTCCTTTCTCTTTCGTTTCTCTATTCTTGATCGTGTGGGTACTTCTCCGGCGCATTCATCTCCGTTGCTTGGGTTCCTCATGTTGGTTGTTGCCCAGAGAGAAGATGCTAGGCGCAAGAAGTTCTCTCATGAGACGTAACAAGTGGTATCAGAGCATCTCAGGTTCATCGTGGGATCATGTGTCGATCCTAGAGCATTAGTCGCTGTTTGGCGGAGATGTGTGTCGATCTCAGAACAACGTTAGGACTGTTTATGGGATCGTGTGTCGTTCTCAAAACAACATTTGGATTGTTCGAGGTATCAAATTTGAAGGAGTAGATCGCTTTGAAAACTCTTCGAGGGTTTTGCTTTGAGGTAAAGATTTTATCTTTTTCTAGTTTGTTTGATCTAACTCTGTTTGTTTTCCTCACTGTTTGAGTCAGTTGAGAAGATGGCTGGAGATAGTACATCTACAGTGAAATCCGTGAATCCACATCCATTGAGGATTGATGTGGTGAAATTCGACAGCAAAAACAACTTTGGTATGCGGAGATGTGAGGTGATAGATGCATTGACGGCATCAAACCTCGAAAACACTCTACGGTTGGAGAAAAAGCGTGAGATGATCGGAGAAAAATCGCGCACAAAAAGTGTATGTTTTGAAATCAAGATTTAAAATGTGTGTACTTTGGCTTCCTCGATGCTTCCGTTATAGCATACAGGCTAAAACGAGTCGAATCTACAGGGACGGGAAGCGATATAAGCTTTACCGAAATGTTCACGTGTATGTTAAAAGTTCTTTAATGTTTTAAAGAATGAAAAAAAAAGAAAACAAAGAATGCAAAAGAGAAGTACGGTGAAACACGAAGAAGTGGGAAACATAGAAAGTGGTATTTGTGATTTTTGTTTATATATCTAAAACAAAGTGAAAAAGAAAGAAAACCCATGGCTACTAACTACTAATGGCTCCACTAACAATCTAACCTCTTAGTGATAGTTGCCTCACATGTATCATTGGCCATCACTAATCCTTAGTTCAAGAGCGCTTCAAAGCATGACCCATACGATAACTTTCACATTCAAACTCAACAAAACAAGTGCAAACTACGCTTAAACCATCAAAACTAAACAAGAGTAAGCATGGAATAAAGTAATGTTAACTTGTTAGAGAGTTAGCATGTTAGAGTGTTAGATCCATCATCATGAGCCATCAATGGCTCTTGCAAGAGCAAGACCAAGGGGAGGTTATTAGATTCATGTGGATTATCAAATAAGAGGTTAGCAAGTTAGTGGTTAGTAGTTAGTTGCCATGAGAGAAAATTAACTAAACATGTAAAAGGAGTTAGATAGAAAACAAAGAGAGGTAAAGAGAGAACCTTTCATAGTTTGTCACCTTCTATTACAAACACTCTTACTTTTCACTCACGTATCACTCTCTCTCCTATTACAAGATCTAAAAGAAATGAAAAATATATAGAGGAGGAAGAAGAAGAACTAGCCTAAACTAACCTAAACTACAACATGGAAAGAAACTACCCTACTCCCTGGATTTTCCATCTTCAGAACCCAGGGGGTATTTATAGACACCAGGGGAACGGGGGCCAGGGGGACAACCCTAGCACAAAGTACGGGCACGGTCGCGCCCGTATGGCTGCAGAAACGCGGCAAAAGCCGCGTTTCTGTGGTTGTACCAGAGCGGCGCACGCAGCGCCGCCTACTGCGCGCCGCTCATTTGTCCCCTTATCAGCTGCATGTTTCTGTTTTTGGTGTTGGACCCCTGGTTTTGACGAAACTGCTCTCCAAAGTCAATGGCTATATTATAGGCCTTAATCACCCATTAAATGGTGATTTAGGGTCTTCTTCTTCATTGCACACTATAGTCCTAGAAATATACAAAAGAGATATTATTAGCAGAATTTAATATGAAATAAATGTGAAGATTTGATATGAAATATGCAGTTTTAGACACTAATCACGAAACTACTATTGAAGAAGATTGGGACAAGATGAATCAGATGGCGTGTGGCTTGATCAGGTATTATTTTACACAAGACATCAAGTATCACGTGTTGCATGAAATATCTGTTAGGCAGCTGTGGGAGATCCTGAAAAAAAATCTGACAAAGAGCACTAAATCGCGATTGTAGTTAAAGAGAAGGCTTTATCGTTTTCAGATGAAGAGAGAATACTCCATTGACGAACACATGAATAGCAACACAAAGCTTCTTATAGACCTAGTTAATGTGAATGTGAAGATCGATGAAGAGGATAAGGCGGTAATTCTATTGAATTCTCTTCCTAAAGAAGAATATGAGATCTTTACTCTTACCTTGATCAACGGAAGATAATCACTTAACTATAATGAGGTATCTGCTGCTCTTGTGAATTATGAAGTAAGAAGGTAAGTCAGGTTGTTTCTTCTGGGAGCACAACAATAGAGGCATTGGCGGTAAGAGGCAGGAGTTCTAATTGAAAGGGCAGAGGTGATCAGGGAAGATCGAAGTCCAGATCAGATTTCAGAGACCTGAAGAAGAATCAGTGCGCCTTATGCAAAGAGCTAGGGCATTGAAAAATTGATTGTCCGAAGGCCAAAGGTAAAAAGAAGAAGTCAAAGACTGAGACAAATCTCGCACAGGTGGTCAGTGAAAATACTGTTGGCCCAAAGGCCATTAGCCCTATATCTTGTTGAATATTTTGGTGATAACAAACCATATTTAGTTATGTATTTAACAATTTTGTTTAAAAGTATTTCAGGTTAAACAGGTTGTTTTGACGGCTCCACTATCAAGACTCACAAGTTTGGACGCCGCTAAAAATGTGCATTCCCAAGCTAAGCACATTAGGAAGCTTCGGGATCAAGACATGAAGAAAAGACCTAGTCAAGATCAAGACAATGAAAAAGTCCAAGATTTGTAATTTTGCTTTTCTTTTAGACTTTTTGTCAAAACCTAGATGTTAGAAGTAGATTTATGGGATTGTCACTCACACACACACTTTAGTTTGATTTATGGCTTCAAAAATAATTTCAAATTTTATTTCCAACTTAGTTTTATAGCTAACATGTTTTTCGGAGATTTGTTTTAGAAACTCTAAGTTTTTTGAAAAAATCGATTTTTGAGAAAAACAAGTTTTTATCAAGAGAAACTTTATCAAAATGTTTTAACATGTTAGGGTAGTGACATATGGTCATACTTCTATTTTTACAAGGTCCAAAACCCCAAACCACAAGACCAAAACCAAAAGACCCAAGTTCTGGCTTTCTGCAGTTCTATTTTTCAGAACAGACAGGAGTCGGTCGACCGCCCGGGTCGACCGACGTACACGCTGTGCATGTGTGTACGTCGGCCGACCGCTCCGGTCGACCGGAGCACTTACAGTGCTCTCTGTTTGTTCCGGTCGACCGGGGCGGTCGACTGTAGTCCCCAATGGTCAAAAATATGACCGTTGGCGGTCGACCGGCCCGGTCGACCGGCAGCTGTCAGAAGTTCTGACAGACTCCAACAGCTCTATTTTTCTGACAGATTTTGTTGGGATCTCACCCCAACGAATCTCTCCAGCCTTTTTACCCAGTTTTTCAACCCCTATAAATAGAGGGTCACTTCAACATGATAAGATAACAATTGCTAAACATTATACAAGAGATTTTGATAAGAATTTCAAGTCTTCATTTTAGAAAAGATTTTCAAAACCAAAATTTCCATACACCCATTTGAAGCCTATTCCTCTACTTCTCTCTAGATTTTGCACTACACAATCCCAAATTTCTACATCTACATATTGGTTATAGGATTGTGCATGTGAGCTATTTTGTGATCAAGTGTGATCATTTTCTTCTTGAGTGAAGTTGTAGAGGCATCGGCCTCAAGGCGAGCTAGTGTGCTCCGGGTGGTGTTGCGGCATCACAAGTGATCGGACAAGTGTGTCCTTGTATTGAAGATCCGGTGGGATCGACAATAGTGGAAATCCTTCAAGTGTGAAGGCGGGGACGTAGAGCGTGGCTCGAACCTCGAAAACATATACTTGTGTTTGCGTTTGCTCGAATTTTCTCTAAACTCAACTCCTTTATTTCTTGCACTACTTATTGTGTTTATTGCTAGTCTTGTAATTTGAGCAATTTGTTAGTAGAATTTTTAATTCCACATTGTTGCCATATTTCATATAGCCATCACCTATTCACCCCCCCTCTAGGTGATTTCAATTGGTATCAGAGCCTAACCCTACTATTTGGTCTAACAACCTTAGGGAGATCCTTGCTATTTGGCTATATTAGTTGCATTTTTCATTTATTGTGCTTTATATTACTCATCCATGGCATCACTTGACTTTTCTAGCATCAAGTCCCCACCAAAGTTTGATGGCTTGAACTTTCCTATTTGGAAGGTCAAGATGAACCTATTTCTAAAGTCCCTAGGTGTTAGAGTAGCTAGGGCCATCACTAGAGAATTTGTTGAACCCCTCACCGATGAGAGTTCATGGTCCGAGGACACCACCAAGGACTATGAGGCAAATGCTAGAGCCCAATATGCCTTGACCCAAGCTCTAAATGAGGATGACCTAGCACACATCATTAATTGCAAATCCGCATTTGAAGTTTGAAATATTTTAATTGTGACTCATGAAGGAACGTCACAAGTCAAAAGATCCAAGATTGACTTGCTACGTTCTCAATATGAGAATTTTTACATGTTTGATAATGAGAGCATTGATGACATGCTCACGCGTTTCACCAAGATCACTAATGCCTTGTCTTCTCTAGGTGACGCAATTGATAATGACCAAAAGATTCGCAAGGTCATTAGAGCTCTTCCCAAAGCATGGGAAGTAAAGGCAACCACCCTCAAGGAACTCAACGATAGGGAGGAGATGGACTTCTCCGGCTTCATCGGAAACCTCAAGACGCATGAGATGGAGATGAAGGTAAGAGAAGAAAGGGAGGCACCCAAAAAGAAAGCACTTGCCTTCAAAGCCACTCCAACCATTCTTGAAGAGGATGACTCATCGGAGGATTGCGATGAGGACTTCGCCATGCTCATCCGGAAGGTGGGCAAGATGTTCTACAAGAAGGGACGGCAAAGCAACTTCCGAAGAGGGAGACCTCAAGGAAGGTATGAAAAGAAAAGAGAAGAACCCGGTCCTTGCTTCCATTGCAAGAAGATCGGACATCTTATTGCGGATTGCCCCGCTCTTCAAGCAACCACCTCCAAGAATGCCCCAAAGAAGAAAAAGGCTATGGTAGCAACATGGGATGACACGGAGTCAGAATCCGAGGAGGAAAACGACGCCGCACACATGTGCTTCATGGAACATGGGGAGGATGCATCAAAGGTAACAAACGAAAACTCAATAGATGATGATGAGCTAACTATGGATGAATTAGCCCAATTTTTTGAAGAACTTCAACATAGATATGAGATTTCTGAATCTCATAATAAAAAGTTAAAAAGGGAAAATGAATCTTTAAAGATAAAATTAATATTATTGAAAAAGAGAAAAATGATTTATCTTGTGCTTTTAAGAAAGTAAAAATTGATTTTGAAAATCATAAGTTAGCTTGTAAAGGGAAAACCTCCATTGCATCATGTAACAAAAATGAATTTTTGGAAATTCAAAAACGAGTTGATGTTTTAGATTCAACTCTTAAAAAGTGTGCTTTTGATTTAAATAAGTTTGCATCCAGATTTCCTAAGGGAGTAACCCAAGAGAAACACACTCACCATGCACATGCACGGAAACATGCACACACACATAAACATGCATACATGTATAGTATTGGTAGAATTTACATATGCACGCATTGTGGCCGCAAAGGCCATTTAGAAAAGTTTTGTTTTGCTAAAAATAATGTGCATAATAAATATGTTTGGGTTCGTCCTGGTACTAATCCAAAAGGACCCAAAAAGATATGGGTACCAAAAGACCCACCAAATTTAGATGATGCAGGTGGATCTTCTTCCTCCAAGACTTAGGAGGAGACGGTGCCCGGGTGGTGGATGCAACTAAGCTCAAGGAACACATCGCATTTGCATCGCTATCTTGGAGGCACCTATTTTGGAGATTGCCCATGCTTGGTAACTTCTCCATTTAAAAGTTTTTGTTTGGTTATTTATATACACATGTATAGGATTGTTAGTTTACTTTTATGATACATTGATATATGCTAGTGTAAACTTACATCCCTATCATGATTGTATATATGCCATGTTTTAATATCTTGTCTTTTATACCATGTCCATTGTATGTCTACATGCCATGCCTAGACTAGTTTATTTATATATACTCATTGTATTTTCAAAACTAGAATTAAAATTTTGTAAAAATTTCATATTCAAGCAAATACCTTAGAGATGGCAATTGCGCACCTCAACTCATTCAAGAGGAATCAAGAGGATGAAGTTCAGAACCCGTCACCGGGTATTCGGCTTCAACATCTCTAAAACTTTATTTTTGTATGAAAATTAAATAAAATGTTTTGTGTGAATATTTTGGTTGACATGATAACCTAATAAAGATTTAAAAACATTGTTGTATTTTTGTATGTTATATGTATCCTATTTAATTGTTAAATATTTTCATTTAAAATTTTTTTTGGAGCTCTGTCTGTCCACAGTTTTTTGGGCAAAGCCGGTCGACCGGCCCTAACCCCGGTCGACCGCCAGTGCCTGAAAGAGAACAATTTTTGCTCTCTGTTGCTGGTCGACCGCTCTGGATTACAGTGCTCTCGGGTTTTTCCGGTCGACCGGCCCGGTCGACCGTGCGTCGTATTCAGCCCCAAATCTGCTTTTTATTTCACTCTCTCTCTCACTTTTCTCACAACCCAGCCGACGATCCCCTTTCTCCCCTCTTCTCCAAAAATTCTCCCAACTCAATTTCTTTCAAATCCTTCAAAACCCACGTTGGAATCACTCTTTGTGGGTTGAATCATCAGTCTCAAGGCTTCCTCACCACCAGATTTCCAGGATTTCAGATCTAGGGTTAGGGTTTTCTCACCTTCAGGTAAAAATCATCTTTTTACTCTAAATCTTGATATCTAGCTCTTAGTTTTCCTTTCACTTGTCAAAAATTTTTAGGTTTCTTCTATTTAGATCAAGCCTTATCAATCTACCCTAAAAATCAACCTAAAAATCACATTTTTCTCCCAAAATGTCAAAAGGATCTAGGTCTGAGAAGGGAAAAAGCATAGTTCCCTCATCTTCCACCACTCCTACACCTAAAAGACCTTTTGTGAACGATCTTACAGAAAATCGTTTCATTCAACTTTCCAAAAAATCTGTAATTTCGGGAAGATGTGTAATTCTAAAGGATTTTGAACACCTAGGGATCCCTCGTATCCTCAAAAGAAACTCTTTGCATCATTTTATGACTATTAGGGAACCTGTCTACACATCCCTAGTTCACTATTTCTATGCCAACTATGCCTATGAGGGGGGTCGTGTTAGATCACGTGTTTTAGGGAGAGATATAGACATCCCTATAGCACGATTTGCTGACTTGCTACATCTCTCCTCTGGAGGAGTGGATGTTTATACTTTTGATCTAAGCGACTTTGAGTATCCGGATGATGAGTCTGCGCTCACCGCCTCCACTTTGATTCACGGGGATGACAACCCCGGTTTAGTAAGGAATGAGGATGTCAACAAATTTACCCTCACCTCCCAAGTCCTTGCAAAATTCATTTTCTACAACATTCTACCTAAGTCCGGTGAGTATAGTAATGCTAGGGGTTCAGTTCCTCTCATAATCTATTGCCTCTTGAAAGGCATTAAGATTGATTTTCCTCACCTCATTGCTACTCACATGGCCTCTGACCATATCCGCATGTCCGGTAGGCACTTGCCTTATGGAATGCTTATTACTCATTTGCTTCAGAGATTAGGTTTTGATTTGTCCTCTGAGACTCCCTGTCAGCCTGCTATAAATTTAGACAGCGTCCTTTTGAAGAGGATGCAGGCTCAAATGCGTCGTCACGCACAAGAGCACCCTCCTGCACCTCCTGCTGATATCCTAGGGTCATCTTCGGCCCCTGGATCCTGTTCCGTCCCAGGGATTTCATCTGCATCTGTGCCATCTTTATCACCTGAGTTCCAGTCCTTCATATCTTCTGAGATTCGCTCTCAGATCCAGGAGCATCAGTCTTGGATCGAGCAGCGAGACGCAGCCTTTCGGGCGGATTTGGAGCAGCGTGATGCAACCCTTCGCGCGGAGATGGACTCGCGCTTCCAGGGATTTCGTAATGACATGACTTATTTTGCGAACGCCATGAGATTCGTGGATTCGCAATTTGAGACATTATTTGCGAAATTCGATATGATTGGTCCAGATCCCACGACCATTTCTCGCCCTCTTCCATCCTCCGGTCCTCCATTTCCTTTCAGAGACCCTACTGCAGCTCCACCTCCACAGCCCGGCGTTGCTGGTATCGATCCAGAGGAGGTCGGTCATGAGGATGATGATCATGATGGTGATGAGACCATGGCAGAGGGTGATGCGGAGGAGAGTTCATCTGAGGAAGGCGACGCTGAGGAAGGTTCGGACGATGCTGCTGGTGGTGCTGAGTGACCTGCCCCTTTTGATGATGTCAAAAAGGGGGAGAGTTATTTGTTGAGAGAGACTCCATATTTTGTGTACTTATAGTATTTTCTGTTGTTGGACACCTTTATCTTGTATTTATGTTTGTGTGGACATGTACTTGTGTTTGTGTGGACATGTACTTGTTTATGTTGGTTATGCTTTGTGGACATGTGTTTCATTTCTATTTTATGACATGAGTATTTTTTATCTAGCATGGATATATGTGTTGTGGATGTATTGTGGATTATCACCCACAATTTTTTTGAGAATTGTCTATGCTTGAGCATATTTTTGTATATGCATGTGTTGAGGGGGAGCTTCATTTGAAGTCTCTACCCAAAATATTTGTAATAACTATATATGTTTTGTCATCATCAAAAAGGGGGAGATTGTTGGCCCAAAGGCCATTAGCCCTATATCTTGTTGAATATTTTGATGATAACAAACCATATTTAGTTATGTATTTAACAATTTTATTTAAAAGTATTTCAGGTTAAACAGGTTGTTTTGACGGCTCCACTATCAAGACTCACAAGTTTGGACGCCGCTAAAAATATGCATTCCCAAGCTAAGCACATTAGGAAGCTTCGGGATCAAGACATGAAGAAAAGACCTAGTCAAGATCAAGACAATGAAAAAGTCCAAGATTTGTAATTTTGCTTTTCTTTTAGACTTTTTGTCAAAACCTAGATGTTAGAAGTAGATTTAGGGGATTGTCACTCACACACACACTTTAGTTTGATTTATGGCTTCAAAAACAATTTCAAATTCTATTTCCAACTTAGTTTTATAGCTAATATGTTTTTCGGAAATTTGTTTTAGAAACTCTAAGTTTTTTGGAAAAACCGATTTTTGAGAAAAACAAGTTTTTACTAAGAGAAACTTTATCAAAATGTTTTAACATGTTAGGGTAGTGACATATGGTCATACTCCTATTTTTACAAGGTCCAAAACCCCAAACCACAAGACCAAAACCAAAAGACCCAAGTTCTGGCTTTCTGCAGTTCTGTTTTTTCAGAACAGACAGGAGCCGGTCGACCGCCCGGGTCGACCAACGTACACGCTGTGCATGTGTGTACGTCGGCCGACCGCTTTGGTCGACCGGAGCACTTACAGTGCTCTCTGTTTGTTCCGGTCGACCGGGGCGGTCGACCGTAGTCCCCCAACGGTCAAAAATATGACCGTTGGCGGTCGACCGGCCCAGTCGACCGGCAGCTGTCAGAAGTTCTGACAGACTCCAACAGCTTTATTTTTCTGACAGATTTTGTTGGGATCTCACCCCAACGAATCTCTCCAGCCTTTTTACCCCGTTTTTCAACCCCTATAAATAGAGGGTCACTTCAACATGATAAGATAACAATTGCTAAACATTATACAAGAGATTTTGATAAGAATTTCAAGTCTTCATTTTAGAAAAGATTTTCAAAACCAAAATTTCCATACACCCATTTGAAGCCTATTCCTCTACTTCTCTCTAGATTTTGCACTACACAATCCCAAATTTCTACATCTACATATTGGTTATAGGATTGTGCAAGTGAGCTATTTGTGATCAAGTGTGATCATTTTCTTCTTGAGTGAAGTTGTAGAGGCATCGGCCTCAAGGCGAGCTAGCGTGCTCCGGGTGGTGTTGCGGTATCACAAGTGATCGGACAAGTGTGTCCTTGTATTGAAGATCCGGTGGGATCGACAATAGTGGAAATCCTTCAAGTGTGAAGGCGGGGACGTAGAGCGTGGCTCGAACCTCGGAAACATATACTTGTGTTTGCGTTTGCTCGAATTTTCTCTAAACTCAACTCCTTTATTTCTTGCACTACTTATTGTGTTTATTGCTAGTCTTGTAATTTGAGCAATTTGTTAGTAGAATTTTTAATTCCGCATTGTTGCCATATTTCATATAGCCATCACCTATTCACCCCCCTCTAGGTGATTTCAAATACAACTAGAGGGGGTGAATAGGTGTAGTTGCTAATTTAGGACAAATAATGCGGAATTAAAACGTAATTGCAATACACTATGTGTAACCAAAGAGTGTAACTGAATTTCCCGTGAAGGACTCTAGACTATCTCCTCTAGATTCCTCAAGATTAAGAGTTGAGGTGCTATATGAAGCTCTCTTGGTTCAACGCAAGTATGGGCACACAAACAATATCAAGCATGTATGAGAGATGACCAATATAAAGAAGTGCAAGATATAAGAGAGATAGAGTTAAGAGATGTGGATCAAACGCAAACACCAAGATAGATTTCGGGGTTCGAGCCACAGCTCTACGTCCCCGCCTTCACACAAAAGGATTTCCACTACGTCCACACAGGACATCCCACAAAGGGAACCACCACCGAGGAATTTGTAAATACAAACTTGGAGTATATAACTCCTCTCTCCAACACAACCACCTATACACAAGAGGTAAGGCACAAAGCCAAAACTCAATCACCTCTACACAAGAGGGATAGGCACAAAGCCAAAACAACAATCACTTCTATACAAGAGGGATAAGGCACAAAATCAAACAACAACCTCAATCGCCTCTACACAAGAGGGATAACCACAAACCCAAAACTCAATCACCTCTACACTAGAGGGATAAGCACAAAGCCAAAACAAAGGAAAGATTACAACTCTTGGCGATTACAATAGACCACAAACAATTTTTCTCACAAAAACAAGATCCTATAGATATGATAGATATGATAGCTCAAGTGTGAGAAAATAAGGTGATTGAAAATCAAAACCACAAAGAAAGCACTTAGGAAAAATACTAGAATGAAATAGAAATGAAGATCAAAACCAATTTCCCAAAGACTCTTTTTTCCCCAACCCTTGAAAACAAAATAAAAGATAAAACTTTAAAGCACAAAAAATCCTTTAAAATTTTGCTGCGAAACACTGAAAATATTGGAATGAAAGCTCTCTCAAAATCTTGTTGAAAACAGCCCCCAAAACCCCTTTATATAAGGTTGGGAAAAAACTAGCCATTGGCATCCAGATTGTCCTTCCGGTCGACCAGCCCAACGGTCATATTTCTGACCGTTGGCGCTCCCATCGACCGGCAGTACCCGAGAGTGGGGTACTTTCAGTCGGTCGACTGGCCTTCTTGACTGGTCCTTGTACACGTCCTCGTGCACATTGGTCGACCGGCCGATTGACCGCCAGCAGGGTTCTGGCAGCAATTATGGGACTTGAAACTTGGTCAATTTAACTCCAATAAAATCTCATAAATTCTTATAAATTTCACAAAAATAAGTTCTTATTAGATATTTGAATAACAAATATGTGTGACCAAAAATCATTACATATTACAAACAATTTGAACTATTTTTGTGATATAAAATATTTGGCCTTAAATAAAAACCGTATTTTTCAAAACTTGGATTTTGAAAAGAAAAACCGTTTTCTCTGAAACTTATATAAGAACAAAAACATGATGTTGAAAAGAATTTGAAGCATATTGTGTATGGATAGAATCCAATATACATGTAAATGATATATCTATGTTTTTGACATGAAATCCAAAAATAGGTTTTGTTAATTACAAAAGTCTAAACACATGAATAGAATCATCAAATTAAGTTTTTCTAAATATATGAAGCATGTATGTATATAGATGAAATCTAATATAATTAAATCATGTAAACTTGTTTTGATTCTATCTATTCATGAAAATCATATATATGTATATTCGAAATCCAAAAACCGGTTAAACTGAAAACCAAATATATTGAACTTGTGTGTGTGTGAACTTGAGCAGATCAACACTACCTTTCTTTACACATGATCTAAACACAACTAAACTAAATACAAACCGAAGTCTTCTTGTATAACTCTTCTCCAAGTTGGCTTGATCCAAACACGATCCAATGAGCTAGACTCTAACTGAGTGCTAGATGCAATCTTGACGCGCGAGTTCTTGAATCTACATGTGTTAGCTCTAAAACTCCTTTGTTGAAGCTAGACACCTACTAATATCTTGATCAATAACTGAAACTATATAAACACAAGATCATTAGTACTATAACTACATGAGTTAATCATCATCAAAATTAGAGTGATGGGCTTTTGGGCCAACAATCTCCCCCTTATTGATGATGAAAAAATTCATAGAGTTATATATGCATGGATTAAAGATAAGCTTCATAGAAGCTCCCCCTTAACTCATGCATAACTATAAACAAATAGAATGTATAAACTAAATACAAACATATATGCATAAACAGAGATATGAACATACATATATAAACTCTCTAAATTCTTCTCCTCCTTTTTGTCAATTCATCAATAAAGGGGTGAGGACAATCAAACAATAAAGATGTATATGCGATATACATTCATGAAGAGGAGAGACAGTAAGTTAGCTCCCCCTGCATACATGCATTACATGGAGAAGGGATAACTAGACCCTAACCCACATAAAGCATAATATACAATGTATAAGCAGAGATGCTAAGCTCCCCCTACACACGTGTACCACATAAGGAAGAGAGGTCAAGCTCTATTATATGTGTAATACACTTCAACATGAATCTATATAAAGAGGAGATGTTAAGCTCCCCTTGCATATAGGTAATACATATCAACAAATTTTAAAACCACTTTTCAAAACAAAATTTTGAAATTTCTTGAAGTCAACAAAATGAATTATGATTCCAATGAAATCAAATTATAGTTGACAAAAGCAAAAATTGGTACCATTTGTAAAAAAAAATTTAAGATACCAATAGTAGATTTTGATATCAATTGAAGGTGAAACATGAAGTATATTTTGATACCAATTGAAATACCGATTGAAATCAATGTATAAGCTTGTATAAATACCAACTAATATTTGAAATAAACTCAAGCTTAATATAAATATAATTTGTGCTTTAAGAATGTAAGGATATTGTAAAACAAACACAATCAAATCATATATATGTATGTATGAAACTGGAAATACTAATTGAAATTGATACTAATTGA
Organism: Agave tequilana; assembly: GCA_038442645.1. NCBI lineage: Eukaryota > Viridiplantae > Streptophyta > Magnoliopsida > Asparagales > Asparagaceae > Agave > Agave tequilana. The sequence continues at coordinate 232,463 of JAVJIF010006500.1, forward strand.
AATTTGTAGCATACATATATAGAAAAACATACATGAGTATACAAAGATGAAATAACATGAAGATCATGTGTATAACTCATACCTACCACCCTATTCATGCACAAGTTCAAAAAATATTCAATAAAAGTATACAAGGAATGGTCTCCCAACCATCCGTCCTTGGGTTGATAGGGGTTTTCAAAAATAAGAGTTTGAAAATAATATAACATGTTTGAAAACTCTACCAATTGAAAAATAAAGAGTAGTTTTAAAGAAATTTCGAAAACTAGTATTAAATCCTTCAAGTAAGGAACAAAACATGAATATATCCATGAAAACATGAAAATCACACAATAATCGACACTCAAAGTCTATAAAGCACAAGAGATTATCATGAATCAATATCATGAGTAAACAAGATGATGTAGAGTGCAAAAATCATGTAATAATCATAAACATGGAGATAGGCAATGAAGCTCATATGAATTTTCTTTTATCAAAAGTAAGAAATTGTAACGCCCCGATCCCGGCGATACGGGGACGTCACTGCAACGTATATACGTAGGTCAGAATTACCCTCCCGTATATACGCTAAGCATCAGTACAGACAAGAATCAGAGTACGGAAGCAAATGGTGCATTATACATTCCAACACATATATATATACAATCACAGAGCTATCACCAGGAGTGATGAATATTACAAGAATATAACATCACATACAAGCGCAAATGCGAGAGTACAAGGAATATACATAAATATGAACAGTATAAAAGGAAGCTCACATACACGTATACAAGGAAAGTACAAGCATAAATAGGAAAAGGGCACTCACGAGTTTGCTAAGGGAAAACTCGAGAGGCATAAAGGGGGTCTGGAAGGATGTAGCATCCGAAAGGTTGGCTGGAGGTCCACGCTACCGCTGCGCTGCTCCGAACACACGCTCCTAGCTCCAAGACCTGGACGTGAGAATCCAGGGGAGTCAAATGATACTCCCCAGGCGAGTGTAGAAGCAAAACCAAGTGGTGAAGCAGGGTGAGCACAATAATGCATATATCAAGTGGAAATACTCAGGAGGCAGATAGGATAGAGCGGGTAAGAGTAGATATGGCATGAAAATCATAAAACAGGAAATCATAACATAATACTCATAAAACGTGTAATCCGATATAAAGTCCGGGAAAAAGCAAATACGGTAAGGCACAGCACAAATTCATAGCTATTTAAGATGTAGGCTTTGGTATGCGTCCCATTCCACATACCTCTACTTACAACTTAAAGAGCCGATTATTAGACACTTTATTATTACTCGTCTTGCCCATATATCTCGGTATGTGGCTCGGTGATCGGCCAACTCACATACATCCATATATAAGCAAGTCGAGGTTGTTATTGGAAACAAACGGTTGTATCAACGAACTATGTTTACAGTGGACCCCGTACATGCCCGGGATAACGGTCCATGATTGTTCCGTTGCATGGAAACGGAAGCCAGCCGCTAGGCCAAACAGTAGAGTCTTATTGTATGCTCTTGTCATGACATGAATAAGGGAGCCAGCTCTCCCCTCGATCCCCTGGAGTACCACAGGTAAGACCGGAAAATATAGTGCACAACCTAATGCCACTGTAAACACGAACACATATCGATATCCGCATGTTTCCCCCGACCCAATACAAGTTGGTCCCCTTTTAGGATTTATTAGTTTAATTATCACTTTACGGGAAAAACAGGAATTAGACATGATCAGGAATCAGGAGTACATAAGGACTATATTGTCAAGTCACTGCATGTAAAGCAGGAATACATGTCATGTCACTGATCATGAAACAGGATAACAAGTCAAGGTTCCCGTAAAGGTGATAATCACAAGTCAAATATATCATGCTGGATGTAAAGTGATGGCATGACGAGATGATGATAATTAACAAGTAACCAAGCATATAAGAGATTGACAATAATCAGGTGGCAAGTTATGTCAATAGATGGATAATAGTCTGGGTAAGTCAGGTCATACCAATAGGGTCCAGCCAAAGAGTAGCATGTCAGTTGGTCAGGTGATATACATGTGTTAAAAGGTAGCATGTAACTAACAGGTCTGAAGTAATAGTATGGCAAGTGGTAACATAAAAGCAATGACCCAAAGTCCAACAAGTCCAACGACCACGAAGGGTCGGCCACGCATAGCATAAAGCAATAAAAGATATAAAGCATGAAATACAATACATGAAGACTAGAGCAAGAATACTATCATAATCAATGGAATGAGAAGCAAGAGGGTAGCGAGTGAGAACACTCGCCTGAGTCACCAATATACCGAAATATCCGAACTCCACGGAAGCCTGGGATGTGCCACTAAACCTGATACAAATATGTAGAGAGAAGAGGAGAGAGAAAAAGAGAAGGGAAGATGATGTTTGTCAAGTGACAAGCAAGTAATACCTATACATGAGATAAGTCTAGAGGGTAAGGTTCATATTCAAGAAAGGAATCAACTAAGACAGATATCCAAAGTTAGTCGACTAGGGTGGAATAGTAGTCGACTAATAGAGGGATTAGTCGACTAGGAAGATGGGGTAGTCGACTAATATTGTGATCCAGAGAGTTGGATTTGGTTTCAGGGAATAGTTAGTCGACTGGGGTAAAATAGGTAGTCGACTAACAGACACTCTAAGTCGACTAATAGTATGGTCAAGTCGACTAGAGCTGAGATACAGAAAGTTGGGTTTCAGGTTCAGAAAAGGTTAGTCGACTAGGGTAGAATGGCTAGTCGACTAGGGTTATCAAGTCGACTAATACTTAGGCTTAGTCGACTAGAGCCGAGAGTTGGGGTTTCTCACAGGAAGAACTAGTCGACTAGGGGAATTTTAGTAGTCGACTAGGGGCGTCTAGTCGACTAGGGAAATAGATAAGTCGACTAGAACTGTGAAATCAGAAAGGTCACGTTTCAGCTAAGGGTTTCTAGTCGACTAGGTTCTAGGTCAAGTCGACTAACAGATCTAAAAACAGGGTACAGAACAGATTCTAATGGTGGTTGTGTTTGTTAATCAAATGGCATGATTTGAAGATACATGTATACATGATATGGAAGCATAAGCATACAAGGAAATAGACAAGTCTTGGTGAATAGGAATACTCACATAGATCGGTAATTGGAAGCTCTACATGTTCGGAAGGATCGTGGTTGACAATATCGCCAAATGGATCCACGGCGACACGATCGACGAAGGAAGCTACGGTCCAAATCCAAAGGAGGGTTGTTGTGGTGGTTGTGGTGAAGAGAGAGAAAGTCTAGAGAGAGAAAGTGTAGAGAGAGAAAGTCTAGAGAGAGAGTAGGGTTTTCTTTAGAGAGAGAAAGTGGAAGATGAGAGAGAGAATCAGGAGAGAGAGAGTGTGTGCGGTTGAGAGAGAGAGAGCTAGAGTGAGAAAGAGAGGAGAGAGAAACAGTGAGAGAGAGAGAGAGACTTCCAGGAGAGAGAGAGAGAGAGAGAGAGATAAACAGAGAAGGGGAGAGAGAGAGAACAGGGGGCTGTTGCCCCCCCCTGCCCCGCACACAGCGCCCCCCCCTTGGGGGCGCTCGGCCCTGGCCGCCGGCCTGGCGGCGCCGGGCGGCGCCGGCCGCCGGCAGAAGAGGAGAGGGGGCGGTTGCCCCCTCAACAGCACACAGGAGGGGGCTTTGCCCCCTCCAGCAAAGAGAAAAGAGAGAGGGGGCCTGCCCCCCTCTCAGCCCGAGCACAGGGGGTCCCCCTTGGGCCCCCTGGTCGGCAGCGGCCGCCGGCAGGCCGCCGGCGGTGCCCAAGGACGGGGTGGCTCCGGCCACCCCAAGAAAGGAGGAGGGGGCTCTGCCCCCTCAACAGGAGAGCACAGGGGGCCCGAGGCCCCCCCGCCACGCCCAAGGCCGCCGGCACGTGGCCGGCGGCGATCTGCCCTCGCCGGGGCAGCGCCGGAGGAAGAGGCTCGCCGACGGTGGAGGAGTCGGCCGGACATGGAGGGAGGAAAAAGAAAAGAAAAGAAAAGAAAAGAAAAGAAAAGAAGAAGAGAGAGAGATGGGAGTGATCCCACGCCGGCGTCGACCGCCGGAGGTGGCCGTGGTGGCCGGAGGTTGGGTCGGTTGGGTGTCGCCCACGCAAGAGAAGAAGAAGAAAGAAGAAGAAGAAAGAAAAGAAGAAGAAAAAGAAAAAGAAAAGAAAAGAAAAAGAAAGAAAGAGAGTGAGAGGGGATGGTGATGGGAGAGAATTAAATGAGGGGGAGGGGATGTCTCCCCACGTGGAGGGGAGAAGGTGCTGGAGTCGGTTGAGGGAAAAAGGAAAAGAAAGAAAAAGAAAGAAGGAAAGATTAAGAAAAAATAATAATATAATAATAAGGTAGAAAATCGACTGTCTCCGAAAAATCCCCAAAAATACCCGGAGGTAGAAAACGTCATCCTGAGGAATAATATGAAATCGGTTTTCAGAAATAAAATCCCGTTTTCAAATTAAAAATCCGGAAGTCAATCGCCGATACCGGTCTACCCCGGGTCGGCCGGATTTTGATAAATTCTGAAAAATCCCAGAAAATGCATTAAAGAAGAAAATATGATTTTAAGAAGTAAAGTGAAAGCGGAATTCAGAAATTCAATCCCGATTGTAAACTAAAAATCCTGGAATCGGTTATCTACCGACTCCGGTGGAAAATCCATAAAATCATAAAATCCCCAGAAAAAGAATGTAGGTAGAAAATATTATTCTAAGAAATAAAGTCTAAAGAATCATTTAGAAATTCCAAACCGTTTGTGAAATAAAAATCCAGGAATCGGTCAGCGGCACTGGCCGACACCGGTTTTGAAGAAATTCATTTTAATTCCAGAAAAATCTAGAAAATCATAGAAAATATATAATAATGGAAAATGATATTTAAAACTAAAATCGGTCAAATCTAATCACCGGAAAGACCAAATCGAATAATATACTATAATCGAGTTCCTGGTTCGGACTGGGACTGACTCCGAGTCCACGAATCCAAATCCAAGGCAAAACGTTCATATAAGGAATTCATAAAGCAAAACAAATACAGGAAACAAATCGAAAAAAAATACGATCGGAAAATCTGAATACGCAACTAAGTACGTATTCCGGGAACGGGGTATTACAATCCACCCACCTTACAAAAATTGCGTCCTCGCAATTTCGTTAAGGGGTGAATTGAATACAAAGGGGACAAGGGTGGAATTTATACCGATTAAGATATGAAATACTATGGGTAGGGCTCTCAAGTTGACTGATCCATAATAACCCTCTGCACTTTCGGCTGTATAAATCTCCGAATAATACTGAATAATACTGCTGATGCCGTGGCTGTGCAATAAATGAATACTGATGATGTCGTGGCTGTGTAATAAATGAATACTGATGATGTCGTGGCTGTGTAATAAAGAAAACCCCGAAAATCCTGAGCATAATAAAGAAGACCGATAATTAAGAATCCGACTGCTGTCCTCTGCAAGATAGCCAGATCAAGATCGATCTGGAGAATACCAAGCTTCATAGAATTGGCCGAAGAGATCACATAATAGTTTCCTTCTGAACCAGCCACTACCTCTCTAGTCTAGTCATATCTTAAAATAGTACAAGGCTTCATAAAACCAAAACATAAAACCAAAACAGGGAAAGGATAGGAGAGACTAGGAATCAAAGGAAAAGATAGTCAAGGAGGGATTTGAAATCGAAGGAAAGATAGTCAAGAAATAGATAACTCTGCACTTGCAGTTGGAATGTATAACCAAGACTCATGTATTCCAGTTGCAAATCTCTTTACCATTGATTTGCCTTCTGGACGTACTGAGGAGGTTTAGAGCCTAAGCTCTGATACCAACCTGTAACGCCCCGATCCCGGCGATACGGGGACGTCACTGCAACGTATATACGTAGGTCAGAATTACCCTCCCGTATATACGCTAAGCATCAGTACAGACAAGAATCAGAGTACGGAAGCAAATGGTGCATTATACATTCCAACACATATATATATACAATCACAGAGCTATCACCAGGAGTGATGAATATTACAAGAATATAACATCACATACAAGCGCAAATGCGAGAGTACAAGGAATATACATAAATATGAACAGTATAAAAGGAAGCTCACATACACGTATACAAGGAAAGTACAAGCATAAATAGGAAAAGGGCACTCACGAGTTTGCTAAGGGAAAACTCGAGAGGCATAAAGGGGGTCTGGAAGGATGTAGCATCCGAAAGGTTGGCTGGAGGTCCACGCTACCGCTGCGCTGCTCCGAACACACGCTCCTAGCTCCAAGACCTGGACGTGAGAATCCAGGGGAGTCAAATGATACTCCCCAGGCGAGTGTAGAAGCAAAACCAAGTGGTGAAGCAGGGTGAGCACAATAATGCATATATCAAGTGGAAATACTCAGGAGGCAGATAGGATAGAGCGGGTAAGAGTAGATATGGCATGAAAATCATAAAACAGGAAATCATAACATAATACTCATAAAACGTGTAATCCGATATAAAGTCCGGGAAAAAGCAAATACGGTAAGGCACAGCACAAATTCATAGCTATTTAAGATGTAGGCTTTGGTATGCGTCCCATTCCACATACCTCTACTTACAACTTAAAGAGCCGATTATTAGACACTTTATTATTACTCGTCTTGCCCATATATCTCGGTATGTGGCTCGGTGATCGGCCAACTCACATACATCCATATATAAGCAAGTCGAGGTTGTTATTGGAAACAAACGGTTGTATCAACGAACTATGTTTACAGTGGACCCCGTACATGCCCGGGATAACGGTCCATGATTGTTCCGTTGCATGGAAACGGAAGCCAGCCGCTAGGCCAAACAGTAGAGTCTTATTGTATGCTCTTGTCATGACATGAATAAGGGAGCCAGCTCTCCCCTCGATCCCCTGGAGTACCACAGGTAAGACCGGAAAATATAGTGCACAACCTAATGCCACTGTAAACACGAACACATATCGATATCCGCATGTTTCCCCCGACCCAATACAAGTTGGTCCCCTTTTAGGATTTATTAGTTTAATTATCACTTTACGGGAAAAACAGGAATTAGACATGATCAGGAATCAGGAGTACATAAGGACTATATTGTCAAGTCACTGCATGTAAAGCAGGAATACATGTCATGTCACTGATCATGAAACAGGATAACAAGTCAAGGTTCCCGTAAAGGTGATAATCACAAGTCAAATATATCATGCTGGATGTAAAGTGATGGCATGACGAGATGATGATAATTAACAAGTAACCAAGCATATAAGAGATTGACAATAATCAGGTGGCAAGTTATGTCAATAGATGGATAATAGTCTGGGTAAGTCAGGTCATACCAATAGGGTCCAGCCAAAGAGTAGCATGTCAGTTGGTCAGGTGATATACATGTGTTAAAAGGTAGCATGTAACTAACAGGTCTGAAGTAATAGTATGGCAAGTGGTAACATAAAAGCAATGACCCAAAGTCCAACAAGTCCAACGACCACGAAGGGTCGGCCACGCATAGCATAAAGCAATAAAAGATATAAAGCATGAAATACAATACATGAAGACTAGAGCAAGAATACTATCATAATCAATGGAATGAGAAGCAAGAGGGTAGCGAGTGAGAACACTCGCCTGAGTCACCAATATACCGAAATATCCGAACTCCACGGAAGCCTGGGATGTGCCACTAAACCTGATACAAATATGTAGAGAGAAGAGGAGAGAGAAAAAGAGAAGGGAAGATGATGTTTGTCAAGTGACAAGCAAGTAATACCTATACATGAGATAAGTCTAGAGGGTAAGGTTCATATTCAAGAAAGGAATCAACTAAGACAGATATCCAAAGTTAGTCGACTAGGGTGGAATAGTAGTCGACTAATAGAGGGATTAGTCGACTAGGAAGATGGGGTAGTCGACTAATATTGTGATCCAGAGAGTTGGATTTGGTTTCAGGGAATAGTTAGTCGACTGGGGTAAAATAGGTAGTCGACTAACAGACACTCTAAGTCGACTAATAGTATGGTCAAGTCGACTAGAGCTGAGATACAGAAAGTTGGGTTTCAGGTTCAGAAAAGGTTAGTCGACTAGGGTAGAATGGCTAGTCGACTAGGGTTATCAAGTCGACTAATACTTAGGCTTAGTCGACTAGAGCCGAGAGTTGGGGTTTCTCACAGGAAGAACTAGTCGACTAGGGGAATTTTAGTAGTCGACTAGGGGCGTCTAGTCGACTAGGGAAATAGATAAGTCGACTAGAACTGTGAAATCAGAAAGGTCACGTTTCAGCTAAGGGTTTCTAGTCGACTAGGTTCTAGGTCAAGTCGACTAACAGATCTAAAAACAGGGTACAGAACAGATTCTAATGGTGGTTGTGTTTGTTAATCAAATGGCATGATTTGAAGATACATGTATACATGATATGGAAGCATAAGCATACAAGGAAATAGACAAGTCTTGGTGAATAGGAATACTCACATAGATCGGTAATTGGAAGCTCTACATGTTCGGAAGGATCGTGGTTGACAATATCGCCAAATGGATCCACGGCGACACGATCGACGAAGGAAGCTACGGTCCAAATCCAAAGGAGGGTTGTTGTGGTGGTTGTGGTGAAGAGAGAGAAAGTCTAGAGAGAGAAAGTGTAGAGAGAGAAAGTCTAGAGAGAGAGTAGGGTTTTCTTTAGAGAGAGAAAGTGGAAGATGAGAGAGAGAATCAGGAGAGAGAGAGTGTGTGCGGTTGAGAGAGAGAGAGCTAGAGTGAGAAAGAGAGGAGAGAGAAACAGTGAGAGAGAGAGAGAGACTTCCAGGAGAGAGAGAGAGAGAGAGAGATAAACAGAGAAGGGGAGAGAGAGAGAACAGGGGGCTGTTGCCCCCCCTGCCCCCGCACACAGCGCCCCCCCCTTGGGGGCGCTCGGCCCTGGCCGCCGGCCTGGCGGCGCCGGGCGGCGCCGGCCGCCGGCAGAAGAGGAGAGGGGGCGGTTGCCCCCTCAACAGCACACAGGAGGGGGCTTTGCCCCCTCCAGCAAAGAGAAAAGAGAGAGGGGGCCTGCCCCCCTCTCAGCCCGAGCACAGGGGGTCCCCCTTGGGCCCCCTGGTCGGCAGCGGCCGCCGGCAGGCCGCCGGCGGTGCCCAAGGACGGGGTGGCTCCGGCCACCCCAAGAAAGGAGGAGGGGGCTCTGCCCCCTCAACAGGAGAGCACAGGGGGCCCGAGGCCCCCCCGGCCACGCCCAAGGCCGCCGGCACGTGGCCGGCGGCGATCTGCCCTCGCCGGGGCAGCGCCGGAGGAAGAGGCTCGCCGACGGTGGAGGAGTCGGCCGGACATGGAGGGAGGAAAAAGAAAAGAAAAGAAAAGAAAAGAAAAGAAAAGAAGAAGAGAGAGAGATGGGAGTGATCCCACGCCGGCGTCGACCGCCGGAGGTGGCCGTGGTGGCCGGAGGTTGGGTCGGTTGGGTGTCGCCCACGCAAGAGAAGAAGAAGAAAGAAGAAGAAGAAAGAAAAGAAGAAGAAAAAGAAAAAGAAAAGAAAAGAAAAAGAAAGAAAGAGAGTGAGAGGGGATGGTGATGGGAGAGAATTAAATGAGGGGGAGGGGATGTCTCCCCACGTGGAGGGGAGAAGGTGCTGGAGTCGGTTGAGGGAAAAAGGAAAAGAAAGAAAAAGAAAGAAGGAAAGATTAAGAAAAAATAATAATATAATAATAAGGTAGAAAATCGACTGTCTCCGAAAAATCCCCAAAAATACCCGGAGGTAGAAAACGTCATCCTGAGGAATAATATGAAATCGGTTTTCAGAAATAAAATCCCGTTTTCAAATTAAAAATCCGGAAGTCAATCGCCGATACCGGTCTACCCCGGGTCGGCCGGATTTTGATAAATTCTGAAAAATCCCAGAAAATGCATTAAAGAAGAAAATATGATTTTAAGAAGTAAAGTGAAAGCGGAATTCAGAAATTCAATCCCGATTGTAAACTAAAAATCCTGGAATCGGTTATCTACCGACTCCGGTGGAAAATCCATAAAATCATAAAATCCCCAGAAAAAGAATGTAGGTAGAAAATATTATTCTAAGAAATAAAGTCTAAAGAATCATTTAGAAATTCCAAACCGTTTGTGAAATAAAAATCCAGGAATCGGTCAGCGGCACTGGCCGACACCGGTTTTGAAGAAATTCATTTTAATTCCAGAAAAATCTAGAAAATCATAGAAAATATATAATAATGGAAAATGATATTTAAAACTAAAATCGGTCAAATCTAATCACCGGAAAGACCAAATCGAATAATATACTATAATCGAGTTCCTGGTTCGGACTGGGACTGACTCCGAGTCCACGAATCCAAATCCAAGGCAAAACGTTCATATAAGGAATTCATAAAGCAAAACAAATACAGGAAACAAATCGAAAAAAAATACGATCGGAAAATCTGAATACGCAACTAAGTACGTATTCCGGGAACGGGGTATTACAGAAATCATCAAAACGAAATATATTTCAAGGTATATGTATGTTTTGTTGAAACTAAATGTATACATACATATCCAAACATAGACTAGTCCATAAAAATATATTGCATGAAGGCAAGTGGCTCTAGGATATACACATGTTCTAATGGTTTTAGACAAAATTAACATATATATGAAACTAAACACATTTTTATGAAAATATGTACAAAAATAAGAAAAATAAGTAAAGATACAAGAATCATCAAAATAGATTATACATGTACATGTAATGAGTACAAATGAGCAATGAAATACAAACATATAATAATCAAATGTATCTCACCAATTGTACAAGAATAAACACAAGTTTTAATAAAAATTTCATCTAAACATGTAACCAAAACATGAAATATAAAAACATAAATAAACATGATCATTAGGGTAAATGCACGTGCTTTAGAGTTAGGATATACACAGTAGCAAAACTATAGTGAGAACACAGAAATAATAGTCCATATAAATATGGGTGTATCTCAAATACTACATATGTATATCACAAGTCTAATAAATATTGCATTTAAACATAATGAACATGAAAAATCAAGACATGCTAAAAATCATTAATGAGAAAGCATGTAAATATAAATAAAAAGTTAGAGATAGTTATCAAAATCAATAAGGTTAATTTCTAGGTCTCCAAATCATGGTGGTCTTCCCACCAAACATCCTTGAAGGTGATGCATCAAATGTAGTGTCCATCAAGCTCAAACGCATCCACCATCAAGACACCAATACCCTTACGTCAAGTGAGAGCCCACACCTACATCAAATACAATAGGGGTGGATTTGGTACCCATACCTTATTGAGTCCATGGGGGTTAGCACCTTTTCTAACCCAAACAAATTTATTTGCAAAATTTAAATTATGTATTCTATCATAGAAAAACTTTGCAAGGTGGCCCTTACGTCCACAATGTGTACAAGTGTACACATGAGCATACATAGTGTCATGTGTGTGAACATGAGAAGCATGCGTATGTTGTGATTGGTGTGCATGAATATATGAAACTTGTTTCTTTCGAAACATGGATTCCAATTTCTTGTGATCAATAACACATTGGCTCAAAGTGGAGCCCAAACAATCTACACTTTTCTTCAATATGCAAATATCATTATTAATACTTGAAGAAGAAGTGGAGCATGCAGTCTTATCAAAAGAGGATGATTCTATAGTAGCATGACAAGCATGAGCATCAAAATCATTTTTCAAAGAGGTGTTTTCTTTTGAAAAAAATTCCAATTCTTTTGAAATCAAAGCAATTTTATTTTCCAAAGAATTGTTCTCTTTTAAAACAAATTTCAAGTTTTGAAGACAAAACCTCATTTTTCTTTAAAACATCATCACAATCATTTTATTTTTCAAAATTTCATTTTCCTTTAAGGCAAAGACAAGTTGGGATTTCAATGAGTCCCTATCACTTGAAATCTCAAAACTCTCTTGCAAAATCATATTAAGTTTTGAAAACAAATTCTTATTTTCTTTTTTAATTTAAAACTTTTCTTTCTCAAAACTTTGTACTTTGAAAGTAAGTCTTCACATAATATAGATAGTTCTTCATTTAATGCATGTGCATCCATGTTATCATCACAAGAAGAACTAGCAATATCATCTAGTTAAGTGTCCGAGTTTACCTCAAGGGAGTTATTCCCTTGGACCATGAAGCAAGTTTCGTTGGAGTCATCTCCACTAGATTCTTTCTCCACATTGTTTATCGTTTGTAGCTTGGGAGAGGTCAAAGTATTCCACGGTGTAAAAGTAGAATCACAATGAGAAATCATAGATAAATATTCTTTGCTAAGAGTACGCCTAAGTACCACTAAGGCTTGTGCATTGACCTCTATATACTTGTCATTACCAAGATAAGATTTCTTGATAGTGACAAAGTAAACATGCATTCATAGGGTTTTAAGGTATATACTTATCTTATACTTTCACATATCAATGTTGGTAACATCATACATGGGAGGGGTCATGAAATCCATGAGTGTATAAACAATATGTGTGCAAATACAAATCTAGATTAGCAATCTAAGATCTTACTCCTAGGTGGTTAAACCTAATATCAGGAGCGTAGGCTCTGATACCAATTGAAAATACACCTAGAGGGGGTGAATAGGTGTAGTTGCTAATCTAGGATAAATAATGCAGAATTAAAACTCAATTGCAACACACTATGAGTAACCAAAGAGTGTAGCCGAATTTCCCGTGAAGGGTTCTAGACTATCTCCTCTAAATTAAGAGTTGAGGTGCTATATGAAGTTCTCTTAGTTCAACACAAGTATGGGCACACAAACAATACCAAGCAAATATGAGATATGACCAATATAAAGAAAAGCAAGATATAGGAGAGATATAGTTAAGAGATAATGAATCAAATGCAAACATCAAGATATGTTTCGAGGTTCGAGCCACAGTTCTACATCCCCGCTTTCACACAAAAGGATTTTCACTATGTCTACACAGGACCTCCCACAAAGGGAACCTCCATGGAGAAATTTGCAATTATAAACTTGGAGTATACAACTCCTCTCTCCAACATAACCACCTCTACACAAGAGGCAAGGCACAAAGCCAAAAATCAATCACCTCTACACAAGAGGGACAGACACAAAGCCAAAACACAATCACCTCTACACAAGAGGGATAAGGCACAAAGCTAAACAACAACCTCAATCACCTCTACACAAGAGGGATAACCACAAAACTAAAACTCAATCACCTCTACACTAGAGGGATAGGCACAAAGCCAAAGCAAAGGAAAGATTACAACTCTTGATGATCATAATAGACCACAAACAATTTTTCCCAAAAAAATAAGATCCTATAGATAGGATAGATATGATAGCTCAAGTGTAAGAAAACAAGGTGGTTGAAAATCAAAACCACAAAGAAAACACTTGGGAAAAATACTAGAATGAAATAGAAATGAAGATCAAAACCAATTTCCCAAAGACTCTTTTTCTTTGATTTTTCTAACCCTTGAAAACAAAATAAAAGTTAAAACTTTTAAGCACAAAAACTCCTTTAAAACTTGCTGTAAAACACTGAAAATATTGGAATGAAAGCTCTCTCAAACTCCTGTTGAAAACAGCCCCAAAACCCCTTTATATAGGGTTGGGAAAAAACTAGCCGTTGGCAGCAGACAAGGTCCAGATTGTCCTTCCGGTCGACCAGCCCAACAGTTATATTTTTGACCGTTGGCGCTCCGGTCGACCGCCCGATTGACTGGGTACAGCCTGTCGGTCGACCGTCCGGTCGACCGACAGTACTCGAGAGTGGGGTACTTTCAGTCGGTCGACCGTCCAGTCGACCGGCCTTTTTGGCTGGTCCTTGTGCACGTCCTCCTACACATCGATCGACCAGTCGACCGACCGACCGACCACTGGTCCGGTCGACCGGCCGGTCGACCGCCAACAGGGTTCTTGCAGCAATTATGGGACTTGAAACTTGGTCAATTTAACTCCAATAAAATCTCATAAATTCTCATAAATTTCACAAAAATAAGTTCTTATTAGATATTTGAATAACAAATATGTGTGACCAAAAATCAACACATATTACAAACTATTTGAACTATTTTTGTGATATAAAATATTTGGCCTTAAACAAAAACCAAAATTTTCAAAACTTAGATTTTGAAAAGAAAAACCGTTTTCTCCAAAACTTATATAAAAACAAAAACATGATGTTGAAAAACATTTGAAACATATTGTAGATGGATAGAATCTAATACACATGTAAATGATATATCTATGTTTTTGACATGAAATCCAAAAATAGGTTTTGTTAATCACAAAACTCTAAACACATGAATAGGATCATCAAAGTAAGTTTTTCTAAATATATGTATATAGATGAAATATAATATACATTAAACCATGTAAATTTATTTTTATTCTATCTATTCATGAATATCATATATATGTATATTTGAAATTCAAAAATCGGTTAAACCGAAACCAAACATATTGAACTTGTGTGTGTGTGAACTTGAGCATATCAATACTATCTATCTTTACACAAGATCTGAACAAAACTAAACTAAACACAAACTGAAGTCTTCTTGTAGAACTCTTCTCCAAGTCGGTTTGATCCAAACACAATCTAATGAGCTAGACTCCAACTGAGTGCTAGATACGATCTTGATGCGCGAGCTCTTGAATCTACATGTGTTAGCTTCAAAACTTCTTTGTTGAAGTTAGACACTTACTAATATCTTGATTAATAACTGAAACTATATAAACACAAGATCATTAGTACTATAACTACATGAGTCAATCATCATCAAAACTAGAGTGATGGACCTTTGGGCCAACAGTCAGTACTCATGCCAGTACTTCACAGGCGGATGGATCGAACTCAGACTCATCGGTATTTTCTTTCTCTATTACTGCTCCTACTATTGGTTACTCAGATAATGCTGAGTAGATCTTAGATACAGGAGCTACCTATCATGTGTGCCCGAACAGGGGCTGGTTTTCTAACTTTGAGAAGCTAGATGGATGTTTTACAGTCATGGGTGCGATCATCCATATATTGTGGAAGGGATAAGCACAGTCCATGTCAAGATGTTTGATGAGATAGTACGAGAATTAAAGAAAGTGAGGTATGTACCTCAACTCAAAAGGAATCTTATCTTAGTTGACGCTTTGGAAACATTGGGGCTGATGGTATCTATACGAGGTGGTGTTCTTAAGATGACCAAAGGCTCAATGGTGGTTATGAAGGGCGTCCGCCAGAATAATCTCTACTACTTGAAGGGTAGTACAGTTACAGGTCAGGTGAAGACTTATATTTCTTCAAATGATGTTTGCACACAGATCTGGCAGATGTGGTTCAGAAACGGAGGAGAAAAGTCCTTGCAAGCTCCAGCAAAGAAGGGATCATTGAAGGTGCATCTACTTGCAATTTAGAATTGGGTGAACATAGCATCTTGACAAGAAGAAGGTGAAATTCAGTACCACTACTCACCAATCTGAAGGTCTTCTTGGTTGTATTTACGTAAGTATTGGGGACCTGCTAAGACTGCATTGCTTGGAGATCATAAGTACTTTGTCTCTTTTATTGATAATTTATCTAGGCATTGTTGGATATATCCCATAAGATAAAGGCTTGAAGCCCTAGGTATGTTGGTGAAGTAGAAGGATATGATGGAGAAACAGACTGGTAGGAAGATCAAGGAGCAACACATTGGTAATGTTGAAAGATATAAGAACCAAATCCTATAATTTTGCCAGAACACTGCTATTTGTACTCACTTCACAGATGGAATACATGGGTTGGCTAAGGAGATCAACCGTTCCTTGTTGGAGAAGGTTCGGTATTTGTTGTCTAATGCATGATCAGATAAATCATTTTGGGCTGAGGCGATTGTGTATGCTAGCCATCTCATAAATGGATTGTCACCGACTGCGATAGGAGGTAAAACTCCACTGGAAGTTTGGTTTGAGAAAGCTGCTCACGATCATGGTTTGCTGCGGGAATTTGAAAGTCCATCCTACTTTAGTGCCAAAGATGGCAAGGTGAATTCGCGAGTAAAGAACTTTGTGTTTTGGGTGTCAAAAGAAATATGAAAGACTACAGGTTATGACAACCCGAAAACAAGAAGATCGTGTTGAGTCGGCATGTCACATTTGATGAGACTTCTTTGTTGAATTCTACAGTCTCTCAGCAGGTGGAGGGGACAACGACCAACGATTTATCGCAGCGGGTGAATGTTGATGCTACTCTACCATTTCCAGTTGGTTCAGTATGAGTAAAGACTTCACCGGATGTGACACCGAGTAGAGATCATTTATCTAGTTTTGATGCTGAACAGGTTGAATACATTGATGAGAATGTCAAATTATTTGCAGCGATTGGAACGAAGATAAAACCACAAAAGTAGGTGAAGAAGGATGAATCTCAGGCTTGTGACGGTGACAGGCCGTTGTTCTCCATGATGGTAGTAAAGAGGTTCATATGACTCAGTCAGTCAGGTTCACTGCTGAAAATTCAGTCACAGGTGCTTGAGCTTGGTGGAGCTCATTTCAATGAACTACGGTTGGCTTGATCTATTGGGCAAGGTACGTAGGCAGCTGTAAAGGCACAACCATTTTGGTGATGCAACCCGTATAAAGTTATTTGGTTATTTAGGTTCTCAAGAAGCTGATTGGGAATTCATGTAGAGCTGAAGTGTTCTGATCTCAATGAACGGTTGATCTTCTGGTGAGAAGATAGTTGAGCTTGTATAAGGAGGTGTGCATCCAGTTTGTTAAAGCTGATAATGGTGTTTGGATTGCTCTACTCAAATTTTGTTGGACCGTCTTGAAGACATGTGGATTGGAGAGAGCCACACAATTGGAGAGTCAATATTGACTCATGATGGGTTCTTCTTGAGGTCATTTGGAATAGAGTTCCATTACAGTGCTGAGTTGGAGACACATTGGTCGGCTTGTATGGTATTTCTCTTCAGTGGACTGTTGGAAGGCATGTATAGCTCATTCCGTTTGGATAGCTGAGCTGAAGCATGAAACTATACAGTTGATGTTGGAGTTTGGTGAGAGTTGCAGGTGGTGATGACAAACTCAATTTGGATCTGGTGAGATCAGTGAAAATCAATTGTATGTGTGCTAGCGATTCGTTTGAAGGAACCGGTTTCGTCTGGTCACCAAGTCGAGATCGTGTGTCGATTTCACCGAAATCATGTGTCGATTTCGTTCAAAGCGCTCAAACCGAGATTATGTGTCGATTTCACCATGTGTTCGTTAAAGTTCGGTTCAGATTTGGAAGATCTTCATCGAGGTCGAGAATTATACGGAGAGAAAGGAGATAGAGGAGATAAAAAGACATCAGAAGAGTTTTTAAACTCATCAGGAAAAATAGCGCAGAGATCGGAAGCCAAAGGGAGTGAGAACGGCGCTTGTAGCAGGTCAGGACAGAGCCCGATCGACCGCCCGATAGACCGATGTGCACGACATGCACATGCACGGCCCGATCGACCGCCCAGTCGACCGTGGTAAAGGAATGGTCGATCGGTATAAGCTACTCTCGGTTGGTCCCGGTCGACAAGGCCGGTCGACCGAGGACAGGGGTCAGTCGACCGGCCGGTCGACCGACATTGCTTTCTGTCACTCCTGAACGGATCCAAACTCCTTTCCTTTTTGGGGTCGAATTCAATTGGGGTTTCCTAAATCCCTGGGACTCTCTGGCTATAAATAACGATTAGAGTCCTCATGAATTGTATCCCCCACTAAAAAATCCCTCTTGGAAATTCTTTGAAGCAAGGAACAAGCTGTAATTGATTGTTGAATCAATAAAATCTCTCTCTCCCTTGTCCCGAGGACGTAGGCAAATTGTCGAATCTCGTTAAACATTGTGTTGGCTTGCTTTCTCTCTTATTTCTCTGTTCTTGATCGTGTGGATACTTTTCTGTCGCGTTCATCTCCGTTGCTTGGATTCCTCAAGTTGATTGTTGCCCAGAGAGAAGACCCTAGGCGCAAGAAGTTCTCTAATGAGACGCAACAGGTTAGTATATAATAGCTCTCACGAACTAAAGAATTAACAGTAAATAACATTTTAGAGAAATGATATTATGATATTGAGGTCGGTCTCAAAAGAGTCTCACACGACCTTTGATGACGACGCCTACAAAGATCTCAATGGTGGGTATTTTGTTCTCTTATTTTGTGTGACTGTGAGATAAATGTTGCTACCTCTCTGATGAGACGAGATGGACGTTTCCATTATAGAGAAGTAAAAAAAGAAAAAAATGTTGTGGCTCTTTATTTACTTGCTTAGTAGAAAATGTCTCAATAGTGTTTTTCTAAGATTTTACATGCAATCAAATAGCAAGAAGATGAAATAATTGTGAGGAAGAAGATGAAATTGGAGTTTTCTAACTCATT
Source organism: Agave tequilana (assembly GCA_038442645.1). NCBI lineage: Eukaryota > Viridiplantae > Streptophyta > Magnoliopsida > Asparagales > Asparagaceae > Agave > Agave tequilana. The sequence continues at coordinate 250,829 of JAVJIF010006500.1, forward strand.
GCAGATCGATGAAGATCGTTATATAGTCAAGAGAGAGGAACAAGAAGATTGGCATGTACGTACAAGAGGTTTGGAAAATATGTGCAGTTGTGAACAGATCAGTCGATTAGAAGAAGTGTTAGTCGACTAGCAACTTGGAGCCTTTTGAGCTGATTAGTCGACTACCATGTTTGAACTAGTCAACTAATAGGAGCAGTAGTCGACTAATGGATTGGACTAGTCGACTAATATGGTCAGCCTGACACTTCCGAGTTTGATTCTGAATTCATTTCTGATCCGAATTCGGATTTGTTGGTTTTCTTTTCATCGTGAACTCTTTAGCTATATATTGAGGGGTATTATCCCCATTGATAGTAACCTTTTGAGAGGTGAATTGTATTGAGAGTTTTAGTATTAGTTTGTTTGAATAAAATTTTCTCCCTTCTGCTCCGAGAAAGTAGGCAAGTTGTCGAACCTCCTTAAATCATTTGTTTCTCGCTTTCTCTCTTTGGTTTTATATTCGTGTATAGTATTCATGAAAACATCAATCTTCTTGTTTCTCTCTCTTGGCTATCTCCAACGATCTTCATCGATCTGTAACAAGTTAGAAAACTCTATTTTCATCTTCTTCCTCTCAAATAAGTTCAGCATCTTCCTCCTCCTTATGTCTGCATGACACAGGCAGGATTTCTCCAAAATTGCAAGCTAAGATCCATATTACTTCCCATTGGGGTTTTGATCATTGACATGCTAGGAACACCCTGGGCCCTCACTGTGTTTTGTTGAATTTTTGTTGGCTCAACTGTCCCAAGCTCAGATAGCAATTCTAATTGTGTTGGGCTGTTGGCAATAATAATACTGGGCCCCTATTAACCCTATTCAAAATGTGACGCATGGAGGGGCGAATTAAGGGCCCAACATTGCATGCTTTAATATCCCTGTGATGTGACAGCTGAACCATGGCAAAGGCCCACTTGCCCTCTTTGTCACATGCCCATTGTTTGGGGAGCGGATATTTTCACCCCCCAAGAAATGATGCAAGCACCCCAAAAATTATTACAAGTGTGTTATTATCAAAATGACAATTTCTTCTAATTCCTCCTCCTCCTCCTCCCCTCCTCCTCCTCGGCCCCCTCCCCTCCTCCTCCCCCCGTCCCCCTCTAAGGAGGGTTATTTTTTTTTTTTTTTAGGGATCGGAGGAAAGGGAGAGGGTCTTGGGGCGGGGGGCGGGGGGGAGACATTTTGAGAAGAAATGTGGTGTCTTCATTAATTTGGGGTGACTTCATCATTCTTTGGAGTGAAAATATCCGTTCCGCATTGTTTGCCATGAATTTACGAATTAACTTTGTCTCTTTGCGCCCTCAGCAACATCTCTTTCTTTTCTTTTATTACTCTTTTAATTAATGCATCTTTTGCCTCTTTTTTCACAATTTCCTTGCCCTCATCGTGTTGGGAAATGCCACATATTTGTTGTTCATCAGGGAACAAATGGGGATGGTCTGAAATTCTTGAATCCAAAATAACTACAACATGAGCAATGTTACAAGCATAAACTGAAAGGAAAACTTCATTCAAATTTGAGCAACATATATTTATATTACTTAGGTGTCTGGTTTAACAAAGATGCACTTCAATTGCAGCAGTTTACGATCGCGAAAGAACTTTGACTGCACCTACGACATGAACCAAAAATGTGAGTTAGAGAAAGACGAGGAGTGCCTCTTTATTTGGAGTCTCTATAGATATATAAGAAATTGAGACAATTTCAGTAGAGTCACAATAACTACGGTTAGGGATGAGAATGGGCGGAGCTGAGCCAAAGCTGATCCAAGCTGAAATGGGCAGGCTTTAGGCTAGGCCAAACCTAAAATTGGCATGTATTGACCCGTCCAAATACTGCTCATTTTTGTTTGAGCCAGCCTACGAGCTTTCAGCCCAGCCCATTCACTATTATATAAAAAAAAAGAAAAAGGAGAACAAAGATTATTTTTCACACTAAAACTAAACTCTAAACTTTCCAAATTCATTTAAAATTTCCATTCCAATCACTCATCAAAGCAAGAAAATTTGTTGGCCAGAAATAACATGAAATAAGATTGCAAAGTTTTTAGCTCTAGATTTCCTTCTAACTCCTGTAACATTGTTTCTTTCGCAGTAATAAGATTGACCGAGTTGTAGTTTGTAAAAAAAACATTTTTAGGTGAAAAATTCATGAAGATCCCAAAAGAAATTCAGCAATGAAAGTTATTGGACTTGAGATGTTTGACCCCAATGCTTGAAAGTAGCAAGCAATTCTCATGCCAGCATTTACTCTCAAATAAACTTCTCATGCCAGTGTCCAGTTTGTTTGCCGCAGAGGAGGTTGGCCTTCGACAGCGAAGAAAAACATGATATCAATATGTTTGCCATGTCAAATTTAAGCATAAAGATCCAACTTTACATTAGGCTGGTTTCTTTGACGTTGCACCAGTACAAATTCTTCTTTCAGGAATTTTATCATACACTTGGAACTTGTTACAAAGACCTGTTTTAAGAATTTCTTCAAACACTTGATAATCGTTATCTTACACTGTCTAAATTCTCAATCACAGCTTAGCATTGCCCAAACCTCCAGCAGCACCGCCATCTAATTGCTCATGTACATGCTCCCCCATCCCACCCTCTCGTCTCTAGCTCCATTGCCAGCCTCACAGCCGCCTCCGCCGCCGCTTCCGCCCCTGCACGGCCCTGTCCACCATCCCCATCTCCTTCGCCTTCGGCATCGTGATCTTCCTTGAGACCAGTACAATGTCTCGTAGACTTGACGATGTTGACGAAGTAGTCCGAGATAACGAACCCAATGTCGGTCTCGCTCAGGTAGAGGAACCCGCGTTCGAACCTTGACTTAGTCGTGGCTAAGGACGAGGATCATGCCGGTAGCGGAGGTGTCGCTGGTGACGGAGGCGACGAGAGAGGCAAGGGCCTCAGGGGGAGGGGGGGGCGGGGGGGGGGGGGGGGGGGGGGGGGGGGGGGGGAGAGAGATTTTTCCTATATGCATTTTGCCCTAAAAGTTGGGCGGGTTTCGAACCGAATTGGCGAGTTTCGGGCTGAATGTGCAGGTTGTGGGTAGCCCTCATATTTGACCCGAAAATTTTTGGGTCCAATGGACATTGCCCATTTGGTTATATAAGTATTTGGGCGGGCCCCAACCTAAATCTTTGGGCCAGCACAATTGGGCCCGGGCTAGCCCGACTCATTCTCACCCCCTAACAGTGGTAGTAAATGGTACCCCATTGTTACTGCCGCTCATGTCCCCTCAATATAAATAAGTGGTGGAGCCATGAAGGAATAAGTGAGCTTATTGGGTTCATTTGCTTCTTAGAGCGCATGGCCTCTCACACTTTGATTGCTTTCTTTAGCTTTTTGCCTATATTTTTTGTATGGATAAATTCTCAGAAGGAAATTATTTACTGTAACACCCCGTTCCCGGAATACGTACTTAGTTGCGTATTCGTATTTTCTGATCGTATTTTTTTGATTTACTTCCTATATTTGTTTTGTATTATAAATTATTTATATGAACGTTTTGTCTTGGATTTGGATTCGAGGACTCGGAGTCGGCCCTAGTCTGAACCGAGGGCCCGATCCTAGAGTATTGCTCGATTTGGACATTCCGGTATTCCGATTTGACCGATTTCAGTTTTAAACATTATTTTCTAATATTCTAGATTTTCTATGATTTTCTGGAATTTTCCTCAATTAAGTTGGGAATCTTCAAAACCGGTGTCGATCAGTGCCGCTGACCGATTCCCAGATTTTTAATTTACAAACGGATTGGAATTACTAGAAGGCCTTTAGACATTATTTCTTAAAATCACATTTTCTATCTAAATACCTTTTTCTGAGAATTTATGAATTTATGAAAATTCCACCGGTGTCGGTATCGACCGGTATCGCCGGAAGATTCCAGGATTTTTATTTTGAAAACTACATTATATTTTTCGAATCCGATTTCACCAAACATCTTAGAATAATATTTTCTATTTTTGAGAATTTTTCGGAAGGATTCTGGAACAGTCGATTTTCGCGACTATATTATAATATTATTAATTTCCTTCCAAACTTGTCTTTTCTTCTCTTTTCTTTCCCTTCTCCCAACGACCCAGCAGCCCACTCCCCTCCACGTGGGCCGCATCCCATCACCATCCCTCCATCTCTCATCAATCAATCCCCATCATTACTCTTTTCCTTTTTCTATTTCTTTTTCCTTTTCTTTTCTCTTCACCTCATTTTCCTTCTCCCTCTTCTTCTCCTCCAAGAGATCCAACCGCCACCACCATCACACCTCACCGCCGGCGCTCCGGCCATGACGCCGGCGAGGACCCCTCCCAACTCCGGCCAAGCTCCACCTCCTCCATCTCCAACAACACCACTCCACCATCCTCCTCAAAACCATCACCACCTCCACCTTCCTCTTCTTCTTCATCTCCACAATCAACCACCTCCATCACCATCTTCTCCACCTAAACTCCACCACCACAACCACCTACATCTCCTCCTCCTTCCATCACCTCCAATTCCTCCACCACACCTCCAATCAACCACAAGTTCACCAAATCCATCACCACCACAAAACCCAAACCAACCCAACTCTCTCCTTCCCCATTTCTCCTTGGGGTGGCCGGAGCCACCCCGGTCTGGGGCGCCGCCGGCGGTGGCCGGCGGCCGCGGGCAGCCAGGGGCCCACCTGGGCCCCTGTGCTCGGCTGAGAGGGGAGCAAAGCTCCCCCTCTCTCCCTCTTTCCCTGCTGGAGGGGGGCAACAGCCCCCCTCCTGTGTGCTGTTGGAGGGGGCAGGCGCCGCCTCCTTCTCTGCCGGCGGCCGGCGCCGCCCGGCGCCGCCGCCCGGCCGGCGGCCAGGCCGGGCACCCCCAGCCGGGGGTGCTGTGCGGATCCAGAGGGGGGCAGCAGCCCCCCTTGTTTTCTCTCTCCTGGGGCCCCCATTCCCTCTCTCTCTCTCCTATTTCCTTACTCTCTCTCTCATCTCTCTCTCTCTCTCTCTCAAGATTCTCTCTCTCACTCCTAATTTCTCTCCCTCTAAATCTCCCCATCTAATTCTCTATCTTCTCCCTAATCTCTCTCTCTTGGACTCTCTCACTCTCTCTCCTGGGTCCCTCTCTTCCTGGTTCCTCTTCCTGTTCGTCTTCTCCATTTGGAAATGACTCTTATCAGGGCCGGCCACTCCTTTTGGATTGGGGCCGTGCTCTTCTCCGTTGGCAAGACTTAGGGCCGGTACCCTCCTTTTGGATTGGGGCCGAACTTCCCTTCGTCGGGCGCAGCAAAGAATCTTGTCGGCGAGTGATTTTCCTCGCTAAGACTTTCCTAACGCGGATCTCACCCCCGCGTTTAGGATATCCCTTAACGCGCTCCGCGCGTTTCTGTATTGACGCGACGCAGAACCCACGTCCGCGTCCGCGTTTCCCTCGCGTCCGCACTTGAACGCAGATCTCGCGTTTGAGGCATTTATGCGACGCGAATCCCGCGTCTGCTATCTCGCGTCTGGTACTTCCCGCGACGCGACTCCCGCGTCTGCGACCCCCGCGCCTCACTCGCATAACCCGCGTCTCCTTGTGTCTCTTTCTCTCTCTAAGTTTCTCCCTCTTCCTCTCTCTCACTCTTTCTCTCTCCTCTTCACTTTCTCTCTCCTCATAATTATATATTATTTATGGCGCGTGCGCGAGTTCCATGGATTCAGAGTTTTCGGCTTTCCGGTGATTTAGGCGAGTGTTCTCGCTCTCGCCTCCATTTGGGTTTCCCCGCTTCGTCGGGTCGATATGTATTTCATTTCATGTATTATGTATTGGGCTGAGTCCCTGTATTTGTGTATGGCCGAGTGCCAATATCTGGACATGTATTGCTCTGTGACGAATGCTTGTACTAGGGTAGTTTCCTTCTTGTACTCATACCATGCCTGTGATGTATTGTACTGCCTTATACCATACTTGGCTTCCGGACCCCTTCAACCTCCGGTCACTCACTATCTCGAAAGAGAGGTGATTGGGATCGGCAGGTCTCTCAGTTCAGCCTCCGGTCCCTCACTGTCTCGAAAGAGGCGTGATTGGGATCGTCAGGTTTCTCAGCTCCGCCTGGTGAGCATGCTTAGCGCTCAGTGCCTTATTCACTAAATTCGTCTAGGCGAGTTGCTGCCGGATTCTCTACTCGTATCTTAATCCGAGTATCCCGGTAACCTCGCAGAGCGCATTAGTGTCTAAACTCTGTTCGCTGCCTGTGCTTCCAGCTTGTTCAGCTCCGCCTGGTTATCATGATCAGCGTTCAGCGCTTTACCACTAGATTCGTCTAGGCGAGTTGCTGCCGGATTTACCGCTCGTACTTCAGTCGAGTCGTCCCGGTAACCTCGCCAGACGCTCCAGTGATAAATCCTGGTTGCTATCTGTATTTCCAGCTTGCTTAGCTCCGCTTGATATGCTCAACCATTTCGCTAATGCCTATTATTTACAAAGCTTGTTATGATAACACGTACCATGCCATTACTTCATGCCTGACACCTGTCTATACTACTTGTCGTTTTCATATTACTTTTAACACATGTATATCACCTGACAATTGATGTATTATCATCTAACACCTGACATGCTACTTCTTGGCAAGGCCCCTTGTTATGACATGACTTGCCATCGGATTATTATCAATCTCTTGACATGACTGGTTACCTGTCTAAATATCATCACCCTGTCATGCTATCACTTGACACCCAGCATGATATACTTGACCTGTGATTATCACATTTACGGGAACCCTGTCTCGTTATCCTGTATCATGATCAGTGACCTGTTATCCTGTATTATATACAGTGACCTGAACTCCTGAATTCCTGATCATGTCCTGCTCCTGTTATTCCCGTAATTGATAATTAACCTAATAAATCATAAAAGGAACAACTTGCATCGGGTCGGGGGAAACATGCGGCTATCAATATGTGTTCGTGTTTACAGTGGTATTAGGCATGTTGTGTAACTAAAACTTCCGGTCTGACCTGTGGGCCTCCAGGCAACCGAGGGGAGTGCTGGCTCCCTCCTCCTGAATCATGATAAGGGCATACATAAGACCCTCCTGAATCGCCTTGCGGCAGGTTCCGTCACCAAGCAGCGGAACATCCTGGGCCGTGGTCCCGGGTATGTACGGGACCCACTGTAAACATAGTTCGTTGATATCCCCGCTAGTTTCCAATAACAATCTTGCTTTACTCGGATATGGATCTATGTGTGCTGGGACGCTAGTTCACATAGCTAGATATCAGGGTAAGACGAGTAATAATAAAGTGTCTAATAACCGGCTCTTTAAGTTGTAAGTAGAGGTATGTGGAATGGGACGCATACTGAAGCCTGCAGCTTAAACGGCTTTGAATCTGTGATATGCCTCATCATATTTGCTTGTACTGGTTTTTCATCGGATTTCCGGTTTTATGAGAATTATTATATTAACTGCTCATGCCCTGCTTTATTCCTTGTATCCACCTGACTCCTGTTCATTATCTTATCATGCCCAGAGTACAATTGGATTGTATGTGCTTGGATTATGGAAACATAAGATAAAGGTATATAGATGAGGGTTTCCTTGTTTGGATTATTCTTTCGACGTACTAGTCTTATGGAGCCGTGATCTGAAACCATACAATCAGATTTGCTCGTCCTCGGCTATACTTGGTCTTATCGCTTTACATGTGCTTATCCTTGCTCGCCACTTGGCTTTTGTATCACCACTCGCCTGGGGAGTTTCATCTGACTCCCCTGGATTCTCATGTCCAGGTCAAGGAGCTTGGAGCGTGTGGATTCTCCCTGTTGTTGATCAGAGTGGCGCAGCTGAAGCGTGGATCTCCAGCAGACCGTTCAGAGCTCTATCCTTCCAGGCCCCCCTGTGTGCCTCTCGAGTTTTCCTTTAGTAAACTCGTGAGTGCTCTTTTGTACTATTCATCCATGTACATCTGCTTGTAATCTCGCAATTGCGCATGTCAGTGATGTAATATTCATGTAATATTGGATCACCTCTGGTGATAACTTTGTAATTGTACTCATGTGTTGGAATGTATAATGCACCACTTGCTTCCGTACTCTGATTCTTGCCTGTACTGATGCTTAGCGTATATACGTGAGGGTATTTCTGACCTGCGTATATACGTTGCAGTAATGTCTCCGTATCCGCCGGATCGGGGCGTTACAGGTTGGTATCAGAGCCTAGGCTCTCACCTCCTCAGTACGTCCAGACGGCAAATTAATGGTAAAGAAATTTGCAACTGGAATGCATGAGTCTTGGTTATACAATCCAACTACAAGTACAAAGTTATCCATTCTCTCTTGATAATCTTATCCTTGAATTCTGAAGTTATCCTATCCTTTCATACTTCAGTTTCTTGTTATTCTTGGACCAACTCAGACATGAAAAGATGGGAAAATCATAACGGTTCTGGTTCTTCCTAGGGTAACCCTAACGGAGAAAATCTTGATTTGAGACTATTACTGCAAGATATGATGAGACACGATCAAGTACAGACGAAGGTCCCGCACCAAGGATCATTGGTTGCACTCCGGGAACAGAAGCCAGACGACATGTTGGATTTCAGGAAATTACAGCCGGCAATCTTTTCAAGCATGGAGAAGCCCTGGAGGTATAGCAGTGGTCAGTAAACCTGATAGGTCTTCTAAGTCAACTTGGGTCCCTGACGAGAACTAGGTGAAAATGATCGAGATTCAGTTAGAAGATGTAGCCTGGATGTAATAGTTGGCGGAAGCAGCGAGACTGGGAAAGCCCAACACTTGGGACTAGTTCTCGAAGGATTTCTATAGGAAGATTCTTCTCTGTAATAGCCCAGGAAGAAATGAAAGAATGATTTATCAAATTGCGGTAGGGAGATTGGATTGTAAATAAGTACACCGCAAAATTCCTAAGGCAGAGTCGGTCGGTGTTTTACATGGTGGCCGATAAGGAGAACCGAGCAAGCAATATCTTAAGTGAGAAATGAAGATGAAGAGCAGGATGTTTCTTATCCCCAAGCAGCCCAAGGAGTATTCTCAAGTTCTTCAGTCATCATCCGGGAAGTGGAATGGACCCAGAGGAGAAAGATTAGAATGAGTTGCAGATGAAGTTGGTGAAGAGACCCTCTTAATTGATGGAAGTTGAAGGCTCAGACAGGCCTCTGGACGCCCTACTAGCTAAGCCATCCCTCCAATCCTGCCCACAACATATGATGTGCGGATATTGTCTGAAGCCGGGCACCTCCAACACAACCACCAGAAAGGTTACGGATTATGTCATATACGGGTTCGGAGATTAATTGAAAAGTGACTGTCTGTTCAAAGAGACAGGGAACATTACACCGATCAGATCAACTCTTCCAGTATCACCGTTGTGAGGGAATCCAGGACCTACTGTCAGAATAACCTCACTTCATCCCCAGCATCCAGCATGGAGTCATACACAAAAGAGACCGAGAACTAGGGCACATGATGAAGGGAGGCAAACATATAATCGGACAAAAGAGGAAGTCGGAATGCTCAATATGATGGGGTGAGAGCAAGAAGGGATGCTCAATATCTGAAAAAGGAACCCTGAGAGGACTGACCGTAACCATTATCCCCATTTTTAGCATGTCCGGGAGTTGGTAAACTTCTCTCTATCATGTCCTCCTCATTGCACTATCACCATCAATCCTAGTCCGTCCTATCTCTCTCCCTATTTCATGATTCCTATCTCTCCTATTTTTACTATTCTGATTTTTATAACCTTTATGCCAACTTAAGATATGTATAGACTAGTGAGATAATAGCAAGGCAGATGTAGTCACTCTCATTATGTTCTGGCATTCCTCGACTCTGATATATCACATTGTCTTATACTGGGCAGATCTTCGGCCTCGCATTATATTCTTGTATTTATGGATACATCCTAGGAGACCGGTACGTCAAGTGGAGTAGTCATCGCTTATATAGTCAGATAGATTGCATCATTTCATGAGGAGTGTCAGTATATAACAGTAATTCAGAATCAGGACTTCTGGCAGACAAAGTTATGATATTTTTCATTCCTATTCCTCTAACAGCGATCATGATTTCTTCGACTATGTCCATGGAACTCGGGTATTCTCAGAGCTGATCTGCAGTCAGGTTATTATTTAGAAGACAGTATTCGAGACTCGTTTTGATTCTTGTGATTTCTTGATCGTGTTCTCGGAGCCAATAACTCCTGGCAGTTTTATTGATTTGGTGGACCAAAGGTTCCGCTAGCCTCGCTAAGCGAGGGTCGTGTTCTAGTCATCCGTGAACCTAACCAGGTGTGAGTTTCGCTGCACCCTGGTGCTTAGCATTTAGCGTTGTGTTACGCGCTGGCTTCGTCGCGTGAACTTCGCTATATGCGAGTCTCGCAGAGCGTTAGCCTCGCCGCACCCTAATGTTTAAACACCTGAGCTGTGTTACGCGATGACCTCATCTAGGCTTGGTTTCATCCGTGGCTAGTCCCTTCGGTGCTTAGCACTCTAGCCCATTCCTCGGATTTCTTCTGCCCAGCGTGCTTTCATGGATCTGCTGAACAGAATTTCATCACTATATCTGGACTATCGCCATGACCTTTGTTAATGATCCATTCCACCAATCTTGCAGGGCTCAGATATCTTCTTCATGTTTCATCTGCAGACGGGTTATCATTCAGAAGTCAGTATTCAGAATTCTTCACAGTTATTCTATATTCTTGGCTACGTCTTTCAGAATTAGCAACGCCCAGTTTACGGAAATTCTTAATTATTGGTCTTCTTGATTTATACTCATCATTATCAAGGTTTTCTTTATCTTGGGTATTCTGGTTTATTCCCGGGGAATTAATATGTATATGGCACCTCAGTAATTCTACTGCAGAAGGACAACATCATGCCATGCAGGGTTTTGTATTATATTATGGATTTCAGCACTATGGATTTCTATGGATCTCATCAGCTTTGGTTCACAGCCTGATTGAAGTATTATTGATTATCTCTCCAAGTCAGCTCAATCTATATTATTCAGGATGGATTAGTCTTTTGAAGTTCTGACAGCGTTCCATATGAGCAGACATCAGATCAGTATGGCACCGTCAGAGGATGTATATATACGACAGAAGTGCGGAGATGCCTCAGTCTTGAGTTAGCCGTTCAGTTGATCTGGGAGAACGGCTCATAGTTATTCATATCTTGATTGGCATAATCCTCATTCCTATCTTTTGTGTTCATTTCACCCCTTATCGAAATTGCGAGGACGCAATTTTTTGTAAGGTGGATGGAGTGTAACACCCCGTTCCCGGAATACGTACTTAGTTGCGTATTCGTATTTTCTGATCGTATTTTTTTGATTTACTTCCTATATTTGTTTTGTATTATAAATTATTTATATGAACGTTTTGTCTTGGATTTGGATTCGAGGACTCGGAGTCGGCCCTAGTCTGAACCGAGGGCCCGATCCTAGAGTATTGCTCGATTTGGACATTCCGGTATTCCGATTTGACCGATTTCAGTTTTAAACATTATTTTCCAATATTCTAGATTTTCTATGATTTTCTGGAATTTTTCTCAATTAAGTTGGGAATCTTCAAAACCGGTGTCGATCAGTGCCGCTGACCGATTCCCGGATTTTTAATTTACAAACGGATTGGAATTACTAGAAGGGCCTTTAGACATTTTTCTTAAAATCACATTTCCTATCTAAATACCTTTTTCTGAGAATTTTATGAATTTATGAAAATTCCACCGGTGTCGGTATCGACCGGTATCGCCGGAAGATTCCAGGATTTTTATTTTGAAAACTACATTATATTTTTCGAATCCGATTTCACCAAACATCTTAGAATAATATTTGCTATTTTTGAGGATTTTTCGGAAGGATTCTGGAACAGTCGATTTTCGCGACTATATTATAATATTATTAATTTCCTTCCAAACTTGTCTTTTCTTCTCTTTTCTTTCCCTTCTCCCAACGACCCAGCAGCCCACTCCCCTCCACGTGGGCCGCATCCCATCACCATCCCTCCCTCTCTCATCAATCAATCCCCATCATTACTCTTTTCCTTTTTCTATTTCTTTTTCCTTTTCTTTTCTCTTCACCTCATTTTCCTTCTCCCTCTTCTTCTCCTCCAAGAGATCCAACCGGCCACCACCATCACACCTCACCGCCGGCGCTCCGGCCATGACGCCGGCGAGGACCCCTCCCAACTCCGGCCAAGCTCCACCTCCTCCATCTCCAACAACACCACTCCACCATCCTCCTCAAAACCATCACCACCTCCACCTTCCTCTTCTTCTTCATCTCCACAATCAACCACCTCCATCACCATCTTCTCCACCTAAACTCCACCACCACAACCACCTACATCTCCTCCTCCTTCCATCACCTCCAATTCCTCCACCACACCTCCAATCAACCACAAGTTCACCAAATCCATCACCACCACAAAACCCAAACCAACCCAACTCTCTCCTTCCCCATTTCTCCTTGGGGTGGCCGGAGCCACCCCGGTCTGGGGCGCCGCCGGCGGTGGCCGGCGGCCGCGGGCAGCCAGGGGCCCACCTGGGCCCCTGTGCTCGGCTGAGAGGGGAGCAAAGCTCCCCCTCTCTCCCTCTTTCCCTGCTGGAGGGGGGCAACAGCCCCCCTCCTGTGTGCTGTTGGAGGGGGCAGGCGCCCCCTCCTTCTCTGCCGGCGGCCGGCGCCGCCCGGCGCCCGCCGCCCGGCCGGCGGCCAGGCCAGGCACCCCCAGCCGGGGGTGCTGTGCGGATCCAGAGGGGGGCAGCAGCCCCCCTTGTTTTCTCTCTCCTGGGGCCCCATTCCCTCTCTCTCTCCTCTATTTCCTTACTCTCTCTCTCATCTCTCTCTCTCTCTCAAGATTCTCTCTCTCACTCCTAATTTCTCTCCCTCTAAATCTCCCCATCTAATTCTCTATCTTCTCCCTAATCTCTCTCTCTTGGACTCTCTCACTCTCTCTCCTGGGTCCCTCTCTTCCTGGTTCCTCTTCCTGTTCGTCTTCTCCATTTGGAAATGACTCTTATCAGGGCCGGCCACTCCTTTTGGATTGGGGCCGTGCTCTTCTCCGTTGGCAAGACTTAGGGCCGGTACCCTCCTTTTGGATTGGGGCCGAACTTCCCTTCGTCGGGCGCAGCAAAGAATCTTGTCGGCGAGTGATTTTCCTCGCTAAGACTTTCCTAACGCGGATCTCACCCCCGCGTTTAGGATATCCCTTAACGCGCTCCGCGCGTTTCTGTATTGACGCGACGCAGAACCCACGTCCGCGTCCGCGTTTCCCTCGCGTCCGCACTTGAACGCAGATCTCGCGTTTGAGGCATTTATGCGACGCGAATCCCGCGTCTGCTATCTCGCGTCTGGTACTTCCCGCGACGCGACTCCCGCGTCTGCGACCCCCGCGTCTCACTCGCATAACCGCGTCTCCTTGTGTCTCTTTCTCTCTCTAAGTTTCTCCCTCTTCCTCTCTCTCACTCTTTCTCTCTCCTCTCACTTTCTCTCTCCTTATAATTATATATTATTTATGGCGCGTGCGCGAGTTCCATGGATTCAGAGTTTTCGGCTTTCCGGTGATTTAGGCGAGTGTTCTCGCTCTCGCCTCCATTTGGGTTTCCCCGCTTCGTCGGGTCGATATGTATTTCATTTCATGTATTATGTATTGGGCTGAGTCCCTGTATTTGTGTATGGCCGAGTGCCAATATCTGGACATGTATTGCTCTGTGACGAATGCTTGTACTAGGGTAGTTTCCTTCTTGTACTCATACCATGCCTGTGATGTATTGTACTGCCTTATACCATACTTGGCTTCCGGACCCCTTCAACCTCCGGTCACTCACTATCTCGAAAGAGAGGTGATTGGGATCGGCAGGTCTCTCAGTTCAGCCTCCGGTCCCTCACTGTCTCGAAAGAGGCGTGATTGGGATCGTCAGGTTTCTCAGCTCCGCCTGGTGAGCATGCTTAGCGCTCAGTGCCTTATTCACTAAATTCGTCTAGGCGAGTTGCTGCCGGATTCTCTACTCGTATCTTAATCCGAGTATCCCGGTAACCTCGCAGAGCGCATTAGTGTCTAAACTCTGTTCGCTGCCTGTGCTTCCAGCTTGTTCAGCTCCGCCTGGTTATCATGATCAGCGTTCAGCGCTTTACCACTAGATTCGTCTAGGCGAGTTGCTGCCGGATTTACCGCTCGTACTTCAGTCGAGTCGTCCCGGTAACCTCGCCAGACGCTCCAGTGATAAATCCTGGTTGCTATCTGTATTTCCAGCTTGCTTAGCTCCGCTTGATATGCTCAACCATTTCGCTGATGCCTATTATTTACAAAGCTTGTTATGATAACACGTACCATGCCATTACTTCATGCCTGACACCTGTCTATACTACTTATCGTTTTCATATTACTTTTAACACATGTATATCACCTGACAATTGATGTATTATCATCTAACACCTGACATGCTACTTCTTGGCAAGGCCCCTTGTTATGAAATGACTTGCCATCGGATTATTATCAATCTCTTGACATGACTGGTTACCTGTCTAAATATCATCACCCTGTCATGCTATCACTTGACACCCAGCATGATATACTTGACCTGTGATTATCACATTTACGGGAACCCTGTCTCGTTATCCTGTATCATGATCAGTGACCTGTTATCCTGTATTATATACAGTGACCTGAACTCCTGAATTCCTGATCATGTCCTGCTCCTGTTATTCCCGTAAATTGATAATTAACCTAATAAATCATAAAAGGAACAACTTGCATCGGGTCGGGGGAAACATGCGGCTATCAATATGTGTTCGTGTTTACAGTGGTATTAGGCATGTTGTGCAACTAAAACTTTCGGTCTGACCTTTGGGCCTCCAGGCAACCGAGGGGAGTGCTGGCTCCCTCCTCCTGAATCATGATAAGGGCATACATAAGACCCTCCTGAATCGCCTTGCGGCAGGTTCCGTCACCAAGCAGCGGAACATCCTGGGCCGTGGTCCCGGGTATGTACGGGACCCACTGTAAACATAGTTCGTTGATACCCCCGCTAGTTTCCAATAACACCTTGCTTTTACTCGGATATGGATCTATGTGTGCTGGGACGCTAGTTCACATAGCTAGATATCAGGGTAAGACGAGTAATAATAAAGTGTCTAATAACGGCTCTTAAGTTGTAAGTAGAGGTATGTGGAATGGGACGCATACTGAAGCCTGCAGCTTAAACGGCTTTGAATCTATGATATGCCTCATCATATTTGCTTGTACTGGTTTTTCATCGGATTTCCGGTTTATGAGAATTATTATATTAACTGCTCATGCCCTGCTTTATTCCTTGTATCCACCTGACTCCTGTTCATTATCTTATCATGCCCAGAGTACAATTGGATTGTATGTGCTTGGATTATGGAAACATAAGATAAAGGTATATAGATGAGGGTTTCCTTGTTTGGATTATTCCTTCGACGTACTAGTCTTATGGAGCCGTGATCTGAAACCATACAATCAGATTTGCTCGTCCTCGGCTATACTTGGTCTTATCGCTTTACATGTGCTTATCCTTGCTCGCCACTTGGCTTTTGTATCACCACTCGCCTGGGGAGTTTCATCTGACTCCCCTGGATTCTCATGTCCAGGTCAAGGAGCTTGGAGCGTGTGGATTCTCCCTGTTGTTGATCAGAGTGGCGCAGCTGAAGCGTGGATCTCCAGCAGACCGTTCAGAGCTCTATCCTTCCAGGCCCCCTGTGTGCCTCTCGAGTTTTCCTTTAGTAAACTCGTGAGTGCTCTTTTGTACTATTCATCCATGTACATCTGCTTGTAATCTCGCAATTGCGCATGTCAGTGATGTAATATTCATGTAATATTGGATCACCTCTGGTGATAACTTTGTAATTGTACTCATGTGTTGGAATGTATAATGCACCACTTGCTTCCGTACTCTGATTCTTGCCTGTACTGATGCTTAGCGTATATACGTGAGGGTATTTCTGACCTGCGTATATACGTTGCAGTAATGTCTCCGTATCCGCCGATCGGGGCGTTACATTTACACTTCAAATTATAATCTAAATCTAAGAGAGAGTAAAATAAACAATCACAAAAACTCAGATTTTATGAGAAAACCCAATTTGTGAAAAACCACGGGGAGGAGGGAAAGAATTCACAATTTTCAAAGGATTACAGTGGGTTTTTCAGAGAACAACTGTTTTCTTCTAACTAGATATCTCTAGTCCAAAGAATTATCTCTCGTCCTTGTCCCCTCTAGATATCTTATATACCGGGGATTTCTGTTGACGGTGCGAGTCATGTGGGATTCAATAACCACACGATCTACACGTTGCGATCTTTCGTAACATGGATTGTGTTCTTGATTACAGTAGTGATATCTGTTGCTTTTTGCAATTGTTCACGTGAAATAGGGACCGTGAACCATGTTTGAAATATATAATGACCTGGTGGCATAACGGAATCCACAAATATAGGCGGATTTGATGGAGTCTGTTGCAGAGATTGTTTTACTCAAGTCGGGAGAGGAGAATGGTTTCAGGAATATTCTGGACGCTACTCTTACTCGGAGGTTGTCCTTGCGAGTATCTTCGGAAACTTCTGATGGTGAGGTTTACGTGTCTTGATCATGGTGTAGGTCAGATTTTGACCACTACAGATGCCCCATTTATTTCCTCTTTCTCCCGACTTCGGTGGAGCAGAAATGAGTATCTCCTGACTCGAGAAGTTTGTGGAGTCGCTTATAATCTGAAGAATTATGGTCAATGCTTCTTAGTACTCTGGGCTTTCTTTGAACACTGGTGAAAACAGCTGGGTAATTAATGACTCAAATCTTACTTCATGAGGAGGAGATCATGTTGCAGGATTGAATCGAATCCAGTTGATCTGACATGTCGAAGAATTCAGGATTCAAAACCATATCTACAGATGGAAAAGTTTTTGAATTCGAGATGGTTCGACTTTTGCTTCTATAAATAGGAAGTTTTTGGAAATGAGAGGTCCAACTTCAGAAGGCTCTCCTCTGACCCCTGATATTTCTTGCTCTGGTGGATTAAGTTGTTGTTCTTTCTTCGCTCTTTGGAAGAAGAAGACAGAGAGGATGCCAATAATGAAGACTGGTTGCATTGTATTAGCCCCCTTGCCATGCAATTTCGGTTCTCATAATAACCTAATGATGAAATTTCAGTTCTCGTGACAAGATCTCGCCACCGGGGAGGAATAGATTGGGCTCAAGCTCTGACTTGATTTGCTCAAACATATCTTCTTCAGGTGGCGGGTGCGGACGGAGTGCGGTTTGATTGGGTGGCAACAATGTTAGATCTTGATTCATCACCATTGTTCACTTTTTGGAACTCTTCACTCTGGGTCGGTCCCATGGTCCTCGCACTGAGAGACTTTTTTTTAGGGCGAGGCCTATGAAGGAGTACGAGTGGATGACCTGGATGATGAGGCATCCATTCCTGGACGCCTGTTCGGGATGGAGAGACCATGATGCGTCACGTTGTTGCATGTCATGAACCGGATAGTCTGACTGTCTTGGAGGCCTACTTTACTCGGAGAGAAAAAGATAGTCCGTTATTTGAACCTCCTATTTTCATGCAAGAATCTCTTTAAGATTTCCTCGAGGGCTATGGTTGGTAGCCTGTGCAATAGAATCACGTCTGTATGAAGCTTTCCAAATTTGATGGATTTTTGTTTGCTTCAGCATCACGATTTTTGGCGAGTCTGAGTCTGGACATGCTCATCTAATTTTTTTTTCAAAAAAGCAAATATAAATATATAATAGCCCCGTATTACTCTTGTAAGATGTAACCGAGTGTGTAATTGAATAGACATGATCAAAAAAATTTGTAATGAAGGCGATTCTGGAATGGAAATGGAGATGTCTATTTAGATCTTGCCTGATTTGTTGTTGTTTGTATTATTTGGAGGTGTATGTATGTAACACCCCGATCCCGGGGGTAGAAGACGTTACTGCGATATATAAACACAGGCCAAAAATACCCTCACATATATATACTAAGCATCAGTACATGTAAGAATTAGAGTACGAGAGTACGTGGTGCATTATACATTCTAATATATGACTACAATTACAAAGTTAACTGGATGTGACACAATATTACAAGAATATTACATCACTGATAGGTGCAAATGCGAGAATATAAAGAGATATACAATTATGAATAATACGAAAATCACTCATGAGTTATAAAAAATAACTCGAGAGACGAGCAGGAGGGCCTGAAAGGATAGGGCCCCAGACAGTCTGTCGATGATCTACACTTCCATTGCGCATTCTGATCAGCAACTGAGAGAATTCACGAGCTCCAAGCTCTGAAATTTAGGCTGCAAGTCCAGGTTTGTCAGAAGCAACCCAAGGAGTGGTAAGATGAGCACCAAGGTGACGGGCAGGAACATGCATATGTATCAATAAATCCGAATCAAAAGCATCTATTGAAATATGTCATGAGCACAGGCATACAGGGGCAAGAAATAAGGCAGCAAGTAAAGTAAATGTGGTAAAAAAAAGTTATATAAGCCCAAATACCGATCTGTGAGATTAGTATATCGAAGGAATAAT
>JAVJIF010006501.1:0-209211 GCA_038442645.1 Agave tequilana
AAAATACTTGGGAAAACTTCTAAGATATAATGGAAATGAAGAATAAAATAAATCCCAAAGACTTCTCTTTTTTCTTTGATTTTTCAACTCTATAAAACAAATAAAGATTGATCTTTTAAACCTAAAAACTCTTTTAAAACTTATAGCTAAAACACTTAAGAATATGAAGATTTTTGCTTTTGAAATTGTTGTTGAAAACCAGCTCAAATATGGAGTATTTATAGCCCCATAACAATCTGCCCATTGGCAGCAAGCAAAGGGCAAAATTGCCCTTCCGGTCGACTGGCCCAACGGTCAGATTTCAGACCGTTGTGCCTTCGGTTGACCGCCCGGTCGAACGGAACTGAAATCAGATAGCAACGGCTCTCTGGTTCGACCGCTCGGTCGACTAGAGCTGGATACAGAGAGCAAAACTCTCTGCCGGTCGACCAGTCGGTCGACGGGGGCCTTTTCAGAGAGCAGAAGCTCTCTGGCGATCGACCGACCCTGTCGACTGGCCTATCAGCTTGGCTGCATGCATGATCGGGGTAAAATCGCGCACAAAAAGTGTATATTTTGAAATCAAGATTTAAAGTGTGTGCTTTGGCTTCCTTGAGACTTCAATTATAGCATAGAGGCTAAAACAAGTCGAATCCACAAGGACGGGAGGCGATAGAAGCTTTGCCGGCTGATTCACGTGTTGTTAAAAAGTTCTTCAAAGTTTTAAAGAATGAAAAGAAAAGAAAAGAAAGAATGAAAAGAGAAGTACGGTGAAAACAAAGAAGTGAGAAACATAGAAAAGAATATGTTTGTGATTTTTGTATGTCTAAAACAAAGTGAAAAAGAAAGAAAACTCATGGCTACTAACTACTAATGACTCCACCAACATGCTAACCTCTTAGTGATAGTTGCCTCACATGTATCATTGGCCATCACTAGTCTTGGTTCAAGAGCTATTCAAAGCATTACCCATATGTAACTCATCACAACCCAACTCTCAACAAGTTCAAGTTACACTTAAATTATCAAAACCCGATAAGAGCAAGCATGAAGTAAAGTAATGTTAGCTTGTTAGTGGTTAGGAAGTTAGAGTGTTAGATCCATCATCATGAGCCATCAATGGCTCTTGCACGAGCAAGGCCAAAATGAGGCTATTAGATTCATGTGGATTATCATAAAAGAAGTTAGCAAGTTGATGGTTAGTAGTTAGTGCCATGAGAGAAAAGATTAGCTACACATGTAAAAGAGATTAGAGAGAAGAAAACAAAGATAAGATAAGAGAACACCTTTCATAGATTGTCACCTTCTATTACAAGCACTCTTACTTCCCAACATGTACCACTCTCTCTCCCTATTACAAGATCTACAAAATGAAAAATACAATGGGGAAGAAGAAGAACTAACCTAACCTAAGCTAAACTACAACTTGAAAATGAAAACTACCCTAAAACTCTGTATATCTTTGCTCTGAAACCCCAGGGGGGTATTTATAGCCACCAGTGAAGGGAGGGCCAGGGGACAGGCCCTGGCCCAAAACGCGGCCGGGCCGCGGCCATACTGGGGCCGCGTGCGCAGCGCTTCGAGCCGCGCGCGGTCCCATCTGTCCCCTGTCAGACCCTGTGCCCGGTTTCTTCTTTGCAGCCCCTGGTTTTCACAGAATCAGCTCTCTAGGTCAATGGCTATCTTTAATAGGCTTTTAATTACCAATTAAATGGTGATTTAAGGTCTTCTTCTTCATTGCATATCATGGACCTAGAATCAAGCAAGTAAAGCTTTATTAGCAAAATTTAATATGAAATTAATGTGAAGATGTGATACAAATTATGCAAAATTAGAGACTAATCACACCCCCACACTTATCTTTTGCTCGTCCCGAGCAAAACAAAAAACTAAGGAATTATTACACCACTTTCGCAGGTGACGCGATTACACTAAGCATGTGCAACAAGCCGTTAAACTTCTAAGTTTCCCCTAGAGGAGGAGTTTTGTCTCCTGAGGGTTATCAGTGGATTACAAGCACAAAATCCATAAAGAAAGAAATCAAATGTTAGTATTTTAAAGACGCTTTTTGAAATAAGAAAAGTGTTGAAGTATTTTTGTGAAAATATAAGTGATCCAAGGTTATAGGTTAACCAGAAATTGGTCTTTCTTAAACTAAGTCAAAATGTAAAAAAATCTTGTTATAAATTAAATGTAAGAATTTAAAATTGAATTGACTCTTTGATCTTTCATAAAATTCTTAGAAAATATGCACTTTATACACTGTGAAGATTTTTGGGATATCGACTTTAATTTCATGTCATTTATTTATATTATCTATTTTATTATTATTATTTTTCTTTTTCTTTCCTTAGTTTCTTAGGCTTTCTTATTTATCCGGGTAGTGAGCCTTTAGTCGGTGACTCCCAAGCCAGATGGTCTTATGGCACCAGATGAGAAAACATCCCTTGGACTTAAGGACTCGAGTAAACAAGGCCACAAAACTAAAGGGGATTATTTTGTTTTTGTTCACCATTTTAGGTATGATAATCATGCTTCCTGAGACATAATTACCCAACTTCAATAAGTGGTTTTTATTTATCATAATTTTTTTAATATATATTTATTTATGACATTTTTAGTCTTTGTTTCAATCCCAAAATTGTGTAAGTGTGAAGTGCATAAATCTAAGACAAAAAATTCAAAAATAAATTATCTTTTCAATCTTGCTTTCTTATCCTAAAATTTAAAAAGGATCTATTATTTTGGCTTGGTTTAAAATTTCATAATTTTAGGTATTCCTAATTCTTAGGATAATCTTAATTTTCTTAAAAATAAATCAAAACTATTTTTCTTGTTTCAAAAATTTTGTAAAAAGAAAACAATTTTTTTTAAAAAGAAGTGTAAAAGAAAGAAAATGTAAAACTAACTATGTTAGTAAACCTCCCCCACACTTATCTCACGCATTGTCCTCAATGCATCGTGAATTTGTATAGACATGAAAAAAATAGAGAGGGAAGGAAGATTACCTCATGGTGGTGGTTCCGGTGGTGGTCTGACTGGGCCAAGTATTGCTACCAAATTAAGATATCGTGGAACTTGAAGGAACCCACCAATGACCTCTCTAACATGACTCAATAAAAGAATGATTGATTAAATGGTCTTACTGAAAATTTTATCCCTATCTAATTTCAAATTTTCAAAAATAATTACTAAGTCATTTTTGTCAACAGTCTTGTCCAACAATGAAGTGTGATTTTGGAAGATGATGGATGTGGACCTCAAAGGGATCAGGAATAAAAACCGAAACCAACTCGGGAAGTTGACTTAGATCAAGTCGAAGGTCAACAATGAGAGTCAAAATTGGTTCAAAAATAGGGTCTAGACCAAAGAATTGATGTTCACACACTGTCCCCATTAATGAAGTGTGATCATAAGAGATTAGTGATTCTATTTCACTGTGTACTGGTACAGGATTCACTGTTGACTCTGGAATAGAGAAAAATCTGATAAAGATATCGGGGTCATTATTGAATCAAAAAGTGAAAAGGAATCGCCAACTTGAGGTTCAGGATCACTGTCAGGTTCGATTTCAGTTTTTGGAAAGGGATAACTTGCCAGAATGTCCAGGCGACTTTCATAACTTGGAGTGTGGTCAAGTTCAAATGTGTGTTCTGAAATTGAATCTAGATTCCCAAAATGACATAATTCTTGGGTCCAATCAGTAGAGTTAGGGATATAAGGATCGATCAAAGATTGACAAGAAAGACTTTTCTCGCTCTCATTGATCAATTCGCTCATAAGTGAGTCTAATCTACTGATAGGCCGAGTAATAGAATTTGGATTTGGAATCATGTCTTCCATACTCTTTGCGATTGGTTCTTTGTAAAAAGATGAGTATGGAAGTCAATTTTGGAAATTATGGTGAAATTGTCAGTCCATTGGATTTTGTGATTGCTGCTCGGACTCACGCAAGGGTTCTATACTCAAGTCCAGTATTGATGGTTTTTCATTTTGAATAGGTGATACTGGAAAAGATGAGTAGGACTCTTGAAAATGTGGTTGAGATGATGAGTCAAATATGTTTTGTATTCTTTCACAAAAGACTTCCAAACGCTTTTCCACCTCAGATTCTTCTTCAATTGGATGCTCTAGAAAAGGAGTATGTGGAGTTTAATGTGGGAAGGATTGTGAATTGAGCAAATTTTGCATTTGTTGCAGGGATTCTTCTATACTCCTTTCCAATGATGATTTTTCTTCAATTAGTGGTTTAGGAAAAGGAGTATATGAATCAAAATTAGGGAACGGATATTGTGAAAATTGTGGACAAGATGGTTGAAAATTTGACTCGAGGTAGATGAATCCCCATGAACTCTGTAAAGAACTGAAATTATTTTGAAAATTATGGTCATATGGTTGGGGATATGGGTCATATTTATTCGAATAATCCCAACCCGGCATATATGGTTGGTTCATATTGTACATTGCCGGGTCAGCGTTATCTGAGTCAAATGAGGTCAGGGTGAAATATGGATTCATATTATAATTGAAAGAATTGTTGTTATTAAAATCCATATCACAATTTACAAAAAGAAAAACAAACAAACAAACAAACAACAAAGAAAAAGAAAAAGAAAACAAGCCTATGCTAGGGTTGACTTATACCTAGACGACTCCTAACTGGTTAGACTGTCCACGGGGGATATATTGTCTGAAGCTGACCACGAGTTAATCGGTAAGGTAGGGGCAAGATCAGTAGGGGTATCCGTGCCGGAGCAACGAGCCTAATTATGCCAAACCACTGTTCTTCGAGGTTTCGCCTCTCAATTCCCAACCTTAGACACTGATTTAGTAAGAGTCAAATTCTAACAACTTTCCCTTAGGTTAATCTCCTAAATGAGTCCGAGATGTCCCTAGGGGCCAACGTCTAGCAATTTTTATTAAGGCTTGGGTTGTGTGAGTGGAGAGGTGATTTTTGGGTTAAGGGAGGGTAATAACTTCCCCACCTTATGTTGTATTGAGTGTTGCCCTTAAGTTTAATTTGTGCAAGTGTGCAATATAGATAAGCTGAATACAAAAAAGCGAGTAAATCACTGAAGTGTTTGTCCTAACTATATGCAATGCAATATGTACACCTCCTATCAGTATCACTACAACATAAGAATAAAATACAGTATATTGGAATAAAAATTGACACGTGCCTAAATGAAAATGTCTAAACCGTTTTAAAGCATCCATTTCTGTATTTTAGTTCTTACAATTATTTACAGTGCACAGATAATACAAACAAAAATTAGCAGTAGAATATAAAAATACACAAGAATTACCCAACCACACTTGAGCAAGTGTGGACTTCTACAATGCTAAAACTTTAACCTGCACACTAAAAAACAAAAAAGAAAAGTTAACAAAAGTGTGAAATCAAAACGTTCCCATCCCTGGCAACGGCGTCAAAATTTGATCGGGGTAAAACCGCGCACAAAAAGTGTATGTTTTGAAATCAAGATTTAAAGTGTGTGCGCTTTGGCTTCCTCGGTACTTCCGTTATAGCATAGAGGCTAAAACGAGTCGAATCTACAAGGACGGGAGGTGTTAGAAGCTTTACCGGTTGATTCACGTGTTTGTTAAAAAGTTCATCAAAGTTTTAAAGAATGAAAAGAAAAGAAAAGAAAGAATGAAAAGAGAAGTACGGTGAAAACAAAGAAGTAGGAAACATAGAAAAGAATATGTTTGTGATTTTTGTATGTCTAAAACAAAGTGAAAAAGAAAGAAAACCTATGGCTACTAACTACTAATGACTCTACCAACATGCTAATCTCTTAGTAATAATTGCCTCACATGTATCATTGGCTATCACTAGTCCTTGGTTCAAGAGCTATTCAAAGCATGACCCATATGTAACTCATCACAATCCAACTCTACAAAACAAGTTCAAGCTACACTTAAATCATCAAAACCTGATAAAAGTAAGTATGAAGTAAAGTAATGTTAGCTTGTTAATGGTTAGGAAGTTAGAGTGTTAGAACCATCATCATGAGTCATCAATGGCTCTTGTAAAAGCAAGGCCAAAACAAGGCTATTAGATTCATATGGATTATCATAAAAAAAGTTAGCAAGTTTGTGGTTAGTATTTAGCGTAATAAGAGAAAAGATTAGCTACACATGTAAAAGAGATTAGAGAGAAGAAAACAAAGATAAGGTAAGAAAGCACCTTTCATAGATTGTCACCTTTATTACAAGCACTCTTGCTTCCCAACATGTACCACTCTCTCTCCCTATTACAAGATTTACAAAATGAAAATACAATGGGGAAGAAGTAGAACTAACCTAACCTAAACTAAACTACAACTTGGAAATGAAAATTACCCTAAAATTCTGTATATCTTTGCTCTAAAACCCCAGGGGGGGTATTTATAGCCACCAGGGAAGAGGAGGCCAGGGGACAGGCCCTGGCCCAAAACACGGCCGGGGCTGCGGCCGTACTGCCACGGAAACGTGGCCCAGGCCACGTTTTTGTGGCCATACTGGGGCCGCGCGCGCGGTGCTTCGAGCCGCGCGGGGTCCCGTCTGTCCCCTGTCAGGCCCTATGTCCGGTTTCTTCTTTGCAGCCCCTGATTTTCACAGAATCAGCTCTCTAGGTCAATGACTATCTTTAATAGGCTTTTAATAACCAATTAAATGGTGATTTAGGGTCTTCTTCTTCATTACATACCATGGACCTAGAATCAAGCAAGCAAAACTTTATTAGCAGAATTTAATATAAAATTAATGTGAAGATGTGATACAAATTATTCAAAATTAGAGACTAATTAGTGCACGTCGGTCGACCGGACCGGCCGACTGACTTCTACCTCGGTCGACCGGCAGACAGCCAGTCCAGCCATTTATAGAATTTAAAAACTTGGATTTTTATCTTTAATTAAATCCTAAAAAAACACATAAACTCCACAAAAATCAGTTCTTATTAGATCTTTGAAATACAAATATGTGTGACAAAAATTCAACACATATTTTAAACCATTTGAATCATTTTTGTGAGATAGAAAATTTGCCTTAAACCAAAATCCGTATTTTTTAAAACTTGAATTTTTTAAATGGAAATCCGATTTTTTCAAAACACATGTAAATACAAAAACATGATATTTGAACAACTTTTAAGCATGTTGTATATGGATAGAATCCAATATACATGAAAGATATTATATCTATGTGTTGACATGAAATCCAATATTGGTTAAACTGAAAACCAAAAACCAATAGACATAAAATAAGAGAGAGTGTGTGTGTGTGTGTGTGTGTGTGTGTTATGAACTTGAGCATATCAAAACTATCTAATCTTTACAATGAGATCTAAACAATCTTAACTAAACAAACCTAAGTCTTCTTGTAGAACTCTGTCTTCAAGTCGACTCAATCTAAACGTGATCCACCGAGCTTGATTCCAACCGAGTGCTAGATGTGAACTTGACGCTTGAGCACTTGAATCACTATGTGAAAGCTCCAAAATACCTTGTTGAAGCTAATCACCTACTAATATCTTGATCAAATATCTGAAACTAAATATCTCAAGATTATTAGTAAACTATAACTACATAAGTTAATCATCATCAAAACAAGAGTGAAGGGCCTCTGGGCCAACAATCTCCCCTTTTTTGATAATGACAAAACTCATGGAGTTATATATATATGCATGGATTAAAGTTAAGCTTCATAGAAGCTTCCCCTTAACTCATGCATAGTAATAAACATAAAAATATTCAATGAATGCTCAATATAGATATGCATAAACATGATATTTGATACCAATGAAATTAAACATGCTCTTGATATCAATTTTAAAATAAACATGTTCTTAAAAAAAATGTTGCTCTTAATATCAACAAAAGATCTTGATACCAACAAAATAACAAAAGATGCTCTTGATACCAATACCAACAAAAGATGCTTTTGATACCAATGGTAAAAGATAACTAATTTAAACAAACATGCATATAAACAAAACAAAAAAAATGCTCTTGATACTAACAAAACAACAAAAGATGCTCTTGATACCAATACTAACAAAAGATACTTTTGATACCAATGGTAAAAGATAACAAATCTAAACAAAATGCATATAAACAAAACAATAAAAAATGCTCTTGATACCAACAAAACAATAAAAGATGTTCTTGATACCAATACCAACAAAAGATGCTTTTGATACCAATGGTAAAAGATAACAAATTTAAACAAACATGCATATAAACAATCATGCATATATCGAACTCTAAAATATCTAACAAATTTAAACAAACATGCATATAAACAATCATGCATATATCAAACTCTAAAATATCTCTCCTCTTTTTTGTCAATTCATCAATAAAGGGATACGTGAAGTTAACTCCATAATATTTTTTTTCCTTTTTGCATAAATCAAACAATAAAGGTATATATGCTACATACATTCATGAAGAGGAGAGACGTGAAGTTAACTCCCCCTGCATACATGCATTTATATGAAAAGAGATGACTAAACCCTAACCATATAAAGCATAATATGTAATGTATAAAAGGAGATGTGAAGCTCCTACTACACACGTGTACTACATAGAAAAGAAAGTCAATGACTTCAATATGACATACACTCAACATGAATATATATATATATATAGAAGATGTTAAGCTTCACTTGCATATAAGCAATACAAATCAAAACATTATGATACCAATTAAAAAATATATCAATTTAGCATGAAGGTATACATCGAAACATCATGATATCAATTTATGATGTCAAATAAAAATAAACAAAACATTTTGAAGAAACCAACAAAAATTTTGATACCAATTGAAAGATATAAATATATACGACATATTAATACCAATGTAAAAATTTGTACCAATTGAAAATATTTTACACTTTTGATACCAATTGAAAAACATAAACCATTTTTTTTGGTTAAACATTAAAATCATTTTGCAATAAAGATACCAAATAGAAAATAATATCAATTTAAGATTCTTGATACCAATATTGAAAATGAAATATATACCAATTGAAATTAATTTTCATTAGGAGCATAGGAAACTAAAAGAAAACTAAGATATTATTTTACAAATATAATTTTTCAACATAAAGAGTGGGAGTAAGATTCCAACAAAAATTTTGAATTTTTCTCCCCTTTATGAAACACTAATAAAAACGATGCAAAAGCTTGTATAAGATATCAATTGAAAATAATTGTTATTAAGGACTAAATCAAGTTTAGCATGGCAAAATTTGTGCTCAAAGATATAAAGATATAATAAGCACAATCAAAAACACACACACACATATATATGAAAAATTAAATACCAATCGAAATTGATACTATTTGAAATTGAAGCATACATATATAGAAACAAATATGAGTATACAAGATAAATGTCAATTGTGGTACCAATTGAGAACACAATGAGGATCAAGTGTATAACTCATAAAGACCTCCCTTTCATGCACATGTTTAAATTGATTTTCAATTTGAGCATACAAGGCATGGTCGCCCAAGCAACCACCCTTAAAAGGGTAGGGGTTTTCAATAATAAGTGTGAAAATAGGTTTAGCATATTTGAAAAAATCTACTAAAATGAAGAATATGGATTAGTTTAAAATAGTTTGAAATAACTAGTGATGTATTCTTCAAAATATGAAACCAAGTCATATAATTTATGAAACATGCATTCAACACAAAATTGATACTCAAGACATAAAAGGCTCAACAAAGTACTCATAAACCAATGTAATAAGTAAACATAATTAAAGTGAGTGTACAAAAGTCATGTGAAAAACATAATCATGAATATAGGCAATGAAGCTCATATGAAGTTCTTTAAAAAAAAACATGAAAATCATCAAAATTTGATTTTTATCAAAATAATGATACTAACTTCATGGTGTATGTATGTTTTGTCAAAAGTAAAGGTATACATACATATCCAAACACCACTGAGTCTATAAAGAGATTTTACATGAAAAACAAATGACTCAAGGTTATACATGTATATCTAATAGTTTTGACAAAATTAATATATACATGAAGTTAAAAACATATTAAAGAAAACATATACAAAATAGAGAATACAAGTCAAAATGTATGAATCATCAAAACTATACTATACTAGTACATCTAAAGAGTACAAATGTGCAATCAAGCATAAACATATAATAATCTATTTGTGACTCATTAGTTGTACAAGCATATGCACAAGTTTTAATGAAAAATTACATCTAAACATGTAAGCAAAACATGAAGTATAAAACAAAACATAAACTAAGATGATCGTTAAGTAAATGCACATGTCTTAGATCTATGATATACACAATAGTTAAACTATAGTGAGAACACAAAAGAAATAATCCATATGAACATGAGTGTATCTCAAATACTATACATGTATGTCACACATCTAACTATCATGACATTTAATATAATAATCATAAAAATATGACATGCTAAAAATTAATCATATGAAAGCATGTAAACATAAACAAGGAGTAGGAGACAGTTACCAAAACATAAGGGCACACTCTAGGTCTCTAAACCAAAGTGGTCCTCCCACCAAACTCCCTTGAAAGTGATGCATCCAAAATAGTCACCATTAAGCTCGGAACGCATCCACCTCAAGGCACCATCACTCTCACGTCAAGTGAGAGCCCACACCTACATCAAAAATAGGAGTGACTTTTGGTACCCATACTCTTTTGGGTCCATGGGGGTTAGCTGCTTTCCTAACGCAAACAAACTTATTTGTTAAATTTTCATCATGTACTCTATCATAACAAAACTTAGCAAGGTGGCCCTTACGTCCACAATGTGTACAAGAGCATACAAGGTGTTGTGTGTATAAACGTGAGGAGCATGTGTATGTCGTGGTTTGTGTGCATACATATTTGGAACTTATTTCTTTCGAAATATGGATTCCAAACGTATGTGGTTCATAGCATATTGGCTCAAAGTGGAGCCCAAACAATCAACACTATTCTTCAAAATACAAATATCATTTTTAATACTTGAAGATAAAGTGGAGTATGCAATAGGTAAGTTAGATGATGAAGCTACACTAGCATGACAAACATGAGTATCTAAATCATTTTTCAAAGATGTTTTTCTTAGAAACCAAATCTAACTCTTTTGAAATAGAAGAAATTTTGTTTTTTAAAGATTCATTTTCTTTTAAAACAAAATCAAGTTTTTAAGTTAAAGTCTCATTTTTCTTCAAAACATTTTCACAATCATTTTTACTTTTCAATATTTTATTTTCTTTTAGAGTAAGGTCAAGTTTAGATTTCAACGAATCCCTTTTATTAGAAATCTCCACTTTCTCTTACAAAACCAAATCAAGTTTTGAACACAAATCCTTATTTTCTTTATTAAATCTAAAACTTTTTTTTTTTCAAAACTTTATATTTTTGTAACAAGTTTTCACAAACAATGGATAGTTCTTCATTTAAAGATCGGCATCAACTAAATCATCGCTGGAAGAACTAGCACAATCATCTAGGTGAGTTTCTGAATTTACCTCAAGGGAGTCATTCCCTTGGACCATATAGCAATGTTGTTCGGATTCATCCTCACTAGATTCTATCTCCATATGAGTTGTCTTTTGGAGCGCGGGAGAGGTCAACGTGTTCCACACTGCAAAGGCGGAATCACAATAAAAAATCATAGACAAATATTCTTTGTTAAGCGTGCTTCTAAGCGCCATTAGGGCTTATGCATTGGCCTCTCTATGCTTGCTATTACCAAGATAAGATTTCTTGGTAGCGGCAAGGAATACATGCAAGCCTAAGGTTTTTAGATACATGGACATCCTAGCTTTCTAAACATCAATATTAGAAGTATCATAAATGGGAGGGGTCAAGAAGTCCATGAGTGTGTGTAAACAATATAAGTGTGCAAATGCAAATCTAGATTAGCAACTAAGATCTCACTCCTAAGTGGTTAAACCTAATATCAGGAGCATAGGCTCTGATACCAATTGAAAGTATATCTAGAGGGGGGTGAATAGGTGTAAGGCTAATCTATGACAAATAATGCGGAATTTAAAAACTAATTACAACACACTTAGTGTAACCAAAGAGTGGTCGAATTCCCGGTGAAGGGCTCTGGACTAACTCCTCTAAATTTCTCTGAATACGAGTTGAGGTGCTATATGAAGCTCTCTTGGTTCAACACGAGTATGGCACACAAATAAACCAAGCATGTATATGATATGAACAATATGAATCAATGTAAGACACAAGATAAGAGAGAGTTAGAGAAAGTGGATCAAAAGCAAAAATAAATATATGTTTCGAGATTCGAGCACCCAACTCTACGTCCCCGCCTTCACACAGAAGGATTTTCACTAAGTCATCCATATAGGACTTCGCACACAAGGAACCTCCACTGAGATTTTGGGTAAATACAATTTGGGAGTACACAACTGTAACCCTCGGTTCCGAATATACTATGTCAATACTGGTATCTGGTGATGATTTAATCATCTTGGTAGTCGAATTGAGGCCATTTTAGCTCAAGATATTATTTCCCATTATTTATAATTTTTCTAGAATTTTGGAAATTTTTTGGGAATTATTGGAGAAGAATCTCAATTCGGTGTCAATCGGTGTCACGGTCTGACTCTGGAATTTTTTATTAACAATTGGGAATGAATTTTGAAATTTTGACTTCATAACAATGTTCAGGATGACATCTTCTATTTTTGAGAATTTTTGAGGATTTTCCTGACTTTTAATCCAATAAAATAATATTTAAATATTATTCAAAAAGAAAAGAATGAAATTAAAATTAAATTAAAATAAAAAAATTAGAAAAACCATGTCCCCACATATGTATTGGAAGCACGAACCACATGACCAACTTTGGTATTTGTTCCTTTATGGATAGTCATACTATTTAAACATTTTTTCCTTACCTTTTTATTCTCCCGAATAATAACAACAAAAAACCAAGTTCGTTGATTATTTCTTCTCAGATTCAAATCCAAGGCCACAGCCCCCATAGCCTAACGTCCAAACCACCATGCCACTGGCATATGGTGTAAAGGGAGCTCATTATTTATTTAACCATCATTACTCTGTCACCTTCTTCACTAGCACACGTTCTCCACCTGCACCCCATTTATTTTCCCCCACTTCTCCACCTGCTCCCCTCTCCTCTCACTCACATCCGCCCACTCTCTCACTCATGTCCCCCTCTCTCCCTCTCTCTCACGTACTATCTCTCTCTATCTCTCATCTATAAATACAAGTCTAGACCCTCTCCTCTGAACTCACCATGCAACCTCGAACACGAGCTCCACCCCTCTTCCTCCTCTGCACGTGCAGGCCGTTCCCTTGCTGCCGCACATCACCAACACCCCGAGCCATTCTCCTCCTCGAGAGAGCCGCGACACCACCCAACCATGAGCTGCTATTGACAAACCCAAGCTCCCAGCTCCAACTGAGCCACGACCTCCCTATATTCGACGCGCCGTCGAGCTTCACTTGGCCCTACAAACCACACATCCTCCTCAGGCCGCCACCATCACTACCGTCCCACCTTCCCATGACTAGACTTCATGATCCATCCCCTTCGGCGAGCTTCGCCGACCATTCCCGAGAGCCACGCATGATCATGCTCTCCTTCCTGCGGTGCCGCCGGGGTGGAGCACATCTCCAACGATCTCCGCGACCTCCGTCAAACCACTGGCACAGTCCGGAGCCCCTCAGTCCAACCTCTGTGATCTCTGACAGCAGCCGATCCTCTCCGGTGAGCCTCTATCGTCGTCCGCGAGATCTGTCATCGACGGCCGCGCATGACCCCATGGCGGATCACACACCTTGCGTGAGCATGCATACCTTCTCTCCCAAGACTCTAAAGTGCTGGAAGAAGTTTCAGCCTAAAGAGAAGCGTTCCAAGTAAGTTACTTTGCGTTGTCGTCGATTTTAGTTATTGTTGGCATTTCATCGAACACATAGCATACCCTAGTTTAATCAACAATTTCACCATGAAAAACTTGTTTTAAAATTGTAATAAAAATATATATGGACACCTAAGACTTGTATACTAATTGTCATAATTTTTAATAGATTTTAGAAATTTAGTTTAATAAAAAAAAGAAAAGCCATGTTGTGCTCTCGGCCTCTGGTCGAGAGCAGCTGCTGCTGCTCTCGGCCAGGACCAGGCCGAGAGCAAGCCAGGCCCTCGCCTGGCCGAGCCAGACCAGGCCGAGATCTGGCCTGGTCTGGCCAGCCCAGCCAGACCTGGCTAGGCCAGGTCTAGTCCGCCAGGCCAACAGACCCGGGTTCAGGTCTGTTTTACAGACCCGAACCCAACCCGGCCCCATTTAAAAAAAAAAAGGAAAAAGAAAGAAAGGAAAAGAAAAAGAAAAGGAATAAATAAAATAAAAATAAGTAGAAAATAATTGTAGCATTTACTGTAGCAAAGCAGACCCAAACTCATTACTGTAGCAATAGACCCGTTACTGTAACAACAGACCCATTAAGCTTTTTAATTATTTTTATTAATTTTTATGTTTATTTTAATTCAAAAATTTTCAGAAAATTTCAAAAAATTCACAGAAAATCACAAACTAAATTTGAAACTTAAAAAATTATTTTGATGTAATATTACTTAGAATAACATGAAATTAAATATTTTTGTAATTACTATTCAATGGTATTTTATTTAAAAATGACCAATAAATTTCTAAATAGCACAAAAAAAATATGAAATTCATAATTTAATAATATGTAAATATTATACATCAATTTATTATTTTATGAATATATTTTATCATGAAAATATATTTTTAAATAGTTGCTATAAATTCAAAAATTGAATTATTTGGAAATCTAAACCAACCAAAATTATAATAAATAGTAAAGATTACTTTCTTATTTAACTTATCACTGAATAAAGAACATGTCAAGTCTCTAATTAATTCACGTAATATTTAGGCCGCGAATTTTACCCAGAGCCGGTTGCAGCTACGGGAATTCAGACTCCAACGACATCAAGCAAGCGTACACGATTATCTCCACGTTGACTTTCGTATTGATCTTAATTTTGCATCTAAATTATAAATTCTGGTTATCATATCTCATGATCGTCAATATTATCCTGTCATCACGTTTACATATCAGCTTTTCCTCTTCTGATTATATGACTATTTATTCTATTCTTGATATTATTACCGATACCGTCTCGTGATCATGTTTCATTATCTTACATATCATGTTTGCATCTTGTTCTTGTACAAACATGCATCCAACTTAAATTGATATTATTGCTTGTATGTGATAGATGCTGACATGAGTATCTATAATGATTGACGGATAAAGACTATATATCGACTGATATCGTGATACTGATATTACTGAAAATTAGTCGAGGAAATCAACTTTTATGTTCTGAGTAATTATTTGAGGATACTTGTTGGATTACGGATGTATGATCAAAACCGACTTATTATGACCTTTGGATTACATGTCACTGACATCACTTGCACTACTTTGCATTTATTTTATATCACTTGCACAACTAAATATTTGTCACTTGAAATGGTCACTGTCTACATCGTCTCTTCATCTTGATGCATATTGTGTTCACTATGTGACACTGATGATACTGCTTCTAGTTCATATACACTGAGTCACACTCTATTTTGCATTTGCATTGATTAATAAAATTAATCAAGCCGGGGTTATTGGGGGAGACTGTGGCAGGGAAAATCCAGGAGGTGTGCTTGGAAGGGTGACCCATTTGTGGGTTTGGATGCCACACGTGATCTTGTTATTTATGCGCACTCCTGTTATTACATATTACATGATACCTGAGTACAGTAAACCGTTTCTCTCTGCTATCAGGATCCACTAACGCATCACCTGTTTGATATGCAGTTGTCCTGTGAGATAGGGCATAGGATGGTTGCATTAGTTAATTAATAAAATATGCTAGACATATGCACTTGCATTATATCCTTGATTGTCTTCAGTGATCTAGTACCTGACATGTATTTTCAAGATACTGACACTTGAGACTCATGTGACATGCATTGTCTTGACTACATGACATTCCTGGACATACCATGTTATTTTATCTTCTGATCTTGAGTTCTTGGGATCTTATGATTATGTTTCACGACAGTTACTTGTCCAGGACATTTCATGTTCATTATATCCATGTCATACCATGCATGCACGATGTTATTATACATGATCTGTCTTCTTGATTACTGTTATTGTTATTACTTTCAGTTCTCGATACTGTCAAGCATATTGTTCTTATGTCCTGTTTATTGTTACTACTTTTTCATTTTCTCTCTTTTATCATTCTTTTTCCTTCGTGTACTCTTCCTAATCCACTTCTGACGGACCTTTATATTATTTTTCAGCATTTAGATCAGGAAACTGGTATAGAGAGTTGTTCGTAGCTCATATTCTGATTTCGCTGTTCTCCAGTGAGTTCAGTTTTCTTCTTGACTTGTCTTATTCAGATATAGTGGATGATATTGTTTATGATTCAGTTTTTCATGTATATGATTTTATCCCTGTGCTTAGTTGTATGTGCATATATGTGTGCTATCTTGCTTGTTATTGAAAGTCTAAGGTACACATGGAAGAGATTTCACTTTACGTGAGTATCTGCTGGCCATCGTCACGTACCTGTATTTCGTATTTTGGGAAGCAGGGCGTGACACAACTTCTCTCTCCAATAATACAATCTCTCACTAGAGGCAAGGCACTAAGCCAAAAAAGATCAACCTCACAATTGAGGAATAGGCCAAAGCCAAATAATGATCAATCTCTCACTAGAGGGATACCAACAAACTCAATCACCTCTACACTTAAAGGGATAACCACAATTCAATGCACAACCTCCTCTACACTTAGAGGGCAAGACACAAAGTCACAAGCAAATGGATGAATACAACTCTTGGTGGTTTCAACAAATCACAAACAAATTCTTCTCAAAAAAACAAGATCCTATCGATAGGATGATATAATAAGCTCAAGTGTGAGAAAATAAAGAGTTTGAAAATCAAAATCACAAAGAAAATACTTTGAAAAACTTCTAGGATATAATAGAAATAAAGAACAAAAATAAATCCCAAAGACTTCTCTTTTTCTTTGATTTTCCAACTCTATAAAACAAATAAAGATTGATCTTTTAAACCCAAAAACTCTTTTAAAACTTGTAGCTAAAACACTTAAGAATATGAAGATTTTTGCTCCTGAAAATGTTGTTAAAAACCAGCTCAAATATGGGGTATTTATAGCCCCATAACAATCTGCCCGTTAGCAGCAGGCAAAGGGCAAAATTGCCCTTCCAATTGACCGCCTGATCAACCGGCCTAACGGTCAGATTTCTGACCGTTGTGTCTCCAGTCAACCGCCCGGACGATCGGGACTGGATCCAGAGAGTAACGGCTCTCTGGCCAGTCGATCGCTCGGTCGACCGGGGCTGGATATAGAGAGCAGAACTCTCTACCGGTCGACCGATCGGTCGACCGGGGCCTTTTCTAGATAGCAGAAGCTCTCTGGCGGTCGACTGACCCGGTCGACTAGCCCAACAGCTTAGTCAACCAGACCCGTCAATCGACTTCTGCCTCGGTCGACCGGCCCGGTCGACCGACAGACAGCCAGTCCAGCCATTTATATAATTTAAAAACTTGAATTTTTATCTTTAATTAAATCTTATAAAAACACATAAATTTAACAAAAATCAGTTCTTATTAGATCTTTGAAATACAAATATGTATGACAAAATTCAACACATATTTTAAACAATTTGAACCATTTTTGTAAGATAGAAAATTTGACTTATACCAAAATCCATATTTTTCAAAACTTAGATATTTGAAATGGAAATCCAATTTTTCCAAAATACATGTAAATACGAAAACATGATATTTAAACAACTTTTAAGCATGTTGTATATGGATAGAATTCAATATACATGAAAGATTTTATATTTATGTTTTTGACATGAAATCCAATATTGGTTAAATCGAAAACCAAAACCAATAGACTTAAAACAAGTGTGTGCGTATTGTGAACTTGAGCATATCAGCACTATCTAATCTTTACAATGAGATCTAAATAATCTTAACTAAACAAACCAAAGTCTTCATATAGAACTCTGTCTTCAAGTCGACTCGATCAAACGTGATCCACCGAGCTTGACTCCAACCGTATGCTAGATGTGAACTTGACGCTCAAGCTCTTGAATCACCATGTGAAAGTTCCAAAACACCTTTGTGAAGTTAATCACCTACTAATATCTTGATCAAATATTTGAAACTAAATATCACAAGATTATTAGTAAATTATAACTACATGAGTTAATCATCATCAAAATTAGAGTGAAGGGCCTCTGGGCCAACATATTTCTTATTATTTCTTAACAAGATTCATAAATCGTATTGGAACTTAAACATTTCATAAGGTTTATATAAAAAAAAGTTATACTTTTAAGGATATATATGCAGAACTTGAGTTTGCAAGTGTATATTATGGGCGTTGTTGTTATATTGATAAAATTTATAATTATAGGGGTGTAGTTGCAAAATCTTTGAATTTAAAAGGGTATACATACAAATAGAGTTTTTAGAATGGTAAATAAACAAAAAAGTTGAGTTTCACAAGGTTAAAATGCAAAATACCCTTACCCTGAGTCACGTAAACACACAGTAATGTTTGACAAAACAATAAATTTAACATTCTAATTCAAGGCTTCCAGCCTTCTAGAATCAAATCAGAAATAGAACAAGTCATTACTGTTCTAGATCAACTATTCAATTGAATCGAAGACATTGAACTTGGAATCCCGCTAAGTGTTTTAGCTTTCCAACCACCACCTTAATTAGTGTTGTTATCTAATAAGATTAGATTAGTGCGTTTCTAGACTATTAGGAAAGAAGGAAAATCCTTCTTATAGCAAAAGATAACACAAAACAAGAACAACAACGGCCATTTGCTTCCAACTGAGGAATCTTTCCAGCTATGAACAAAAATAAGAGAAACTAAATATGAACAAGTCTGGGGGTTTTGATGGAAGCTAGACAGCTTTTCTTACAGCAACGTAGACAACAAGATAAGAATCGATTTGATAGATAAAGCTCTTTGAGGGCTACAACTCACGTAACTTTGTTTGCAGCATTCAAAGAATTGAGGGTTTCATTCAACAAGAAAAGTAATTTGAAAAACACTTGCATGGTGTGAAGTCCCTATAGATTATTTCTCTATCGATTTTTGATCATTGATTACAAGACTTGTTTTCGTGTTATCAGTAGCCAACATTTCGGTATCATATCCTAATTTTATGTTTTTGAGTGACGAGAAAAGTTTGTTATGTGAGGCTAAAACCCACAAGAGTCGTCAAAACCCCTCCAACTCATCAATCGGCGTGCAAACAGAGACCTCATCCAAACTCATGCGTGCAAACTCTATGCATTTCGCGCACAGTCACTTGTTCACTATAAGTAGACATAGAGAACGAATTCTAACTCAATTCCTATAGCTAACTTGCTCTTTAAGAGGAAATGGAACTAATCCAATCTTTTCCCTTGTCCTCCTCCTCGTTCTCCCCTTCGACTCCGCCGATGCCATCGGCGGCCATTGGGACCTCCTGCAGTCGAGCACCGGCGTCTCAGCCATGCACATGCAGCTTCTTCACAACGATCGTGTCGTAATCTTCGACCGCACCGATTTCGGCAAATCTAACCTCTCACTACCTAATGGCAACTGCCGTGACGACCCGGACGATCAGGCCTTAAAGATCGACTGCACAGCCCACTCGATCGAATACCGTGTCGCCGCCAACACCTTCCGCCCTCTCACGGTCCTCACCGACACTTGGTGCTCCTCAGGCACCGTCTCGGCTGACGGCATCCTGGTCCAGACTGGGGGATTCAATGACGGTGACAGAGCCGTGCGCAAATTCACCCCGTGTGACGACGACGACAGCTGCGACTGGGACGAGATCAACCCGGGCCTCACTTTTCGACGATGGTATGCTACCAACCAAATCCTCCCCGACGGCCGCGCCATCATCGTCGGCGGACGGAGGCAGTACAACTACGAATTCTATCCGAAATCCGACGATTCGAGCTCGGCACCTCTTGAACTCCCATTCCTCCAAGAAACACACGATCCAGAAGAGAACAATCTCTACCCGTTCGTCCATCTCAATGTAGACGGCAATCTCTTTATTTTCTGCAACAACCGCGCCATCCTCTTGGACTATACGAAGAACATCATAGTGAGAAATTATCCGGAACTACCAGACGGCAATCCTCGTAACTACCCGAGCTCCGGCTCGTCAGTTCTCCTTCCGATAAACTTGAAGGCCTCAGAATTGGAAGCCGAGGTGATGGTCTGCGGGGGCGCGCCGAAAGGCTCGTACATCATGGCGGAAACGAAGAAGACGTACGTAGAAGCGTTGAGTACTTGCGGGAGGATCAAGATCACTGACGAATCGCCATCTTGGTCCATGGAGTCGATGCCGATGGCGAGGGTGATGGGGGACATGGTCCTGCTCCCGACCGGGCAAGTCCTCATCGTGAACGGCGCAGGCGCCGGGACCGCCGGCTGGGAGAACTGCCAGGAGCCCGTTCTCAGCCCGGTCGTGTACACACCGAACGCACTAGTTGGTCCTCGCTTTCAAGTCCAGCAACCGTCGAATACCCCGAGACTGTACCACTCCACCGCCATCTTGCTTCGCGATGGCCGCGTCCTCGTCGGCGGCAGCAATCCCCACGTGGACTACAAGTTCTCGGGGGTGCAGTACCCGACGGAGCTTAGCCTGGAGGCGTTCTCGCCGCACTACATCAACCCGAGGTATTCGAGCTTCCGGCCGAAGATTGTGCCATCGTCGGAAAGTGCATCACTGTTGGAGTTGAGTTATGGGACGGAGTTCAGCTTGCGGTTTACGCTGGAGATCTTCAGTAGTAGAGGCGTTTATGTGACGATGATAGCGCCGGCGTTTGCGACACACTCGTTCTCCATGAATCAGAGGTTGCTGCTTCTGAATAACTCGCAGGTCTCGACTGTGGGGACGGGAATGATCGGGTTTATGAGATCAGGGTGAATGCGCCGGGCTCTGCGTTCTTGGCGCCGGCCGGTTACTATATGGTTTTTATTGTTAATGCTGGGGTTCCATGTGAAGGTGTTTGGGCTCGTATACAGTGATGATACAGTTATTTTCATCTGTTTTTTAAAAAAAAGATGTTATTAATTAACTGTAAGAAAAAAAATAAATTGATAAAGATAATAGAAACTTTGTAAATTTTAGATATAATTGTATAGAAAATCACATGTCAACGAGCAAGTAATTTGGTTTTAAAACCAATTTCCGATGTCGACATTGTACTATGTGTTGGAAAATAATGTATGAAATTCTGATAATCTAATTAAATTAAACTTTTAAAAAGGAAGGACTTTTTCTATTTTGATCGAGGCGTGCGGAGTACTGAAGTAGATTGCGCCCCTCTGAGAGAGTATCTCGGTGCAGCAGGTTGATGGCGGCCTACCCTCTAGGATTCAACGATCGCTAGCCCTGCAAGCGTGCACTCGCAATGCACAGGCCCTCGAACAGCTCAGTTTTATTTCCTCCAGAGATGTAGGGGAGAAGTGAAGAGTTTAAGAAAATTTCAGAGTAAGAGGAAGATGGTTGAGTTAGAGTTAGGGTTAGGGTTAGGCTCTGAAACTCGGATTTAAACCCCCTTGCGCGTGCGATGCGGGCGCACATGCACATTAAGGTTTTTTGGATCCGGTAACCTAATTTTCTCCACTGGGCCTCAATGTTCTTGTGTGCGCGCAAGCACCCCCTGGTTTTTAGCCACACAACTCATCATGAAAGAGACTCCATATATAAACACTAAATAGTTCTTTTCCTATCCAATGTGAGATTAAAAGAACTTTACTTAATTTTAAAATACCCTCAAAATACTAACATATTATGTGTATGACAACCTTTTCCAACACTTAAGACCAAGAGAAATATAGAATTTTGTAATAGAAGTGAATTAGTTCATCATGCCTTGTCGAGGTCCGTTGGACCCTAGTTTATAATTGTGGGGTTACGTGAACCTTTGTTTCTAGGGCATCATCTTCATTGTCAATACTCACAATTTCCTTCATGGTAGCTACTTTCTCTAGCTCTAGTGGCACATTATCTTGGTAGTACATATTGCAAAGAGATTAGGATTACTATCTTAAAACAAATGATAGGAGCTCACAATGGACCCTCTGTGGTGTGCGATTCACTGTTACCATTAGCGAGCAAATTCTCAGCCCCATCCACAGTGAGAATTTCAACAATCAAAAATTCCTTTATATGTTGGAGCATGTTCCTCCTTACTGAAAAAATACTCGAGATCACTCACTCATTGGAGAGCGTAAGTTCGATTTTCTATATTAGATGATTTTTCAGACTTCCGTCTCACCGAGAGCTACATGAGCATACTGTAATTCTATCTCTAGAAAATACAGAAGTTATCACACCTTCTATTTTCTTATTCCTTTTACCAGTGTTCAAAATTTGACCCTCAAAAGGTGATGACACGTGTTCTAACAATCAGAAGCTTCCATCACTTTGGAGAAGCTTCCATCACTTTGGAGCTATGCCAGAAACTGCTCTCCTCGCTGAGGACGCTTCCATCTCAGGAGCTCTAATGCTCTTAGCCATCCCAGAGCTCCCCCATTTCGAAGACTTCAGCTCCGCACATGATAACTTCGGGAACATATCATCACTGATCTCGGCTTTCAGTTATGTATCCGGATTTTCCTCCACATTCATAACGTGAAAACGACCTCGAGCCTAGACAATTATGAATAAAGGCAGATTTCTCTGCATGCAATCTCAACTGTCAAATCCCAACAATCATGGCTATTATAACATATTTACACATGTAGATCATGTGGTTACGAGGATCATGCCCATACCATCCGCCTCATGCATGCAGATCTGATCAAGTATAAATAGACCTTCTCCAGCGAGAAGGGGGGACTTTTACTTTTTCTTGATTTTTTGTTTTCAGCTAAGCCCATACTAAGACTCTGTCATTCAATTCCTATAATTCCTGTACCCTGTGAATAATAGTGGATTCCTCGCTTTCTCCCCGTGGTCTTTTCTCGGTTTGGGTTTTTACGTGAAAATCTTGTGTCTCTCTTTTTTTGTGCTTTGCATTATTTTTACTTTCACACTCCCTACTTTCCTAATCTCTCTTGTGGTGTGGATCGACCGTTAGATCGCATGCGATGGAAATCCTCCACCATGCCAACTCCTTGTCAATTCTTATTTTTTATTCTAGAGAAAACTAATCCTAATAGGAAGCCAGCATCATTCCTATCTGCTTTGTGTATCCTCTGGAAGAACGTCAACCAGGCCAGTAATGCGTCTTCTATTCCATCTTTAGTCGTTTATATGATCTACAAGCCAGAAAGGTTTAGTTGGGGTCCAGATTTCCCGTTATCCCTGTCGATGTTCAAGCAGTCATTGCTCAGTAGAGAGCAGCTGGAACTAAATGAGGAGTAAAATATCTATAGGTCACCTAGAGGGGGAGGTGAATAGGTGATTAGCTAATCTAATGATGAGTTACGCGAAATTAAAAACGATTTAAGCAAACTAAAAACTATTATGTAAAACACACCAAGTATAACACAAGAGTGTAGCCGAATTCCCGGTGAAGGGCTCTGAACTATCTCCTTAAGATTCCTCTAGATAAGATTTGAGGTGCCGCTATGGCTTTCTTGGTTGAATACAAGTGTGAACAAACAATCCCAAGTATATATCAATTGAGCGCAAATATATCAAGCATATAAAAGAGATAAACAATATAAGCATGCACAAGTGAGAGATAGAGAGAGAGAGCAATCGCAAACACGGAGGATTTGTTTCGAGGTTCGAGCACCCTTGCTCTACATCCCTGCCTTCAACACTATGAAGGATTTTCACTAAAAACGATCCCACCGGAACACTCGGTGCCGCAACACCTATAAGGAGTTCACATTAAAACTTTTGGTTTTACTAGTCCCCTCACTTGTTCTCGTAAGAACAAACACACACAAGCACACTAGCTTGCCAAGGCCGCACCTCTACACCGAGCTCCCACAAGAACTCAAAACAACACGAACTCACAAGTTCGCCTCCTCAAATACAAGAATGAACACTTGGTGATCTCAACACTTTGATCACCTAAAAACACTCTCACAACAAAGATCCCTAGAGGATTGATATAGCAATGGATAGCTCAAGTATGTGTGAGAAAACAAGAGAGAGTAGTGGAGGAAAAACTCAAGAAAACTCTTTTGCAAAACACTCTTGAAAACTCTCCTTTTGATATGAAAGTATTTTCTCAAAAACAAGTGGAAATAAATACTTAGAGAGGTAGGAAAAACTAACACAAAAATTCTCTTCAAATCTTGTGTAAAACAGTCCAAGAGAATCTCAATTTATAGGCTCCCAAAATATGGCCGTTAGATGCCAACTCAGCAGCTGATGCTGCTGTCGGTCGACCGCCCGGTCGACTAGCCAACGGTCGGATTTCTGACCGTTGTGTCTCTGGTCGACCGCCCGGTCGACTGTGCACTGGGCTTGACCTACCGGTCAACCGCCCGGTCGACCGAGGCCAGATCCAGAGAGCAAAGCTCTTTGGAGTGCACGTTCTGTGCACATCGGTCAACCGCCCGGTCGACCGACTTTTGGATCGGTCGACCGGTAGACAGCCTGGTCAGCAAACTTTTGGGATTGAAAACTTGGTCAAATAAATCCTTATAAATTCTCATAAATTTACATAAAATCTACAAAAATAGGTTCTTTGAAATACTTTTAAGTACAAATATGTGTGATCGAAAATCAACACATATTATAAAATTTTGAATCATTTTTGTAATATAGAAATTTTAGCCTCAAACAAAAATCTGTATTTTCAAAAATCAGTCTCCAAATTGAAAAACGATTTTTCCAAAACTTCTCTAGATACAAAAGCAAAATATCTTAAACACTTTTGAAGCTTAGTGTGTATAGATGTTATCCATACACATATAAGATGAAATATCTATGTTTTTGATAATAAGCTCTAAAATAAGTTTTGATATATACAAAACTCAAAACACATGTATACTTTGAAGCTAAAAAATCAAAACGATATTTTTCTAAACTCAAAACAATCTTATGAAAACATATATAAATTTTGTGTGTGTGTGTGTGTGAACTTGAACATTCCACAACTAATCTATCCTTACATTTTATCTAAAAATAAATCTTAACACTTACAAACATGACTCAAGTTTTCTTGAAAATCGTTCTCTTGAAAACCTTCTTCTCCTTCTTGAGTTGGTCCAAACCTTGATCCATGAGTTAGACTCCTCTTGAGTACCTGATGCGATCTTGATTCGCGAGCTCTTGAATCAACACGTGCTAGCTCCGAAACTTGACTTCAAATCTTTTGTTGAAACTAAATACCTACTAAGATCTTGATCAAATATCTGAGACTAAATAAACACAAGATTATTAGTACTATAACTACATGAGTTAATCATCATCAAAACTAGAGTGATGGGCTTTTGGGCCAACAATCTCCCCCTTTTTGATGATGACAAAACTCATGGAGTTATATATACATGGATTAAAGTTAAGCTTCATAAAAACTTCTCCTTAACTCATGCATAGCAATAAACACAAACATATTCAATAAAGTGCATAAACTAAACAGAAACATATATGCATTAATAAGGAGATAAACATGCATAAACTCAGCAAATTCTTCTCCCTTTTTGCGTAAACAAGAAAATAAAATAAACATGCATATATAAACTCTCAAAATTTTTCTCCACCTTTTTGTCAATTCATCAACAAAGGGGCGAAAATAAATCAAACAATTAAGTTACATATGCGATATACATTTATGAAGAAGAGAGATGTAAAGTTAGCTCCCCCTACATACATGCATTACATGAAGAAGGGATGA
The DNA here is from genome assembly GCA_038442645.1 of Agave tequilana. Lineage (NCBI taxonomy): Eukaryota > Viridiplantae > Streptophyta > Magnoliopsida > Asparagales > Asparagaceae > Agave > Agave tequilana. The sequence goes on from JAVJIF010006501.1 coordinate 25,942, forward strand.
CAAGACCCTAACTCACATAAAGCATAATATACAATATATAAGTGGAGATGTTAAGCTTTCCCTTACACACGTGTATCACATAAAGAAGAGATGTCAAACTCCTCAATGTGAGATACACTCAACATGAAACTATACATAGAGAAGATGTTAAGCTTTGAAAAACACCTAGAGGGGGGTGAATAGGTGTTATGCTAATCAAATGCACATTTAAAACTAGTTGAGATGAAAAATGCAAGCGGTCACTCAAAACAAGAAATTGAAGCCGAATTCCCGGTGAAGGGCTCTAGATGTTCTCCTCTTTGATTCCTCTAGATGATGAGTTGGGGTGCTTAATTGCTTCCTTGTTGATATGAGTATAGACCGAAATTGCAAGAAGAAGAAATGAATGCAATATTAAAAAAACAAGACAAATAGTATCACAAGTATAAGAATGTAAAGCAATAAAGAGCGAGAAGAAATCAATCGCAAACACTTGTTTCGAGGTTCGAGCCACTGCTCTATGTCCCCGCCTTCACCACTATGAAGGATTTCCACTATATCCACTAAGGGAACTTCCATATAGGAACCTTATACCCAAGGGATTACAACTTGGTCTACTCAAGACGGGAGTACCGAACTCCAACAATACTATCCTCCACACAAGAGGAACCACAATTCAATGGATTACAAGTCACTTGGTGATTTAGGAAGACCACAAACACTCTCTTAAAACTGCTTATAGAGTAAAATATGATTTTAGGCTCAAGAAGCTAAGTGAGAGAAGAAAATCAGTTGAAGACATTTAGAAGACTTAAAAACCAACTGAAAAAGCTTTTGAAAAAGAGAAACTTTGAAATGGAAAACAATGAAACACTTCTCTCTTGAAAACTCTTGAAAACTTGAATATTTTTTCTTGTAGAAAATCAAAACCCATGACCTCTATTTATAGGCAAAGGATAAATAACATTCATAAGTGATACTAGGTCATTAGGGGTAAGTTTAATCATTTGGAAACAAAAAATTGCCGTTGGAACCCATAAAAAACAAAACAGATACAAAATAGTGTCGTTATACCAACCTGGATGTCTGCCGGTCGACCAGCTGGCACGTCACTTGGAAAATAGATATTGGCTCCGGTCGACCGGGCGGTCGACCATAGGTCATTTAAAAAGAAAATTTTAAACTGCCAGTCGACCGACCCGGTTGATCGGCACAAACAGAGAGTAAGGCACATACAGTCGGTCGACCGCAAGGATTGACGGTCGACCATGGCCAAAAGGCCCGGTCGACCGGCCGGTCGACCGTTTTGGCCTGAAACAGATATGGTTGACTGGCTGGTCGACCGTTATGACTTGAAATAGACTATAAACAGATTTTTGAACTTTAAAATATTTTTAAAATATTTTGTATTGCTTTGAAGGTTATATAGCATGTATATGAGATAAAATACATGCTCTAAACTTGATATAAAAATTTAAAAAATTATGAATTATGTATTAATATCAGACATGCAACAAAATCAACACTACCCAAAACTTGTATTTTTGAAAAGTATATTTTGTGTGTGTAACTTCTTGAGCACTTCTATCATATTTTTACTCTTTAACATACTAAAATCTTACAGGGGTCTAGGTGACTACAAGATCTTCAATCGGGCTTTTCCATTTGCATCATTGAGTGAACTTGAATTCTAATCCTGTATTTGAGTCTTCTTGAGTTTACAACACCTTCCTTTAGAGGAAGAAACTTCTTTAATCCTTAGAACCCTGAAATAATGTTAAACACTTAAACTTGATTAGTACAAATAACTATATATGTTTTGTTATCATCAAAACTCTAAAACTGGGTGATTGTAATCTTAACCCAACAATCTCTTCCTTTTTGATGAGGACAAAACATATGAGTTATTTTTTAAAAAATGTGAAAGAGTTTGAAAAACTCCCCTTAAATTATGCTATCTATCAAGTAAAGAATAGAAAAATTATGAACTTTACAAAAGAATGAACTTTACAAGTTATAACAAAAGTGTGCATGATAAAGAATAACTCAAAATATTTCTCCCCCTTTTTGTCATGCATCAAAAAGGGTAAAAAAATTTTCTTAGGATAAATAAAATTTGAAAAAGATTTGTAAAAACTCATGAATTCATAATACAAACATTTAATTCACCACAAATGAATAAAAATCTATTATAATCTTGTGGTTTAGTAAAAATATACGCAAGTTGAAAATCGGTGAAAACATAATCAATTTCAATATCAACTTTCTCATAATGAACTCTAATGAAGTGATATCGAATGTCAATGCGCTTTGTCTTACTATGTTGATTTATATTTTTAGTCATATGAATAGTACTAGTATTATCATAAAATATCTTAATATGATCATATTGCAAATCATAGTCAAGGAGAATATGGTTCATCCAAAGGACTTGTACACAATAAGCCCCTGCCGCAACATACTCCGCCTTAGCGGTTGAGAGAGCTACAGAATTTTACTTCTTGAAAGATCATGAAACAAGGCAACTAGAAACTGACAGGTTCCACTTGTACTCTTCCTATTCACTCTACAACCTGCATAGTCAGCATCCGAAAAACTCGTCATGAAAAATTGTCCGGTTTTCGGATACCACAAACTCATTCCAATGGTGCCCTTAAGATATCTAATAATGCGTTTTACCGCAATCAAATGGAACTCTTTAGGACACGATTAAAATCTAGCACATAGACAAACACTAAACATAATATCCGGCCTACTGGCCGTTAAATATAATAAACTACCAATCATGCTACAATAGAGTTTAATGTCTATATTTATACCTTATTCATCCTTATCAAGTTTTATTGTAGTAGCCATGAGAGTTTAGCTTATCTTTACCCCTTCAAGCCCAAATTTCTTGATGATTCCTTCGTGTATTTGGCTTGATATATAAAAATTCCATCACTCCTTTACTTGATTTAGAGTCCAAGGAAGTAGTTAAGTTCGTCCATCATAGACATCTCAAATTCCTCCTTCATACATGATTTAAAATCTTTGCAAAGTTTTTCATTAGTAGATCCAAATATAATATCATCAACATATATTTGAACAATAAAAATATCATTATCAACATGTTTTGTAAACACAGTGGTATCTATTGTTCCTTTAGCAAAACCATTAGAAATAAGAAATGATGAAAGTCTTTCATACCAAACTCTAGGAGCTTGTTTTAAACCATATAAAGCTTTGTCTAGTTTGAAAACAAAATCCGGATATGTAGGATCAACAAACCCGGGGGGTTGTCCAATATGCACCTCTTCTTCAATAAAACTATTTAAAATGTGCTTTTGACATCCATTTGAAAAAGTTTGAAATCTTTATAGGAAGTAAAAGCAAGTGTTATCTGTATGGCTTCAAGCCGTGCTACGGGTGCAACGGTTTCCTCAAAATCGATACCTTCGGTTTGGGTGTAACCTTAGGTCACTAACCTAGCTTTATTCTTAACAACATTGCCCGACTCATCCAACTTTTTCTAAAAATTCATTTAGTGCCAATTGTTGGTCTATCATGGGGCTTAGGGACAAGATGCCAAACTTGATTGCACTCAAATTGATTGAGTTCTTCTTGCATAGCAAGCAACCAATATGAGTCGCCCTCGGCTTCGAGGATGTTCTTTGGTTCAAAATGAGAAATAAAAGCATAATGGCCACAAAGATCATGGAGCTTGGAACGAGTAGTTACTCCTTTTGATACATCACCTATAATGAGATTCTTGGGATGATGTGGAGTGAATCTCCAATCCTTTGGAAGTGGTTGTGTTGGCTCTAGTTCGACTCTTGAACTTCACTTTGCACATCAATCTTTGCATTGTCTTCTTGTATAAATGAGTCCTTCAAGGTTATTCTCTCCATGTCTTCACCTAAGGAATCTATTTCTACAACATTCTCAATAAAAATATTAGATTTCTCAAACTTTATATGTATAGATTCTTCAATAGTCATAGTAGATTTATTGAAAACTCTATAGGTTTTACTAGTGTTAGAGTAACCAACAAAAATGGCTTCATAAGATTTTGCATCAAACTTACCTAAATTATTTTTAGTATTTAAAATAAAACATTTACAACCAAAAACTTTAAAATAAGAAACATTTGGTTTTCTTGAATAGTAAATTTTGAAAGAAGTTTTAGAAGTGTTTTTGCAAAAGAAAACCCTATTTGATATGTAACAAGATGTGTTTATGACCTCGGCCCATAGGTATTGAGGGAGACCGTATTCATTTATCATAGTCCTAACCATTTTTTGTAGTGTTCGATTTTTTCTCTCAACTACTCCATTTTGTTGTGGAGTTCTAAGATAAGATAATTCCTATTTAATTCCATGTTCTTCGTAATAGGTAATGAAGGAATGGTTAATGAATTTACCACCCCTATCACTCCCTATACGTAAAATTGAAGAATCATTTTCCTTTTCAACTCTTTTCCTAAACATTTGAAAATGTGAAAAGGCTTGATTTTTATGTTCTAAAAGGAAAACCCAAGTAAAACGAGAAAAATCATCAACCAATACAAAAGCAAAATGATTCCCACTTAGACTTTTGATTTTAGTAGGACCAAACAAATCCATATGAATTAACTTCAAGGGTCGTGATATCATGATATCCTTGATGGATTTGAAAGAGGACTTAGTTTGTTTCCCAAGTTGGCACGCATCGCAAATGCGGTCCTTTTCAAATTTCAAATAAGGAATACCTTTCACCGCTTCCTTATTGTTTATTCTAGATAGATGGTCAAAAGAAATATGGCCTAATCTCATATGCCATAGCTAAGAGTCATCATTGAAGGCATTCAAACATGTGGCATTGCATTGTATATTAGACATATTAATCATGTATATATTATTTTCACGAAATTCAAAAAGTATACATGCATTAGTTTGTCTATCAAATATATTACAAGCAAAGTTATCAAAAATCACATTAAAACGTTTATCACAAAGTTGACTAACACTCAAGTGATTATACTTGAGGCCATCAACTAAAACAACATTCCTAATCATAGGAGATGAACCAAGTTTAATGTTACCTATACCAACAATTTTTCCTTTGGAGTCATCTCCGAAGGTGACGGTGCCACCTTCATGGTATCTTGATAGGGTTACAAAGTTGTTGATATCCTATGTCATGTGCCTTGAGCAATCACTATCAAGATACCACCGCTTCCTACGTTTTTGAGTTTTGGAGTGTACCTACATCATGTAACATATTTGTTAATTTTGGTACCCAAATTTTCTTGGATCCTTTAATGTTAGCATTACGAACCCAAACATGATTATTTAAGGCATTTATTCTATCAAAATAAAATTTAGCCAAGTGATCCTTTCGGTCACAATAAGTGCATGCATAAATTTTATCATACATGAAGGCATGATGAGTGTGTGGAGTGCGAACATGTTTGGTTTATGTTGTGTATTTAGCATAATGTGAGTGCAAATGTTGTGACTTATGAGTATGGGTGTGTGTAGCACGAGTTTATTTCTTTGGGATAAACATAGCCTCCAATCTAGATTTATCAAATTCACATTTCTTTAAAACTTCTCCTAAAGAATTAATTTTATTCTTTAGGATAGCAATCTTATCTTTATCTATTTGTGAAAATTTATCTTTACAAGAAATCGAAAGATCACCTAGAGGGGGGTGAATAGGTGATTATGCTAATCTAGTCAACTCAATGCGGAATTAAAAACTAATTTGCAATTTCAACAAGAGATGCACACAACCAAGCCAAGCTTATAAGTATGTATGAGCAATATGATAGATGCAAGGCACAAAGTAAAGAGAGAGAGAGTAATAGTCAATGAACAAGCGCAAACACCAAGATATGTTTCGAGGTTCGAGCACCCAGCTCTACATCCCCGCCTTCACCCAGAAGGATTTTAAGTCCACTAGCTTGTCCACAAAGGACTCCCACAAAGGGAACCTCCACCGAGGATTTGGGGCAATCACAATACAAGGAGTACCCAACTCCTCTCCTTACAAACACAACCTCCTCCTTGAGGCACAACTCCAAGCCTACAAACAATCACCTCACAACCCGAGGGATTAGCACAAAGCCAAGCAAGGATCACCTCACAACTTGAGGGATACAAACCACTTGCACAAACAACCTCCTCAACCCAAGAGGGAAAAGCACAAAGTAAAGTATAGAGGGTTTACAACTTGGTGGTTCAACAACAACCACAAACAATCTCTTTTCCCTCACACAAAGATCCTATAGAAAAGATAGTAGATTTTTGCTCAAGTGTGGAGAAAACCAAGGGATTTGAAACCAGCAACTCAAAGAAAATCTTTGGGAAATAATAGAAAATGAGGATAGTGAAGTTCAAACAAAAGCTTTTCCCAAAATTCCTTTCTTTGATTTTTCAAACCCTAATAAAAACACCAAAAAGATTGTTCAATTTGAATCCAAAAACCTCTTTTAATTGCTGTGAAAACACCAGAGAGTAGGGAAAAATTCGCACCAAAAATCTTAGAGAAAAACTCTTGCAAATGGGTATTTATAGGCAAATCTGGAAACTAGCCGTTGGCAGCAGATTTTGCCAAAATAACCCTGCCGGTCGACCGGTCCGGTCGACCGCCCAACGGTCAATTTTTGCCCGTTGGCAGCTACCGGTCAACCGCCCCGGTCGACCCAAACAAATAGAGAGCTCTGCTCTCAGTCCGGTCGACCGTCCCAGTGTCTCCAAACATGCACAGATCTGTGCACGTCGGTCGACCGGCCCGATCGACCGACTTCATCCTAGTCGACTTGGTCAGTTGACTTAGTCGACTGGTGAAGCCCGGAACAGAAAACTGGGTTAGAAACATATCTAAAAATTCTTTTATCATTTCTAAAAATCACCAAAAATAGTTTTATCATTTTGCATTGATATATAAACATGTGGTAAAAAGTTTAGCTCAAATATCAATCAATATGAACTATTTTTGTGTATAATCATTTTTACCAAAAATCAAAAACTGTATTTTCTAAAACTTGGATTTTGAATAGAAAATATGTTTTGTCCAAAACTCTTCCAAATACAAAAACATGATATTTAAACACACTTAAGCATGATGCATATGGATAGAAATCCAATATACATGAAACAAATATATATCATAGTTTTTGTCATTAATTCCAAAATATGTTTTGTCAAAAATACCAAAACATATAACACATGAATAAGTGAGTCAAAACTAAGTTTGTCTAGGAAATTAAAGCATGCATGTATATAGAACAAATCATATATACATTAAACCATGTAAACTTGTTTTGATCTATCCATTCATGAAAACCAAGATCGGTTAAACCTAAAACCGAAAAACCAAAACCAATATTCAAAACATGAAACGTGTGTGTTGTGAACTTGAGCATTATCATACTATTCTAATCTTTACAATTTGGATCTAAACACAAAACTAAATTATGGTACCGAAGTCTTCTTGTAGAGCGCAATCTCCAAGCCGACTCGATCCAAAACTCCTTGATCCATCGAGCAAGTGCTATATGTGATCTTTGACGCTCGGGCTCTTGAATCAACATGTGAAAGATGTGTGGAGGCTTTCACCAACTAATAACTTGATTAATGATCTGAAATTAAACTCACAAGATTATTAGTACACATAACTACATGAGTTAATCATCATCAAAACTAGAGTGGAAGGCCTTTGGGCCAACAATATCCCCCTTTCTGATGATGACAAAACTCATGGAGTTATATATGCATGGATTAAAGTTAAGCTTCAAAGAAGCTCCCCCTTAACTCATGCATAACCAAATAAATATAATGAATGTGCAATGAAGGCTCTTAAACATGAAACATGAAACATAAAACATGCATATTTATGCATAAACAATAAAGGGTTCTAGATACCAATGAAATGTTCAATTACAAAACATGCTCTAGATACCAATTCCAATGAAATATTTAAAACAAAACATGCTCTAGATACCAATTACACTCTAGATACCAATTAAAATTAAACTAAATTAAACTTAATATATGCAAAACAAAAACATGCATATATAAACCAAAATTCTTCTCCCCTTTTTGGAAATCATCAACAAAGGGGTAAAAACCAAAACAAAACAAAATCTTCTCTCTTTTTAATACAAGGAATCAATCTTCAATAAGGGGTAAAAGCAAAACTAAATCAATAAATTTTTCTCCCCTTTTTGTTCGAAACAACGAAAAACAATAATATTTTCCCTTTTTTTGTCTAAAACAAAAACAAAACCAAATAAGGGTGACAATCAATTAAGGTACCAATTGAAAATATGTCAAAGAATAGCATCTTGATACCAATAGAAAGGAAACAAAAAAAAATATTGATACCAATTTTAAGCAAAAACATATGAAAATCTTGATACCAATTAGAACATAATGAATTTTGAATGTCTAAACACAAATGTTTTGATACCAATTGTAAATCATTTTCATTTTAAACATATGATACCAATTTAAAATTTTCAATCATAAAGTAAGGGAGTGGGAATCAAATACCAATTGAGAAATCACCAATTGAAAGACAAAATCAAATTTTCTCCCCCTTTATGAAATACCAACTAAAATGATGCATAGGCTTGATACCAATTTAAAAGTAATCAATTGAAACAAAATTGAAACTCAAGCACTAGCATAAACAAGATTTTGTGCTTAAAGATATAGGGATATAATAAGCACAAATAAAACATATATAAGTATGAAAAATAGATACCAATAGAAATTGATATTCTTGGAATGAAGCATACATACATACAAACACATATGAGTATACAAGAAATGTCAAGATCGATACCAATTGAAAAAAAAAAATTCAATGATACCAATTAAAATAACAATAATATCAAATGTATATCTCATATAACTACCTCCCAATCATGGTTCAAGTTTTAAATGATTTTCATGTTAAAGCATACAAGAACATGATCTCCCATCCATCCTCCCATTGAAGGTAGGGGTTTTCAAAAATAGATTTGAAAATGTAGCATGTTTGAAAATCTCTACCATAGTGAAGAATACGAACTAGTTATAGGAAACACTTTTAAAACTAGTACGAAATCCTTCAAGTAAGGAATAAAACAAAATTGTTTTTCATGAAACACATGTAAATCACATGATCACTAAACACTCAAAGTCCATAAAGCTCATTCAAATTCTCATGAAAACAAATCATGAGTAAACTAATAAAGTGAGTGTACAAGTATAATGTGACACATATCAACATGAAAATATTCAATTAGGCTCATATGAAATTCCTTGAAAACATGAAAACTTGAAAAACTAGATTTTTCATTACCAAAAGAAATTCATCTAAGATGTGAAATCACCAATTGAAATTATCTTAAAAACAAGAGATTCATTATAAATGTGAAATCACTTAGGAAACATGAAATTCATCCAAACGATTTAAACTTCAAGGCATATGTATGTCATGTACAAACGAAAGTATACATACATATCCTAAACATAATGAGTCCACAAAAGTATATGCATGAAGGCACGTGGCTCAAATATGTATATGTATAAATGATAGTTTGGACAAGATGGACATATACATGAAGTTAAACAAATAAACACGAAATCAAGAAAAACTAAATTTTCACCAAAACTAATTTCATTTCAAGGTATATGTATGAATTGTCAACACAATAAGTATACATACATATCCCTAAACACAATTGAGTCCATATATATAGATTTGCATGAAAAGCAAATGACTCAAAGGGTATACATGTATATCTTAAGGTTTGGCAAAATAAACATATACATGAAATGAAAACTCATACACATAAAACAAATCCAAAAATAGGAATACAAGTTTAAAATGCATGAATCATCAAAACTAGGCTATACTAACACATTTAATGGGTACAAATTAGCATCCAAGCACAAACATATATAAAGATTTATTTGTGTCCCACTACATGTGCAAGTATAAATTCTAGTCTTAATGAAAACTAACATCTAAATAAGTAATCAAATCATTAAGCATGAAACGGGAATCATAACTCAACATGATAAACATAATAATCAAAACATGAATTATTAAAATAAAAAGTCATAGTCAACCATATGATTTGCATGACAAAGACATATGCATAAGATCTTATGATTAACATGATAGCTAAAACATAAGGAGAACACAAAATATGGGTCCATACTAATCATGGGTGTCTCAACAACTAATCATGTAAAGCATGAGTCTAATAAACATGACAAACATCATACTAATCATGAAACAATAAAACAAGAATCATAAACATCCAAATGGTCATAATGCATATGCATGTGCATTAGATCTAGGGCATACATGTTAGTTTAAATAAGGTGAGAACACTAAATATAGATCCATGTAAGACATGGGTGCTCAAGTAACTAAACATGTATAACACTATTCTAAAGAGCATGACATAAGCATAATGAACAATAAACCATGGCATACTATAAATAGATGAACATGAAAAGCATGCAAATAAAAATGGGAGTTAGAGAATGATACCAAAACCAATGAAGGTGCATCTCTAATTCTCCAAACCACGGTGGTCCTCCCACCAAATCTCCTTGAGAGTGAAGCATCCAAATGGTTCTCTTTAGGCACGGAACGAATCCATCCAAGGCACCAACACTCTCACGTTTTGCGAGAGCACCCACCTACATCAAAAGGTATAGAGGTGGTCTTTGGTACCCATTTCTTTGTGGGTCCACGGGGGTTAGTATCCTTTCTAACCCAAATAAGATTAGTTGCTAAATTTTCATGATAGATACGATCATAACAAAATCTAGCAAGATGGCCTTTTCGGCCACAATGTGTACATGTGTACACATGAGCATACGTGCGATGGTGGTGACCGTGGAAAGCATGTGTATGCCGTGAAGGGTGAGCATGCAAAGATGGACCTTGTTTCTTGCGAACTAAGGTTTCAAACGTGTATGATTCAATGTGCATTGGCTCAAAGTGGAGCCCAAACATTCAACACTTTTCTTCAAAATATTTATATCATTTTCAATAGTGGAAGACAAAGTGGAGCATGCAATAGGTGTGCTGGAAGAAGAAGAAGCTATACTAGCATGGCACACATGAGAATCAATTTCAATTTTTAAAGATTCATTTTTCTTTAAAACCAAATCCAATTCTTTTGTAATAAAATCAATTTTATTTTTCAAAACAAGGTTATCTTTTAAAACAAAATCCAATTTAGAAGATAAAACCTCATTGTGCTTCACAACATCATCACAATCATTTTTATTTTTCAAAATCTCAATCTCATCAAGGGCAAGGTCTAGTTGAGATCTTAGTGAGTCACGTTCACTATTGATCTCTTCCTTTTCTTGCAAAACCAATTCAAAATTAGAACATAAATCTTTTAATTCATTTTTCAAAACAAGGTTGTCCTCTTTCAAAAGATTGTGCTTTTCCAATAAATTTTCAAGCTTTTGAGCAAGTTCCAAATTTAAAGTTTGAACTTCAAAACAACCATGGCAATAGGAACTAGAGCTATCATCTAATTGAGTGTCCGATTGTACCTCAAGGGAGTTTTTCCCTTGGACCATGAAGCAATGCTCTTCGGACTTTTCTCTCTTAGATCTCCTCATCTTATTGATAATCCTTGGAAGCTCGGGAGACGTCAATAAGCTCCAAACTGTAAAAGCCGAGTCATAATGATTAAACACGGGTAAAAGATGTTCACCTAGAGATGCTCTAAGTGTTCTAAGTGCTAATGCATTTGCCTTCTTATGCTTGCTACTATTGGGGAATGATTCCATAGTGGAGGCTTGATAAACTAGATGTCCTAGTCTTTTCAAATGGCTACTCATATTGGCCTTCCAAGCATCAAGTCTAATATGGTCAAACATAGGAGGGCTATCCATGAGAACAAACTAAATGAGTGCAAATGAACAATATAAATGAAGATTAGCAAATCAAGATCTCACTCCTAGGTGGTTAAACCTAAATATCAGGAGCGCTAGCTCTGATACCATTGAAAGATCACCTAGAGGGAGGGTGAATAGGTGATTATGCTAATCTAGTCAACTCAATGCGGAATTAAAAACTAATTTGCAATTTCAACAAGAGATGCACACAACCAAGCCAAGCTTATAAGTATGTATGAGCAATATGAATAGATGCAAGGCACAAAGTAGAGAGAGAGAGAGTAAGAGTAAATGAACAAGCGCAAACACCAAGATATGTTTCGAGGTTCGAGCACCCAGCTCTACATCCCCGCCTTCACCCAGAAGGATTTTAAGTCCACTAGCTTGTCCACAAAGGACTCCCACAAAGGGAACCTCCACCGAGGATTTGGGGCAATCACAATACAAGGAGTACCCAACTCCTCTCCTTACAAACACAACCTCCTCCTTGAGGCACAACTCCAAGCCTACAAACAATCACCTCACAACCCGAGGGATTAGCACAAAGCCAAGCAAGGATCACCTCACAACTTGAGGGATACAAACCACTTGCACAAACAACCTCCTCAACCCAAGAGGGAAAAGCACAAAGCAAAGTATAGAGGGTTTACAACTTGGTGGTTCAATAACAACCACAAACAATCTCTTTTCCCACACACAAAGATCCTATAGAAAAGATAGTAGATTTTTGCTCAAGTGTGGAGAAAACCAAGGGATTTGAAACCAGCAACTCAAAGAAAATCTTTGGGAAATAATAGAAAATGAGGATAGTGAAGTTCAAACAAAAGCTTTTCCCAAAATCCCTTTTCTTTAATTTTTCAAACCCTAATAAAAATACCAAAAAGATTGTTCAATTTGAATCCAAAAACCTCTTTTAATTGCTGTGAAAACACCAGAGAGTAGGGAAAAATTCGCACCAAAAATCTTAGAGAAAAACTCTTGCAAATGGGGTATTTATAGGCAAATCTGAAAACTAGCCGTTGGCAGCAGATTTTGCCAAAATAACCCTGCCGGTCGACCGCCCAACGGTCAATTTTTGCCCGTTGGCAGCTACCGGTCGACCGCCCCAGTCGACCCAAACAAACAGAGAGCTCTGCTCTCAGTCCGGTCGACCGGTCCGGTCGACCGTCCCAGTGTCTCCAAACGTGCACAGATCTGTGCACGTCGGTCGACCGGCCCGGTCGACCGACTTCTTCCTAGTCGACTTGGTCAGTTGACTTAGTCGACTGGTGAAGCCCGGAACAGAAAACTGGGTTAGAAACATATCTAAAAATTCTTTTATCATTTCTAAAAATCACCAAAAATAGTTTTATCATTTTGCATTGATATATAAACATGTGGTAAAAAGTTTAGCTCAAATATCAATCAATATGAACTATTTTTGTGTTAATTATTTTTACCAAAAATCAAAAACTGTATTTTCTAAAACTTGAATTTTGAATAGAAAATACGTTTTGTCTAAAACTCTTCCAAATATAAAAACATGATATTTAAACACACTTAAGCATGATGCATATGGATAGAAATCCAATATACATGAAACAAATATATATCATAGTTTTTGTAATTAATTCAAAAATATGTTTTGTCAAAAATACCAAAACATATAACACATGAATAAGGGAGTCAAAACTAAGTTTGTCTAGGAAATTAAAGCATGCATGTATATAGAACAAATCATATATACATTAAACCATGTAAACTTGTTTTGATCTATCCATTCGTGAAAACCAAGATCGGTTAAACCTAAAACCGAAAAACCAAAACCAATATTCAAAACATGAAACGTGTGTGTTGTGAACTTGAGCATTATCATACTATTCTAATCTTTACAATTTGGATCTAAACACAAAACTAAACTATGGTACCGAAGTCTTCTTGTAGAGCGTAATCTCCATGCCGACTCGATCCAAAACTCCTTGATCCATCGAGCAAGTGCTATATGTGATTTTTGACGCTCGGGCTCTTGAATCAACATGTGAAAGATGTGTGGAGGCTTTCACCAACTAATAACTTGATTAATGATCTGAAATTAAACTCACAAGATTATTAGTAAACATAACTACATGAGTTAATCATCATCAAATCTAGAGTGGAAGGCCTTTGGGCCAACAAAATCTTATAAGCATCAAAATCTTTTTGAGTAGAAGTGAGAGTTGAAAATAAATCATCCTTTTCTTTTGTGAATATGAAAATTTTGTGGTTAAGAGTTTCATTTTCTTTTTTCATTTTTAAATATTTCTTTTTAAGAAAATCATAATTGTGAGATAATTCTTCAAAAGCTCCTCCTAATTCATTCATGGATAATTCACAATCGTCAATAGATGATTCGGGGGTTACCTTATTTGTGTTATCATTTACCATGATACACATGTGAGCCGTGTCAACTTCTTCGTCAGATTCACTCTCCGAATCCCATATAGCTTTCAAAGCCTTCTTCTTGTAGGGCTTCTTGGAGGTGGACGGTTCCGCAACGATGTGTCCCGGCTTCCGGCAATTGAAACAAATAATCTTCTTTTCTTCCTTTCCTTGCCATCTTCTTCTATTTTAAAATTTTGCTTTGTTGTACATTCTCCTAACATTCTTCACAAGAAGAGAGAGATCTTCATCCTCCTCTTCATCATCTTCGTCGGAGAAGGTGGAAGAGGTTTTGAAAGCGATTGCTTTCTTCTTTAGAGGAACCATCTCTTCTCTAGCTTTTCTTTCCATCTCATGGGTCTTAAGGTTCCCTGTAAAACCAATGAGCTCCATTTTCTCCTTGTCGTTGATCTCCTTCAAGGTTGTAACTTTAAATTCCTAAGATGGTGGGAGTGCACGAATGATATTCCTCACCTTTTGATCGTTGTCAATGCCGTCACCTAAGGAAGTAAGACCGGTAGTTATTTTGTAAATTTTGTAACCATATCATCAATGGACTCATTTTCATGCATAGTGAAGTTTTCGTATTAGGAACGTAAGAGGTCAATTTTTGTCCTCTTTACTTGTGATGTTCCTTCATGAGTGACTAAAAGGTGAGTCCAAATCTCATATGCAGATTTGCAGTATATGACTAGCAATGTCATCATCATTAAGAGCTTGAAATAAGGCATAGTGTGCCCTAGCATTTGCGTCAAATTTTTTCATAGCAATATCAGACTAAGTGTCCTCATCGCCAAGGGGTACACTAAAGGGTTTAGTCACCGCTTTTACAGCCTGGCTTCCTAAGGATTGTAAAGCCACGGTCATCTTAACTTTCCATATGGGAAAGTTAAGACTATCAAACTTGGGTAGGGTCTTAATACCTTCAGCCATCTTTATTAATGTGTATGAGAATGAATATAAAAAAGATGATTAGCAATTAAGGATCTCTCTAAGGTTGTTAAGCCAAGAAACTAGAGACCAAAGCTCTGATACCAATTGAAAAATACCTAGAGGGGGGTGAATAGGTGTTATGCTAAACTAGTTGAGATGAAAAATGTAAGCGGTCACTCAAAATAAGAATTGATGCCGAATTCCGGTGAAGGGCTCTAGAACTTCTCCTCTTTGATTCCTCTAGATGATGAGTTGAGGTGCTTAATTGCTTCCTTGTTGATATGAGTATAGACCGAAAATACAAGAAGATGAAATGAATGCAATATTGAAAAACAAGACAAATAGTATCACATGTATAAGAATGTAAAGCAATAAAGAGCAATAAGAAATCAATCGCAAACGCAAGAGAATTTGTTTCGAGGTTCGAGCCACTGCTTTACGTCCCCGCCTTCACCACTATGAAGAATTTTCACTATATCCATTAAGGGAACTTCCACACGGGAACCTTACACCCAAGGGATTACAACTTGGTCTACTGAAGACCGAAGTACCTAACTCCAACAATATTATTCTCCACACAAGAGGAACTACAACTCAATGGATTACAAGTCACTTGGTGATCTAGGAAGACCACAAACACTCTCTTACAATTTCTTATAGAGTGGAATATGATTTTAGGCTCAAGAAGCTAAATGAGAGAAGAAAATCAGTTGAAGAGATTTATAAGACTTAAAAACCAACAGAAAAAGCTTTTGAAAAAGAGGAACTTTGAAATGGAAAGCAATGAAACACTTCTCTCTTGAAAATTTTAAGAACTTGAATATTTTTCTTGTACAAAATCAAAACCCATGACCTCTATTTATAGGCAATGAATAAATAACATTCATAAGTGATACTAGGTCATTAGGGATAAATTTAACAACTCGGAAATAAAAATAGCCGTTGGAACTCATAAAAAACAAAACAGATCCAAAATAGAGCTGTTATACAAACCTGGACGTCTGCTGGTCGACCGACCGGCACGTTACTGGGAAAATAGCCGTTGGCTCCGGTCGACAGGGCGGTCCACCGTTGGTCATTTTAAAAAGAAATTTTTGAACTACCGGTCGACCGGCACAAACAGAGAGTAAGGCATATGCAGTCGGTCGACCGCAGGGGTTGACGATCAACTGGTCGGTCGGCTGACAAACGTGCACAAACGTGCAAGCCCATGGCCAAAAGGCCCGGTCGACTGTTTTGGCCTAAAACAGATACGGTCGACCGGCTGGTCGACCGTTATGACCTGAAATAGATTTTAAACAGATTTTTGAACTTTAAATATTTAAAAATATTTTTTATTGCTTTGAGGGTTATGTAGCATAGTATAGGAGATAAAATACATGTTCTAAATTTGATATAAAAATTTGAAAAATTATGAAGCTTGTATAATATCAAACATGCAACAAAACCAACATTACCCAAAACTTGTATTTTTGAAAAGTGTATTTTTGTGTGTGTAGCTTCTTGAGAACTTCTATCATATTCTTACTCTTTAACATACTAAAATCTTACAAGGGTCTAGGTGACTACAAGATCTTCAATCGGGCTTTTTCATTTCCATCGTTGAGTGAACTTGAATTTGGCTCCCATATTTGAGTCTTCTTGAGTCTACAACACCTTCCTTTAGAGGAAGAAACTTCTTGAATCCTTAGAACCCTGAAATAATCTTAAACACTTAAACTTGATTAGTACAAATAACTATATATGTTTTGTTATCATCAAGACTCTAAAACCGGGTGATTGTAAGCATGGGCCAACAAGCTCCCCTTGCATATAGACAATACATATCAAAACATTTTAAAACCACTTTTTTTAAAAAAAAATTTGAACTTTTAGAGGTCAACAAATCAAATTTTGATACCAATGAAATCAAATTTTAGTTGATAAAACTAAAATTGGTACCACTTGTAGATACCACTTGTAGATAATTTTTTTTTTTTGAGATTCCAAAAGAGAACAATGCATAAGCTTATTAAGATACCTATTGATATTTAATTTTAAGCTAAGCTTAGCATAAACATAATTTGTGCTTTACATATGTAATGATATTGTAAATCAAGCACAATCAAAACATATATATGTATGAAAAAGAAAATACTCATTGAAATTGATATTAATTGAGATTTTGAAGCATACATACATAGAAACAAATATAAGTATGCAAAGATAAAATTTCATGGAGTTCATGTGTATAACTCATAACTACCACCCTATTCATGTATATGATAAAAAAATTGTTCAATAAGGTACACACGGCATGGTCGCCCAACCATCCGCCCTTTAAGGGTAGAAGTTTTCAAAAATAAGATTTGAAAATAGTTATATATTGAAAACACTACCAAATGAAGAATAAATAATTAGTTTAAAGTAGTTTTAAAAAACTAATTAAAAATTCTTCAAAACATGAAACTAAACCATACATTCCATGAATCATTGCTAAGAACACAAAAATTGTCACTCAAGATCTATAAGGCTCAAAAATATGCTCATAAAACAAGTATATCAGTAAAATAATGTGAGTGCAAAAGAATCTTGTGAATAGCATATCCATGAAGTAATCAATAAAGCTCAAAATACCAAAGCATCATAAAAATTAATTTTTCATTAAAAATAAACTTCAAGGTATATGTATGTTCTATCAAAAATAAAAACATACATATATATCCCAAACACAAAATAGTCCACAATAGAATTTGCATGAAGGCAAGTGACTCAAGGGTATACATGTATATTTATTAGTTTTAGACAAAATTAACATATACATGAAGCAAAACAAGAACAAAAATAGGAAAACATGTGTAAACAAAGGAATCATTAAAACTAGGTTATACATGTACATGTAATGAGTACAAATGAGCATTGAAGTATAAGCATATAATAATCAAGTGTAGCTCACTGCTTGTATAAGTATAGACACAAGTTTTAATGAAAACTACATTTAAACAAGTAATCACCACATGAAGCACAAAAACATCTTCAATTAAATAATGAGCATTAAAATCGAAACATGCTAAAAACATTTATATTAAAGCATGTAAATAAAAATGGGAGTTAGAGATAGCTAACAAAACCAATCAGGCTCATCTCTAGATCTCCAAACCATGGTAGTCCTCCCACCAAACTTTCTTGATAGCGATGCATCAATAGGATATGTCCATCTAGCTCCACATGTATCCACCACCAAGGCATCATATCTCTCACGTCATGTGAGAGCCCACACCTACATCAAATACAAGAGGTAGGGATTTTGGTACCCATTTCCTTTCGGGTCCACGGGGGTTAGTTTTATAAGTAACCCAAACATTATTATTTGCAAAATTTATATGATTTATCCTATCAAAATAAAACTTTGTTAAATGGCCTTTGCGACCACAATGTGTACATTTGTACACTCTAGCATGCATATAAGAATAAGTGTGATCATGATGTGCATAGTGTGCATATGTATGCCGTGGGTTATGTGCATGAACATGTGGAGCTTGTTTCTTTTGAAATAAGGTTTCCAATCTAGAATGGTTGAATGCACAATTACTCAAAGTTGAGCTCAAACAATCAATTCTATTTTTCAAAACATGAATCTCATTTTTATTAATAGTAGCATGAAGAGCATGGCAAGAATGAGAATCAACAGTCTTCTTCATTTTAGAAATGTTTTCCTTTTCTATTGAAAAAAATTTTCTTTTCAAAGAGTTATTTTCATCCAAAGCAATCTCTTTTTATTTTTTCACCAAAGTGATTTTATTTTTCAAAGAATTATTCCTTCACAAATATCATTTAATTTAGAAGACAAGGAAATATTCTCCTTTTTTTAAAGCTTCATTTCTTTTGAAACACATGCAAATTTATTTTTAAAAGAGTCATTTTCTTTTAACAAAGAAGTGTTTTCCTTTTTCAATTTATTGTTATCAATTTTTAATGAATTATACTTTTTAAGAAAATTTTGACAAAAAGATGCAAGCTCATTATAAGACATGTCAATATATTCTTCTAGCTCGGATTTAGAGTTTACCTCAAGGGGGTTATCCCCTTGGACCATGTAGCGTATGTTGGAAGCATCACTTCCATCATCTGAGTCGCCCCTCGCATAGTATTACTTTTGTTCGCTAAGGGAGACTATAATGTTCCATACTACAAAAGCCGAATTAAAATTAGCAACCCTAGATAAATATTCATCATTTAGGGTAGATCTTAAAGCATGAAGGGATTTTGCATTAGCCTCAAGCTTTTTGCCATTTAAACAATAAGAATCTTTAATAGTGACAAAATAAACATGAATTCCTAGGGCTTTGAGGTGCATTGACATCTTAACCTTCCAAATTTGGATGTTAAGAACATCAAACGTGGGAGGTGTCATGAAATCCATGTGTGTGTAAATAAATATTGTGATTAGCTAAAAATAGGATCTTTAACTCAAGGTTGTTAGACCAAAATCAAGAGCACCAAGCTCTGATACCACTTGTAGGTCACATAGAGGGGTGAATAGGTGACTAGCTAATCTAATGATGAATTATGCAGAATTAAAAGCTATATAAGAAAACTAAAAACTATAATGCAAAACACACCAAGTATAACACAAGAGTGTAGCCGAATTTTCGGTGAAGGGCTCTAGACTATCCCCTCAAGATTCCTCTAGATAAGAGTTGAGGTGCCGCCATGGCTCTCTTGGTTGAATACAAGTGTAAACAAACAATCCCAAGCATATATCAATTGAGCACAAATATATCAAGCATATAAGACATAAACAATATAAGCATGCAAGATATAAACACAAGTGAGAGATAGAGAGAGTAATCGCAAACACGGGAGATTTGTTTCGAGGTTCGAGTATTGTTGCTCTACGTCCCCGCCTTCAACACTATGAAGAATTTTCACTAAAAATGATCCCACCGAATCACTCGATGCCGCAACACCTATAAGGAGTTCACATTAGAACTCTTGGACTCACTAGTCCCCTCACTTATTCCCTCAAGAACAAACGGACGCAAGCACACTAGCTTGTCGAGGCTACACCTATATACCGAGCTCTCATAAGAACTCGAAATAATACGAACCCGCAAGTTCGCCTCCTCAAATACAAGAATGAACACTTGGTGATCTCAACACTTTGATCACCTAAAAATAATCTCATAACAAAGATCCCTAGAGGATTGATATATTAATGGATAGCTCAAGTATGTATGAGAAAACAAGATAGAGTAGTGGAGGAAAAACTCAAGAAATCTCTTTTGCAAAACACTCTTGAAAACTCTCCTTTTGATATAAAAGTATTTGCTCTAAAATAAGTGAAGATAAACACTTAGAGAGGTAGGAAAAACTAGCACAAAAACTCTCTTCAAATCTTGTGTAAAACAGTTCAAGGGAACCCCAAGTTATAGGCTCTTAAAATATGGCCGTTGGAGGCCAACTCAGCAGCTGATGCTGCTGCTGGTCGACCGCCCGATCGACCAGTCAATGGTCAGATTTCTGACTGTTGTGCCTCCGGTCGACTGCCCGATCGACCGTGCACTGGGCTTGACCTGCCGGTCGATCGCCCGGTCGAACCGGGGCCAGATCCAGAGAGCAAAGCTCTCTGGATGGTCGATCGTGTGGTCGATCGGCCTTGGCTGTGCACGTTCTATGCACATCAGTCGCGGTCGACCGACTTCTGGATCGGTCGACCGCCAGATAGCCTGGTCAGCAAACTTTTGGGATTGAAAACTTGGTCAAATAAATCCTTATAAATTCCTATAAATTCACATAGAATCTACAAAAATAGGTTCTTTGAAATACTTTGAAGTACAGATATGTGTGATCAAAAGTCAACACATATTATAAATTTTTGAATCATTTTTGTAATATAGAAATTTTAGCCAAAAATCTATATTTTTCAAAAATTAGTCTCCAAATTGAAAAATGATTTTTTCAAACTTCTCCAGATACAAAAACAAGATATCTTAAACACTTTTGAAGCTTAGTAGTGTGTATAGATGTGATTCAATACACATATAAGATGAAATATCTATGTTTTTGATAATAAGCTATAAAATAAGTTTTGATAATACAAAACTCAAAATACATGTATACTTTGAAGCTAAAAAAACTAAAATGGTCTTTTTCTAAACTCAAAACTATCTTATGAAAACACATATAAATTTTGTGTGTGTATGAACTTGAACATTCCACAACTAATCTATCCTTTATATTTTATCTAAAAATAAATTTTAACACTTACAAACATGACTCAAGTCTTCTTAAAAATCTTCTCTTGAAAATCTTCTTTTCCTTCTTGACTTGGTTCAAACCTTGATCCATGAGCTAAACTTCTCTTGGGTACTTGATGCGATTTTGATGCGTGAGCTCTTGAATCAAAACGTGCTAGCTCCAAAACTTGACTTCAAATCTTTTATTGAAGCTAAACACCTACTAAGATCTTAATCAAAATCTGAGACTAAATAAACACAATATCATTAGTACTATCTATAACTACAGGAGTTAATCATCAGCAAATCTATAGTGATGGGCTTTTGGGCCAGCAATATCATACCTTCGGAAGGTCCCTAGATTTATGGGAGCAGATATTGCCACCCCAAAAAGTAATGAAGGCAGCCTTAGGATTAGGGCACCACCAAATTTTATAAAGGCACCACCAAGAAATTGTAAAACTCCAAAAATACCCTCTCCTTCTCCTCCTCCTCCTCTTCCTCGCATGCCACCCTCTCACCGGCAACCACCACCTCGCTCCCCCGGCCTCCCACTCCTCCCCCATCGCTGACCACCCCCTCGCACCTCCGGCCTCCTCCCACATTCCTCCCCATCGTCGGCGACCTCCCCTCTCTCTTCCCCATCTGTGGCCTCCCCCTCCTTCTCACCGGCCCCCTCCTCCTCCCAGGCATCTCCCGCACCTCCGGCTTCCCCTTCTCCTCCCCATCTTCAACCTCCCCCTCCTCCTCCCCTCGATCCTCCGGCCTCCCCCCGCTCCCCCCTCACTGGTCTTCCCCACCCCCATGCCCCATCTATTCGGCCGGATCTGACCAAAGAGTGTTCGACCAGACTCCAGTCGAATAGACAAGTGTCTGTTCGGACGGATCTATTTGAACAGATGGGGGTAGGGGCGGGGAGAGGTCAGGAAAGGCTGGGGTGGGGGGAGCCGGGAGGCCAGGGAGGAGGAGGGGAGGGAGAGGGGGGAGGAGGAGAGGGAGAGGGGGAGACCGGAGAGGTGAGGAGGAGGAGGAGGGGAGAGTCGAGGAGTGGGGGTCGTCGGAGAAGAAGGGGGAGAGAAATCATAAAGAGGAAGAAGGAAAGAAGTAGAAAGAAGAAATAGGCACTTTGAACTTTTCGCCAAGGGTGAAATTATCAAAAAATAATAATGGCACGCTTGTAATTTTTTTGGCGGTCCTTTCTTATTTGTTGGGGTGTAAATATCTGTTCCCCAGATTTCAAGGTAAGAGATCACATTGACAGTTGTCTGCCAGTTGGGGCCAGCTAGGATGGTGGGTCCCTTTGGTGTGCGAGTCTTGGTCCAAGAATGAGGTGCCCCAACCACCCCCCCCAAAAAAAAAACCCCAACACACATACATACACACAAAAAAAACCTAAAATGCATTGTTTGGACACCTTCAACCCAACACCCCCCCCAAACTCCAGGTGCTATATTTATCAACCAACCTAGAAGCAACAGATAAGAGGAAAAGAGCTCTCTAGGATAACTAGGACCTACGGATTCGGTTGAGGGCTCAAATGAGGACAAGTAATCGAACAAGAAGCTAAAAATGGTTGCCTTTGCTCCCACCTCTATTGTTGTTCAAACTGTCATTTATCCCTCAAGAAAAAAAGAAAGAAAGTGATCGTTCAAAGAAATAGTTTTCTCACTCCCTTGCGAAGGAGCTTCTTACAACCGTTTTTAATAATGAAGGAACTTGCGCATCCTCCTACAAGGGCCACGAGAAACAGTATTTGGAGAAACCATCTACAACTTCGACAGAAAAACATGACAAGTAGAACGCCCCTAAACAAATAAGCTGATTCAGCCGGTGTCGATAAAAGAATCAAGTGAGTTAATGGCACCCAAGATGAACACAACAAGCCTTATTGTTGTCGTTACAATAAACTGATATTAGCATGTTACTGATATTCAGATAGGAGTAATGTTAATGTGAAACATGTATGCGTGTGTGAAAAATCAGCAATAAAACACTCTATCACCAATATGAAATGATCGTGGTAGAAATGTTATAAAACTAATAATATTGATCTTGATAATTAAATATGAATATGTGTTTGGTCAATTGCAAATCAAAAGAAACTAATTGATTCTATTTATGTTATGCAAGCAAAAAAATTGCAAATAGTAAAGAAGATAGCGGAATAAAGGGCAGAGAATCACACAGATTGCAATTTATATGGACAATAATTAATTATTGATAATATCCTAGATAATGTAATATTGGACTTGTAAATAAAGAATCTTGGATTAGAATTATACTTATTGAGATTTTTGTGTGATTTTCAATGTCCTTGTACCGTAAATGCGTAGCTCCTGTTGTCATTAATTGAGTTGGAACCTGCACACAAAATACCGAATTTCAGAACTAAGAATGAAAAGTACAAGTTACTCAATTCTACCGCAATAGCAAGTGACTATGCGGGTCATGATCCACAGGAGGGACTAGCGATGGAAGCTTGTTTGGCAAGTTCTCTTTTATGCTACCATTAATGGTTAAACTTCTTCTTTAGTTTCTTAAAAAGAAAAGAAAAATAAATTACAATGAAGTTAGGCAGAAAGTGAGAGATTGGGAAAATGGAGAAACCAGAATTGGATATGTATAAAGAAATAGAAAATGAGTGATAAAAGAAGTGGGTGTTGTTGGTGTTGGTGATCTAAACTAAAAAAATAAAAGAAAAGAAAGAAAAGATTAAAGAAATACTTACCTTCTTTGGTTGATGACTTACCTGGAACCCTTGCATGTTCTACCTTACTTTGGAGGCGTTCAACGCATAAGATATAAGATCGAGCATAGTCCTCATTCACATTACATCATCAAGACGAACAAGAATGAAATGATACGGAGTCTTGAGGAGGAGAACATCATCATGAAATATCGTTGACACTCACACAAACATTATTATACTGATGCTACTAGATTCACTTGAATGCTCATCATAACCAAAAAGAGAAAAAGTAGAAAGAAGAAGAAGGAAACAAAAGTAAAGACGAACATAAAAAAAAGTTACCTTTTATTGCTTGCAGAAACGATGGAAGAAAGGAGGAGGTACATCGGTGTCACTCTCAACATAAGTCTCTCTCTCTTAGTTACATGAATCTCAATCTAACCTAAGCTTACAAAGAAATTAAAATTACATAAAAAGAAAATAATAACCTACACTACAAAGAATGAAAAACTGGACTAAATCCTATCTCTGCATGGTCGTTCCCATTTACAGTGAAATACCTGCCTTTTATAGGCAAAAACCCAGAGGGGAGAGGCGTGAGAAGATGGGGGGAGCAAACGCTCCCCCTAACTCCCTAACAAAGCCGCGGAAACGCGGCTTTAGCCGCGTTTCCACGGCCAGGGTATGGCCAGATGGCCACACCCTATTGGTGGAATTCCCCGGCTTCGAGATTGATGTTTATCTTCAGCTGGATTTACAGTTTAAGTCCAAAATTTTGACGAAATGGCCTTTGATCTTTAGCTTCAACCGCTTGATTTGGGGTGATTCATTTCAACCAATTTTCAACCTCTCTGATTTGCCAAGATTTGCCCTAATTCACCGATTTTGAATTTATTCTGATTTAATTCAGAATTTGATGGGCTTTTGGGCTCATTTTTCTTCACTCTCCTTTAGGAATGGGCCTACAAATAAATTAAACAATAATTAGGAACAAGCAGAGTTTATTTAATAATAAGTATAAGAATATGATAATAAATATGCAATCTTAGCGACCGATCAGTCATGGTTGCAATTATACTTTGAGAATTGCTCAAATCGGACTCTGGATGATCGAGAAACAGCCTGAAAATGAACCATGTAACTTAACGGGTCTGTTTCGCCTTATCGGGTCTTGAACTATAGTGCGGGTTGGGTTGGTACCGTAGCGGGTCAACACTCTAGCATATAGATCTGTTACTGTAGCAAGCAGATTCAGGTTTGACAACTTAAATTTTGATCGGTTCGGGTTATTGGAGTGTTAAGTTCGATTGGATCTGAATCCAAATTAGATTTTAATCCAACAACAACTTTGCAATTGCTTCACAGGCACAAAATCTGAAGGCATCATTGTCAGTGGCCAATGGGGAGGAGAGTGGGGACGATGTGGTATGTAGCAGTCATCATCGATGAGGCGGCATTCGCAGTTGGTCAGTGGCAAAAGAGGAAGATGAGAAGCGGGCAGATTATTGCAGGTGGAAGAAGATGACCTCTTCTTCATCGATGGCATAGGACGGGATGGTGGCGTGGCCCTCGACGGCAGGCAACAGCACGAGAGGAGTGCAGACAGTGGGATTGTCAGCAGGGGCCTGGTTCACGTATAGGCGCGATGCTATTCGAGCACTAGACTGGTGCTCGGGCAACGGTTCTCGGGCACGACTGGCGCTCGACGACGGTTGTGATTGCCAAGGAGATGAAGGCGAGTGGAGTAGGGCTTGGGTGCTATTGATAGTTGCTATGATTGGAGAGAGAGTTGGGTTGGTGGCGAGTTAACGAAAGAGAGGAAAGAGAAGAAAGAAAAGGAAGAGAAAGAGATTTTCTAGTTTTTTCTTCTTTTTTTTTGTTTTTTCTATTCGAGATTGGGAGTGAGAGAGTAGGAGATGTTGAGAGGGGATTTGAGAGGGAGAAAAAGGAAATAGGGAAAAGGATAGGCTAAATAAGGGTTTCACACTCCTAATCTAGGGTTTCTCTATGGCTTCACATTCAAAGAGAGAAATTTAAAGAGATCTCAAAACTCACAAAAATTTTCAAAAAATCTTCATAATTTTCTTTGCATTATTTTGTTTGATCAGAAAATTAGCTTGAACTTCTCTCTTTTTTGTTGGCCCAAAGGCCCATCACTCTAGTTTGATGATGACTAACTCACGTAGTTATAGTACTAATGATTTTGTGTTTAATAAGTTTCAGATATTTGATAAGATCTTAGTCGGTGTTTAGCTTCAACGAAAGATTTGAAGTCAAGTTTTGAAGCTAGCACGTGTTGATTCAAGCGCTCGCACTTCAAGATCGCATCAAGTACTTATGAGAAATCTAGCTCATCACGTTTGGATCAAGTCTACTTGGAGAAGAAGATTTTTAAGAGAAGACTTGAGTCAAGAGTTTGTAAGTTTAATATTTTTATTTTAGGATAAAATGTAAAGCTTTAGTTATGGATTTCTCAAACTTATACACACACACACACAAAACTTTGATTTTCAGAAAATACAGTTTTGGTTTCATGTTTAAATTTCTATATCTCAAAAAATATTTCACATGTTTGTAATTTGTGTTGGTTTTTTTATCACACATATTTGTACTTCATAGTATTTCAATGAACTTATTTTTATGAGATTTATAAAGATTTTATGGTATTTAAAATGAATTTAAAAAGATGTTTAAATATGGTTGACGTACACAAGATGTGCACAAGCCCATATGACTTGAGCTCGGTTGATCGATCGATCGACCACAGTAGAGATCAGCCGACCGACCAGTCGATCGACTGAGTTTGTAGAGCTCTCGGGTTTTCTCGGTCGACTGGATGACCGACTGTTCTGCTGATCTGCTTAACACCCTTGTAGTTTTCTGGCCATAACTTTTATTCTTATATCAATTAACATGATTTAAATTGCATTTCAAAGATAACTTTTAGGGATACATTTCATATTCAATAATTATTTTATGATTCAAATGTCAAGGATGTCAAATGTTGGGTTGAAGTCTGTTCTTGTTTTGAAAACAGTTTAAAGTTTCTGGTTTGACACCTTTCAATATTTTATTGATAACTTTCCAAATATTGATTTGATTTAAGTTTCATTAAAAAGAATACTTCAAGATCTACAAATTCATCCTATATTTTTATTTCCAAATTCTAACGTTTTAGGCCTTAAAATTGTGCTCAAAGTTGACCTACTGCACAATCTGAGTCTAAGGTCGGTCGACCGCTCGATCGTCCAACGGTCAGAAATATGACCGTTGGTAGGTCGATCGGGCCGTCAACCGACAAGCCATTCTGGCCAGTTTTTGAACCATAATAGCTAGTTTTGCTCGGCCTATAAATATGGGATTTTGGGTATGTTTTACACAAGATTTTTAGAAGTGTTTTGAAGCTAGTTTTTCCAATCTTCCATAAAAAATTTTCGACAAGTTTTTGGGTTAAACTTTCATATCAAAAGAGTTTTTCAAGAGTATTTTTTTTTTGAGTTTTCAAAAGAGATTTCTTGAGTTTTTCACCACATCTAGTTTTTCTTACGCAAGCTTGAGCTATCTGTTACTATATCCATCCTCTGTGGGATCCCTATTTGTGAGAGTATTTGTTGGTGATCAAGGGAAGTGATCACCAAGTGTTCCACCTTTGAATTTGGAGGAGTTGTAGAGATTGCGGCTTCGGCGAGCTTGCAGGTTCGTGTGTGTTGTTTCTGAGGGAACAAGTGAGGGACTTGCGGATCTAAGAGTTCTTGAGGGAGCTCGTTGTAGGTGTTGCGGTACCGAGTGACCTTGCGGGATCGATTATAGTGAAAATCCTT
This sequence comes from Agave tequilana, assembly GCA_038442645.1. Taxonomy (NCBI): domain Eukaryota; kingdom Viridiplantae; phylum Streptophyta; class Magnoliopsida; order Asparagales; family Asparagaceae; genus Agave; species Agave tequilana. The sequence continues at coordinate 53,870 of JAVJIF010006501.1, forward strand.
CATAGTGTTGAAGGTGGGGACGTAGAGCAAGTGTACTCGAATCTTGAAACAAATCTCTCGTGTTTGTGATTGCTTATTTCTCTCTCCCTTTCACTTGTGTTTTATATCTTGCGTGTGCTTATTGCTAATATCTCTTATATTCTTGATATTTTCTTGTGCCAAATTGATATATATGGTTGGGTTGTTTGTTTGCTCATTGATCGGGGAATAACCTGCACAAAAGTGTATATTTTGAAATCAATAGTTTAAAGTGCGTGCTTTGGCTTCCTCGATACTTCCGTTATAGCATAGAGGCTAAACAGGTCGAATGCACAGGGACAGGAAGCGATTTACCGGAATGTTCACGTATGTGTTAAGTATTCTTCAATATTTAAAAGAATGGAAAGAAAAGAAAACAAAGAATGAAAAGAGAAGTATGGTGAAAACAAAGAAGTGAGAAACATAAAAGAATGGTATTTGTGATTTTGTTTGTATATCTAAAACAAAGTAAAATGAGAAAGAAAACTCATGGCTACTAACTACTAATGGCTCCATTAACATGCTATCTTAGTGATAGTTGCCTCACATGTATCTTTAGCCATCACTAGTCTTGGCTCAAGAGCATTTAAAAGTATGACCCACACAATAACTTTCACATCCAAATTCAACAAAATAAGTACAAGCTACACTTAAACTATCAAAACTAAACAAGAGTAAGCATGGAGTAAAGTAATATTAGCTTGTTAGAGAGTTAGAATGTTAGAGTGTTAGAATCCATCATCATGAGCCATCAATGACTCTTGCAAGAGAAAGGCCAAGTAGAGGCTATTGATTCATGTGGATTATCAAGTAAGAAGTTAGCAAGTTAGTGGTTAGTAGTTAGTTGCCATGAGAGAAAATTAACTAAATATGTTAAAGGAGTTAGAGAGAAGAAAACAAAGAGAGGTAAAGAGAGAACCTTTCATAGATTACCACCTTCTATTATAAGCACTCTTGCTTTCCAACCATGTACCACTCTCTCTCCTATTACAAGATCTAAAAGAAATAGAAAATACAAAGAGGAAGAAGAAGAAGAACTAAATTAAACTACCCAAAATTATAACATGTAAAGAAACTACCATACTCTCTGTATATCTCCCTGAAGAACGCCCACGGGTGTATTTATAGGCACCAGCAGAAAGGGGGCCAGAGGGACAAACTCTGGCCCAAAGCGCTAGCGCGACGCGCGCAGCGCCGCCTGCAATGCGTTGTCGCATCGGTTGTCGGCTGCATGTCCTGATTTCTAGTTTTGGGCCCTTGGTTTTGACAGAATCACCCTCCTAATTCAATGGCTATCTTTATAGGCTTTTAATCACCAATTAAATGGTTAGTTTGGGTCTTCTTCTTCATTTCATGCCATAGGCCTAGAAACATCAAGAGAGGTATTATTAGCAGAATTTAATATTAAATAAATGTGAAAATGTGGTATGAAATATGCAGTTTTAGAGACTAATCATACCCCCACACTTATCTTTTGCTCGTCGCGAGCAAAACAAAATACTAAGAAAATTATTACACCACTTTCGCAGGTGACACAATTGCACTAAGCATGTGCAACGAGCCGTTAAACCTCTAGGTTTTTCTTAAAGGATGAGTTTTGTCTCCTGAAGGTTTTCAACGGATTACACCCACAAAATCCATAAAGAAAGAAATCAAATGTTAGTATTTTAAAAACGCATTTTTAAATAGAGAAAAGAGTTAAAATATTTTTGCGAAAATATAAGTGATCTAAGGTTATAGGTTAACCAAAAATTATTTTTTCTTAAACTAAGTCAAAATGCAAAATCTTGTTATAAATTAAATGTAAGAATTTAAAATTGAATCGATTATTTAATCTTTCATAAAACTCTTAGAACATATGCATTTTGTGAACAATGAAGATTTTTAGGATATCGACTCTAACTTTCATGCCATTTATTTATATTATTATTTATTTATTTATTTTCTTCTCTCAGTTTTCTTAGGCTTTCTAGCTTACCCGGGTAGTGAGCCTTTAGCCGGTGACTCCCAAACCAGATCGTTTTAGGGCACCAGATGAGAAAACATCCCTTGAACTTAAGGACTCGAGTAAACAAGGCCACAAAACTAAAGGGGATTATTTTGTTCACTGTTTTAAGAGTAAATAATCATGCTTCCTAAGGTATAATTACCCAACTTCAATAAGTGAGTTTATTATCATTTTTTAATATATTTTATAGCATTTTTCTGGTATTTTCAGTCTTTGTTTCAATCCCAAAAATTGTGTAAGTGTGAAGTGCATAAATCTCAGGCAAAAATTTAAGATCAAATTATCTTTTCAATCTTACTTCCTTATCCTAAAATTTAAATAAGAACTATTATTTTGACTTGGTTTAAAAATTCATAATTTTAGGTCTTCCTAATTCCTAAATTAATCTTAATTTTCTTAAAAATAAATCAAAACTATTTCTCATAATTCAAAAAGTTTTGTAAAAAGAAAAGAAAAGAATTTCTATACAAAAGAAAATTTTCCTAAAAAGAAGTGTAAAAAAAAGAAAATTTAAAACTAACTTTGTTAGTAAACCCTCCCCCACATTTTAAAGTTCACCTAGAGGGGGAGTGAATAGGTGACTAGCTAATCTAATGATGAATTAATGTGAAATTAAAATTATTTATGCAAACTAAAAACTATTAAGTTAAACACACCAAGTATAACACAAGAGTGTAGCTGAATTCCCGGTGAAGGGCTATGGACTATCTTCTCAAGATTCCTCTAGATAAGAGTTGAGGTGCCACTATGGCTCTCTTCGTTGAATACAAGTGTGAGCAAACAATCCCAAGCATGTATCAATAAGGCACAAGATATATCAAGCATATAAAGAGATAAACAATGTAAGCAAGCAAGATATATACACAAGTGAGAGATAGAGAGTGAGCAATCGCAAACACGGGAGATTTAATTCGAGGTTCGAGCACCCTTGCTCTACGTCCCCGCCTTCAACACTATGAAGGATTTCCACTAGAATCGATCCCACCGGATCACTCGGTGCCGCAACACCTACAAGAAGTTCACACTAGAACTCTTGAACTCACTAGTCCCTCTCTTGTTCCCGCAAGAATAACACACGCGAGCACACTAGCTTGTCGAGGTCACACCTCTACACCGAGCTTCCACAAGAACACGAAACAACACAAACCCGCAAGTTCGCCTCCTCAAATACAAGATTGAACACTTTGTTGATCTCAACACTTTGATCACCTAAAAACACTCTCACAACAAAGACCCTAGAGGATTGAAATAGTAATGGAAAGCTCAAGTATGTGTGAGAAAACAAGATAGAATGGTGGAGAAAAAACTCAAGAAATCTCTTTTTCAAAACACTCTTGAAAAACTCTCCTTTTGATATGAAAGTTTTAGCCCTAAAACAAGTGGAGATAAACACTTAAAAAGGTAGGAAAAACTAGCTTGAAAACTGACTTAAAATCTTGTAGAAAACAATTCAAGGGAACTCTAATTTATAGGCTCCCAAAATATAGCCCTTGGAGGCCAAATCAGCAGCTGATGCTGCTGTCGGTCGACCGCCCGGTCGACCGCCCAACGGTCAGATTTTTGACCGCTGTGCCACCGATCGACTGCCCGGTCGATCGAGGCCTGGATACAGAGATCAGAGCTCTCTGCCGGTCAACCGCCCGGTCGACCGAGGCCAGAGCCAGATCCAAAGAGCAGAGCTCTCTGGTAGTCGACCGGCCCTCCAGCCAAACTGGTTGTGCACGTTTGTGCACATCGATCGACCGGACCAGTCGACGACTTCTGTCTCGGTCGATCGTCTGGTCGACCAGTAGAAGGCCTGGTCAAACAATTTTTTTAGGGATTAAAACTTGGTCTTTTTATCTTTAATAAAATCCCATAAATTCTCATAAATTTTACAAAATAAGTTCATTGATATACTTTGATATACAAAAATGTTTGATTAAAAATCAAAACATATTACAAATATTTTGAACTATTTTTGTGATATAGAAATTTTGGCTTTAAACAAAAATCGTATTTTTCAAAAACAATCTCCAAATTGAAAAATGATTTTATCAAAACTTCGCCAAATACAAAAATAAGATATTTTAAATACTTTGAAGCTTAGTGTATATGGATATGATCCACTACATATATGAGATGAAATATCTATGTTTTTGATAATAAGCTCTAAAATAGGTTTTGATAAAACACATGTATATTTTGAACCTTAAAAACCAAAACGGCATTTTCTAAAACACATAATTTTTGTGTGTGTGTGTGCGCGCGCGCTTGAGCAATCCACCAACTAATCTATCCTTTATATTTTATCTAAAATAAAATCTTAACACTTACAAACATGACACAAGTCTTCTTGAAAATATTCTCTTGAAAATCTTCTTCTCCTTCTTGATGTGGTCCAAACCTTGATCCAATCAGCTAGATCCTCTTGAGTACTTGATGCAATCTTGATGCGCGATCTCTTGAATCAACACGTGCTAGCTCCAAAGCTTGACTTTGAATCCTTTGTTGAAGCTAAATACCTACTAAGGTCTTGATCAAATATCTGAGACTAATCAAACACAAGATCATTAACTACATGTGTTAATCATCATCAAAACTAGAGTAATGAGTCTCTGGGCCAACACATGTATCTCATGCATTGTGCTCAATGCATCGTGAATGTGTATATACATGAAACAAATGGGAAGGAACGAAAAATTATCTCATGGTGGTAGCTTCGGTGGTGGTCTAATTGGTCCACGAAATGCGGCCCAATTTAAAAATTGTGGATCTTACAGGAACTCACCTGTGACCTCTCTAACACGACCAAGTAAAAGAATGATTGAGTGAATGATTCTATTTAAAAATTATCCCTATCTAATTTTCAATTTTAAAAATAATTACTGAGTCATTTTCTTCAACATCCTTGTCCAACAATGAAGTGTGATTTTGGGAGATGATGGATTTGGACTCAAATGGATCAGGAACAAAAACTGATACCGACTCAGAAATTTGACTCAGATCAAGTCGAGATTCAATAGTAAGAGTCGAAATTGATTCAAAAATACGGTCCAAACTAAAGAATTGATGTTCATACACTTTTCCTATCAATGAAGTATGATCAAACTCCATATACTTTCAAACGCTTTTCTAGCCCAGATTCTTCTTCAATTGGATGTTTTAGAAAATGAGTATATGGAGTTTGATTTGGGAAGGATTGTGAATTGAGAAAATTTTGAATTTGTTGTTAGGACTCAAGCATGGCTTCCGTACTACTTTCCAAATTAGGTTTTTCTTCGGTTGGTGGAACAGGAAAAGGAGTATATGAATCAAAATCGAGGAATGAATGTGAAAATTATGGACAAGGTGGTTGAAAATTTGACTCGGGGGAGGTGAATGCCCATTAACTCTGTGAAGAGCTGAAGTTATTTTGAAAATTATAATCATATGATAGGGGGTATGTGTCATATTGAGTCGGATAATCCCAACTCGGCATATATGGTTGGCTCATGTTGTACATAGCCGGGTTGGAGTTATCCGAATTAAATGAGGTCGGGGTGAAATATGGATTCATATTTGAATAAAAAAATTGTTGTTGTTGAGATTCATATCACAATTTACAAAAAAGAAAACAAACAAATAAACAAACAAACAAACAAATAAAGAAAAAGAAAATAAGCCTATGCTAGGGCTGACTTAGGCCTAGACGACTCCTAACTGATTAGACTGTCCACGGGTGGTATATTGTCAGAATCTGATCACGAGTTATCGGCCAGGTAGGGGCAAGATCAGTGGGAGGTATCTGTGGCAGAGCAACGAGCCTAATTATGCCAAACTATTATTCTTCGAGGTTTCGCCTTTCAATCCCCAACCTTAGGATACCGATTTGATAAGAGTCAACTTCTAACAACTTCTTCTTTAAGTCAATCTCTTAAATAAGTCCAAGATGTCCCTAGAGGCCAACGTCTAACAATTTTTATTTAGGCTTGGCTTGTGTGAGTGGGGAGCTGATTTTTGGGCTAATGGAGGGTAATGACTTCCCCCACCTTATGTTGTATTGGGTTTTGTCCTTAAGTTCAATTCGTGTAAGTATGCAATATAGATAAGAATGAACACACAAAGAAAATAAATCACTCACGTGCTTGTCCTAACTATATGCTATGCAATATGTACACCTCCGTCAAGATCACAACAACATAATAACAAAATACAGTATATTGAAATTGAAACTGACACGTGCCTATATGCAGATGTCGAAACCGTTTTAAAGCATTCAATTTCTGTATTTTAGTTCTTAAATTATTATAGTGTACAGGTAACAAATATTAGCAATATAAAACTATAAAAGAATTTACCCAACCACACAAGAGCAAGTGTGGACTTCTGCAATACTAAAGAATTTGACCTGCACACCAAAACAAAGAAGAAACGTTAACAAAAATGTGAAATCAAACTGTTCCAATCCTCGACAACGGCGCCAAAATTTGATCGAGGAAAAATCGTGCACGAAAAGTGTATGTTTTGAAATCAATAGTTAAAAGTATGTGCTTTGGCTTCCTCGATACTTTCGTTATATCATAGAGGCTAAACAGGTCGAATCCACAGGGACGGGAAGCGATAGAAGCTTTACCGAAATATTTACGTATATGTTAAGTGTTCTTCAATGTTTGAAAAAATGGAAAGAAAAGAAAACAAAGAATGAAAAGAGAAGTACGGTGAAAACAAAAAAGTGAGAAATATAGAAGAATGGTATTTGTGATTTTATTTGTATATCTAAAACAAAGTAAAAAGAGAAAGAAAACTCATGACTACTAACTACTAATGGCTCCACTAACATGCTATCTTAGTGATAGTTGCCTCATATGTATCCTTGGCCATCACTAGTCCTTGGTTCAAGAGCGTTTCAAAGCATGACCCATACAATAACTTTCACATTCAAACTCAACAAAACAAGTGCAACCTACACTTAAACCATCAAAACTAAATAAGAGTAAGCATGGAGTAAAGTAATGTTAGCTTGTTAGAGATTTAGAATGTTAGAGTGTTAGAATCCATCATCATGAGCCATCAATGGCTCTTGCAAGAGCAAGGCCAAGTAGAGACTATTAGATTCATATGGATTATCAAGTAAGAAGTTAGCAAGTTAGTGATTAGTAGTTAGTTGCCATAAGAGAAAATTAGCTAAACATGTAAAAAGAGTTAGACAGAAGAAAACAAAGAGAGGTAAAGAGAGAACCTTTCATAGATTGTCACCTTCTATTACAAGCACTCTTGTTTTCAAAACATGTACCACTCTCTCTCCTATTACAAGATCTAAAAGAATAGAAATACAAAGAGGAAGAAGAAGAAGAACTAAACTAAACTATCCTAAACTATAACATGAAAAAAAAAACTATCCTACACTCTGTATATCTCCCTAAAGAACCCCCAAGGGGGTATTTATAGGCACCAGGAGAAAGGGGCCAGGGGGACAAACTTGGTCCAAAGCGCTGGCGTGACGCGCGCAGCACCGCCTGCAGTGCGCTGTCGCGTCGGTCCCCTATTGGCTGCATGTCCTGATTTCTGATTTTGGGCCTCTGTTTTTGACAGAATCACCCTCCTATGTCAATGGCTATCTTTATAGGCTTTTAATCACCAATTAAATGGTGAGTTTGGGTCTTCTTCTTCATTTCATGTCGGACCCAGAAACATACAAGAGAGGTATTATTAGCAGAATTTAATCTTAATTAAATGTGAAGATGTGGTATGAAATATACAGTTTTACAGACTAATCACTCATACTTGTATTCAACTAAGAGAGTCATAGTGGCACCTCAACTCTTAATCTAGAGGAATCTTGAGGAGATAGTTTAGAGCCCTTCACCGAGAATTCAGCTACACTCTTTGGGTTATACTTTGTGTGCTTATATAATAGTTTTAGTTTGTACAATTAGTTTTAATTCCTCATTAGTTTTGAATTTGATTATCTTGTCATATATTCACCCCCGTCTAGGTGATTTACAATTGGTATCAGAGCATGGTGCTCTTGATTTAGGTCTAAAAATTGAGTTAAAGATCCTCATTTAGCTAATCACAATATTTGTTTACACACTCATATAGATTTTATGACACCTCCCATGTTTGACATTCTTAACATCCACACTTTGAAAGTTAAGATGTCTATGTACCTAAAAGCCTTAGGAATTCATGTATATATTGTCACTATTAAGAATTCATATTTTATTAATGGCAAACATCATGAGGCTAACATAAAAGCCATCCATGCTATAAAGAGTACCCTAAATGATGATTGTTTATCTAGGGTGTCTAACATTGAATCCACTTTTGTAGTTTGGAACACTCTTTCTCGCTTGGGAAACAAGCACCAAATAAAAAGGGAGTGACTCGGAAGATGGAAGTGATGCTTTCAACATGTGCTACATGGTCCAAGGGGATGACCCCCTTGAGGTAAACTCCGAATCTGATCTTGATGAAGATGTTGATATGCCATATGATGAACTTGCTTTATTTTATCAACAACTTCTTGAAAAATATGATTTGCTTAAAATCAAAAAATAAAAATTGAAAAATAAATATGATTCTATTTTAAAAGAAAAAGACTCTTTTAAAAATGAATTTGAAATTGTTTCAAAAGAAAATGAATGTTTGAAGAATAAAGTTATTTTAATTGAAAAAGAAAAGGAGATTTCCTTAAAGAAAAATAACGCTTTGAAAAGAAAAATATTTTGAAAGAAAAAGAAAATATTTCTATTTCTAAATAGAAAAGGAATTTTGTGTCTCATGTCTCTTCTTCCAAAATTAATAATGATATTTCTATTATGAAGAAGAATATTGATTGTTTGGGCTCCACTTTTAGCCAATGTGCTATTAATCATTCTATATTGGAATTCATGTTTTGTAAGAAACAAATTCTACATGTTCATGTACATGCCCCACTACATACATATGCACACTATGCTCACACTACACCACTCATATGCATGCTAGAGTGTACACATGTACACATTATAGCCGAAAAGACCATCTTGCAAGATTTTACTTTGATAGATTTAATTCTATAAATTTTGCACATAAAAATGCTTGGGTTCCCTATAATACTAACCCCCAAGAACCCAAAAGAAATAGGTACCAAAATACTCACCTCTTGTGTTTGATGTAGGTGTGGGCTCTTACAAAACGTGAGAGGTTTGGTGCCTTGGTGGTAAATGCACTGGAGCTTAAAGAACACACCCATTTGATGCATCGCTATCAAGGAAGCATGGTGGGAGAATCACCTCATGTTTTGGAAAAATAAATTGGCTACATTGATTTTGATAACCATTTCTTTCTCCTCTTTTAAAAATACTTTTAATATTTATATGCTAGTGTAGTAACCTATACTCAATCATATATTGTTTTGTGCTTAATGATGAGTTAATTGGTTGTTAGCTATGCATGCATTTTTGAAAAACTTTTCAATGAATTTACATGCCTATATCATGTTCATATGCATATTCTATTAAAACTTGTGTTATACATGCACAATTTTTGAGTTATATATTATACATGATTTATTTCTATTATGTACTCATTTGTTATTTGATTGTACATTGTATGTCCTATTTTTGATGATTCTTACATAAGTATATGATATAGCAAGATTTTGATAAAAATTTCAATTAAGTTTTTGCTTTAATCTTTATTGTTTATTTTCATGAATGTGCTATTCACATGATTCTTTTGCACTCACATCTCTTATGTTTACTCATATATTTAATTTTATGAGCATTTATGAGCTTTATAGATCTTGAGTGATAATTTTGTGTACTTAGCAATGCTTCATGGGATATATAATTTGACTTCATGTTTTGAAGGATCTTTAACTAGTTTTTTAAAAATTATTTTAAACTAGTTTCTTAATTCTTATATTGGTAGAGTTTTCAAACATGTTAAATTATTTTCAAACTCTTATTTTTGAAAACCCCTACCAACTTAAGGGCGGATGGTTGGACGTCATGTCTTGGTATGCCTTAATGACTATCTTTTATCATGTGCATGAAAGGGTGATAGTTATGAGTTATACATAATTTTCATATTCTATTCATTTTGTATACTCATATTTTGGTTTCTATATATATATGAATGCATCAAATTTTAAGTGATATTTCTATTTTCAACATATATATGTGTGTGTGTGTGTGTGTGTGTGTGTGTGTGTGTGTGTGTGTGTGTGATTTAGATTGTGCGTATTTTACAATGCCACATATTTTTTTAAGCACAGATTATGTTTATGTTAAGTTTTTACTTAATTCTAAATGTTAATTGGTATCTTTACAAGCTTATACATTGATTTCAATTGGTATTTGTTTGGTATCAAAATACATTTCATATTTTACCTTCAATTGGTATCAAAAACATACAATGAATTGCAATTGGTATCAAAATTTATAATTGATATCAAAATTTGTTTTGTTGACTCAAGAAATTTCAAAATTTTGTTTTAAGTATTATCAAAAATTTTCTTTTAAAATTTGTTGATATGTATTGCCTAGGCATATACAAGGGGAGCTTAACATCTGCTCTATGTATAGATTCATGTTGAGTGTATCTCACATTGAGGAGGTTGGCCTCTTTTCTTTTTGTGATATACGTGTATAAGAGAAGCTTAACATCTCCGCTTTTACATTGTATATTATGTTCTATATGAGTTAGGAGCTAGTCATCATGTAATGCATGTATGCAGGGAGAGTTAACTTAACGTCTCTCCTCTTCATAAATGTATATCGCATATACATCTTTATTATTTGATTGTCTTTCCCCCCTTTGTTGATGAATTAAAAAAAAGAGGGAGAAGAATTTAGTGAGTTTATATATGCATGCTTAATATTGGTATTTATGTATATATGTTTTGTTTAATTTATGTGCTTTCATTGAATATCTTTATGTTTATTATTATGCGTAAGTTAAGGGGAGCTTCTATGAAGCTTATCTTTAATCCATGCATATATAACTCCATGAGTTTTGTCATCATCAAAAGGGGGAGATTGTTGCCCAAAAGCCCATCACTCTAGTTTCGATGATGATTAACTCATATAGTTATAATACTAATGATCTTGTATTTAATAAATTTTAGATATTTGATCAAGATCTTAGTCGGTGTTTAGCTTCAACGAAAGATTCGAAGTCAAGTTTTAAAGGTAGCATGTGTTAATTTAAGAGCTCACACTTCAAGATCGCATCAAGTACTCAGAGGAATCTAGCTCATGGATCAAGTGTACTTGAAGAAGAAGATTCAAGAGAAGACTTGAGTCAAAAGTTTGTAAGTTCAAAATTTTTGTTTTAGAATAAAATATAAAGGAAAGATTAGTTATGGATTGCTCAAGCTTATACACACAGAAAACTTTGGTTTTCGGAAAATACGATTTTGGTTTCATGATTAAATTTCTATATCTCAAAAAATAGTTCACATATTTGTAATATTTGTTATTTTTTTATCACACATATTTGTACTTCATATTACTTCAAGGAACTTATTTTTGTGAGATTTGTAAAGATTTTATAGTATTTAAAATGTATTTAAAAATATTTCAAATGTGGTTTTTGGCTGCTTGCAGTCGACCGACCAGTCGACCGAAGGCTAGCTCGGTCGACTGAGCGGTCGACCGACGTGCGTAAGATGTGCACAAGCATATATGACTTGAGCTTGATCGATCGACTGGTCGACCATAGTAGAGATCGGCTGACCGACCGGTTGATTGACTGAGTTTGTAGAGCTCTTGGGTTTTCTCGGTCGACCAGGCGGCCGACCGTTCTACTGATCTGCTTAACACCCTTGTAGTTTTCTAGCCATAACTTTTTATTCTTATATTCAATCAATATGATTTAAATTGCATTTCAAAGATAACTTTTAGGGCTATACTTCATATGCAATAATTATTTTCTGATTCAAATGTTAAAGATGTCAAATATTGAGTTGAACAAGAAAATAGTATACAGTTTCTAGTTTGAAACCTTTCAGTAATTTACTAATAACGTTCTATTATGAAATGATATTGATTTGATTTAAGTTTCATTAAAAAGAATACTTCAAGATCTACAAATTCATTTTATGTACTTATTTCCAAGTGATAATATTTTAGGCCTCAAAATTGTGCTCAAAGTTGATATAATATCTACGGTCGGTCAACAGCCTGATCGACCGCCAGACTCCAATGGTCAGAAATATGACCATTGGTCGGTAGACCGGGCAGTCGACTGACAAGCCATTCAAGCCAGTTTTTAAACTATAATAGCTAGTTTTTCTTAGCCTATGAATATGGGTTTTTGGGTGAGTTTTACACAAGATTTTGAGAAGTATTTTAGCGCTAGTTTTTCCTATCTTCCACAGAAGTTTTTTGGCAAGTTTTTGGGCTAAATTTCCATATCAAAAAGAGAGCTATTCAAGAATGTTTTTTCTTGAGCTTTCAAAAGAGATTTCTTGAGTTTTTCACCACAACATCAATCTAGATTTTTTTCACACAAGCTTGAGCTATCCATTGCTATATCCATCCTCTATAAGATCCTTATTTGTGAGAGTATTTATTGGTGATTAAGAGAAATGATCACCAAGTGTTCCACCTTTGTATTTAGAGGAGTTGTAGACGTTGCGGCCTCTGCGAGCTTGCGGGTTCGCGTGTGTTGTTCTTGTGGGAACAAGTGAGGGACTTGCGTATCCAAAAGTTCTTGAAGGAACTCGTATAGGTGTTGCGGCACCGTGTGATCTTGCGAGATCGATTATAGTGAAAATTCTTCACAGTGTTGAAGGAAGGGACATAAAGCAAGTGTGCTCGAACCTCAAAACAAATCTTCCGTGTTTGCGATTGTTTATTTCTCTCTCTCACTTGTGTTTTTTATCTTGTGTGTACTTATTATTCATATCTCTTATATACTTAATATTTCCTTGTGCTAAATTAATATATATGCTTGGATTGTTTGTTTGCTCACACTTGTATTCAACAAAGAAAGTCATAGTGTAACTCACCACTTAATCTAGAGGAATCTTGAGGAGATAGTCCAGAGCCCTTCACGAGAATTCAGCTACACTCATTGGGTATACTTTGTGCGTTTACGTAATAGTTTTAGATTGTACAATTAGTTTTAATTTCGCATTAGTTTTGCATTTAATTAGCTTGTCACCTATTCACCCCCCCTTAGGTGATTTATATTTTCAATTAATTTAGAGAAAACCTCAATTACAAATTTATTTCCACCTCAGCCTCAATCCCTGTTAGCATAAATTGATTCCTCCCAGCCACCACTTCCTTATATATTTTAATTTCCTCTTTTACCCTTCCTCATTACTCCTGATGTTGCTTTTCACTCAACCTGACCTCGATGCAGAGTAATTCGCGGATCGATGTTTTGCAGATCTCGTTTATTCGTGTTCACAATGAGTTCTGTTTGTGTTTCTAATCAATATGGTATTTAGATATACATTGTATATCGATCATTATTACTGCAATCGAAGTTCTCACAAAGTCCTCTTTTAAAGGATTACGACCTTGAGTATTTGATATATTTTCTGTTGATGATGACATACTGAAATGTAAAGAATCCTTTTATGTGAGGAATGTGACTTAAGTACTGTGACTCATGGCCTGATTTTGATTTTGGGGGAGTTAGGGTTTTAGAGGAGAGTAACACTGTGAGAGAAAAGATGGCCATAATCCTAATAATAAGGAATGCGATCATAATAGTAGTCATTATTATGAGTAGCAATTCTCATAATACGAACTGCGACCATGGTAGTAGTACTCATAAAATGGACTGTGATCATGATCACAGTCCCTATTATGAACATCAGTTCTCATAATAAGGACTACATCCATGATAATAATCCTTGTTATGAATAGCAATTCTCTTAGTAAGGACTGCGACCATGGTAGCAGTCCTTATTATGAGTAACAATTGCTTATTATAAATAGTTGTCATAATAAGTACTGCGATCATGGTGGCAGTCCTCATAATAAGAACTGTGACCATAAGACTGCAACCATGCAGTGCTCACAAAATTACAGTTGCAGTCGCAATCGCAGTCGCGGAGGGCTTCGAAGCTGAAGTCGAAGTCGAAGCAAAGTTCTCAAAAAGTCACAGTCGCAGTTGGAGAGCACTCTCAGTTGTAGTGGTGATTGTGGTTAAAATTTAAAATGAGGGTATTTTAGTCTTTTTTGCATTTCTCGATTAAAAACCCTCTCGACATCTGTCTGCAATTTATCGCCCGCTAAAAAAAAATGAGGAGCAGAAGAAAAAATTGTAGTTAAGGTTTTCGCTAATTAAGTTTTAATATAGTAGGTTTAGCCCAAAATCCCCTTGTTTGATACAAGAAGTTCTTAGACAGGCTTTTACAAAATTTGAATATAATTAAAAACTCCTAATCAAAATAGAATTACAACTCCAAAATAAAGAAATCAAAACTAAAATAAAGAAACTAAAAATACATACAATTCTACACCTACTGGAAATACTGAAATAATACGTCTTCCCTATCGGTGATATACGCGTCATGTACATGGCTTCCGCATCACATTCCCTTTCTCTAATTGCTCCGGTCATGGACTCTGTTGCTCCCTTGCCATCAACAACCAATGAGTGTATCGAAGACTCAGATGGACCAGCTAAGGAACTCCGTTCCATGCAAGGGAGAATTACATCACCATACTGGCAAGTTAATGATCCTCAGTTTAACACGTTATTTTTTGTGCGTCATGTCATCATTTGTTGCAAGAAATTCTTCTCTTTCTATGAAATCACTAAAATCCCTTCCTTACATTTTAGTTAAAAGTGTCTTGGATCCAAATGGCAAGGCCAAGATTTTGAGAATAACGCCCTCAAAGAGAATAAACCTCTTTAAAGGTGACAATAGGGCTTCTCGAACAAGAGATTGCGAGTGTGAAAGAGAGGAATCAATATCTGGAACGGTGTACTCCGCCGCTTCTCAAGAGGCTGCTCAACTTCAGATAGATAACCAGTTTGTTGTTACCGAAAGGAATAGGTTTGTTGGACAAGATGCTTCAAGAATGTCAAATGAAGGGCCAACAATTGTCAAGGAATTGTGCTCATTGGCTCCTTTTTGTGGATTTGCAAAGAGAGCAATGTTGAAAAACTGAGGGTCACCCAGTGCTATACTTTGAAGTCTTTAATTAATTGAGAAGGACTGGCAATTCAATTACAAATGAGTAAACAATGATTTTCTCAAACTAGGATATTTTTCTGTCGCTTTGATTTTTCATTTCACTTTTTTTTAGCAAAACACATGAGGTCGATAAAGCTCCAGCGTTTCATTAATAAGTATTTAATGAAATAATTCCAAAAAGCAGAAGGGCACAAAGATCAAAAAAAAAAAAAACACTAAATTAATCCTTCCAATTCTAACAGGAAGTCACCGACATCCAAAAGTCAACAAGACGGTTTTGTGTAGTCATCAGGCGCCCATGCGACCTATCTGACATTGCAGAGTGAAGTCTGACCTGATCCATTGTGCTCTCCTCCGCAGTTATCTCTCCACCTCCTTCCAGCTTGTCTCGGCCCTAGAAGGACCAACCCACACCTCTTCCGCCCGCCTGTTGCCTGACCACTCCTCAGCGGAGTTCTCCTCCAGAAGAAGGAACTCCTAATCAGCCCGCCCACTAAACCCTTCCACGTATATGACTTTTTCTTGTTAGCTTGCGGTTGTCTTGTTTTGGCAATGTATTCGGATTTTGTTATGCATCAACCATTCTAATTAAATGATTTTGGCGTACCTCACCAACTTAGCATTTGACCAAAAGGAGGACTACCATCAAGCTACGTCCTACTACTTTGAGCCTCTCTTATTAGAGGGGAGTTGCTATGAAGCAACACTCCGATTGAGCAAAACTATTGGTTAGAGATTAGGTTGATTAAAGGGACCAAATTGTTTTTAAGTGACACTCGACTATCTCAGTCCTTTTTTTAGCTCAAAGCACTTCTCCATCTGTGCCTTTACTATGTTCAATCATTTAATGAGCCCATACCTCACAATGTTGAAAACACAAATTTGAAACCAGCCTAAGGATCGATGCTTAGGGCGTATGAAATTAAACCTGGTCGACTTACTAGGAACCCTAACCTGTGATGTTGAAATTAAGGGCTTTATCCAGCCTAAGGCTGTAGCATATGGCTTATGAGACGAACATATAGTCAACCATCCTCAACTAAAGCAACAAACCAGTTCACCAAGTGAAGGATCCATTTGTTAAACTAGCTACTCTGCACAAATAGTAACTGTAGAAATTCAGAGGAGCAAAGAAACAACACACACATTGATTAGTGTTCAATTTTGTATCATTTTGCATCACATTTTCATGCATATTATCAATGAAAATAAGCTTTTTAATGGTTATTTCTCTTAAATTTCAGATCCACTCTTTAATGAAGAAGAAAGCCCAAATCCAAGCTAATTAAAAGATTTAAAGGAGGTTAAAAAGAGTCCAATCCAAAGAAGCCCACATCTGTAAAGAACCAGTGAATATCTTCGTGATTCTAGAAACTCCCACAGCACACCTGGGCAGAGACAGCCTGTCAGAGCGATCATTGACATAACGGTCAAGATTCTACCGCGGAAACGAGGCTTTGGCCGCAGATCCACGGCAGAACTTGAGCCGTTCATGCAGTGTTTGATCCTATGACTACGATTGAAAGCGATGAGCTTCTAATGCCTATATAAAAGCTTCTAGGGCCTATGTTGCAAGGAGGGGAGGATAGCCATAAATTTTATGAGAAGGTTTAGGATTTTTTTAGATTCTTTTTTAGTTTTCTCTTGTAACTTTCTTTTCTCCTTTTAGATTTCAGAAAAAAGAGAGAGGGTGAGAGTGAAGTCTCTATAATTGAAAGTGACAATCAAATGCAAAGCTCACGTTCTCCCTCCTCTAATTTCTTACTCTTTTAATTCTTACTATTTACTTTCAAGTTTTTAATTTCTTCACTTTATCTACTATACTTTCTTTTTGGCTTTACTTCTCCATGGATAACTAACCTTCTAACATAACTAAATAACCTCTAACATTACTAACTATTAACTCTTAGATGATGCTAACTCATATGATTCATTAGATGTTTATAATTTCTAGCCTTGTGCCTAGCAAGTCTCTCTAATTCCCAATGAAGATGAGTGTTCTTTTTGATCTTAATGAAATTTTTGTGATTCCCTCCATATGATTCATGTGTGCCTTAGAGCCTTGTTTCATTAGCAAGGCCTTGATAGAACAATATGATGTGAGCACCTTAGCATGCTAACAATTAATGCACTACTTTCTTATTTCATGCTAACTAAACTATGACTTTGATGATCTAATGAATCTAATATTCTTGTTATGTATATCTAAATTGTGAATCTCAAATTCTTAAGTTTCATGCTTGTGAACATATTGGGAGCTTATAACCCAAGGAGGCCACCTAACCAAGCTAAGAGAGGAACACCTCAACAAATTGGGACAATTCTTTGACTTGATGAAGTAAGATGGACAATATGCCAATGAATCAATATGAGGCACAAATCATTCAAGAGATTAGTAAGTTAGTAGTGTAGAATTGTTAGTTAGTCATGGCTTTCTTTTTATCTGATTAAAACTCTTTTAATTTCTAAGAAACTTTCTTTCTCATTCGAAGTCCATCTTTCTCTTCTACTTTTCTAAAATTTACCGTTTTCATTCTGCTTTTCTTAACACAAAAGGATTCATCATCTTCTTTTTACCTTATTTTCTTTTTCAATTCTTAAACAAAGAAGAATGTTCGTTTTTTTTCAAAAACAAGAACAACAAGAACTGAGAAAGCTTCTATTGCAATCCCTCCCTGCGGATACGACCCATTATAGATTTTGCTACAAATCATAGTTCGAAGGAGCATATTAATTCTACATTCATATTTAGAGCTTGAACATTAATACGCGGACTTCCACGATTTACTCTAAACTTCTGCTCTTGCTCCATACAGACATTAGTTTTCTTCGAACAAATTTTGGTGCCGTTACCGGGGAAGGTGATGGTTTTTGCTAGTTTTTGGAACTAAACGAATTTTTCTTCTCTGTTGCAGGTTTCATGTTTTGAAAATGGGAAGCATTGCAGTAACATATAAGTGGTCTTGGGCCCTGCTCTAGAAAGCAGAGACCAAATACCCTCCAACTTGTCACATTTTCTCTGCTTTTGTCGTGTTTCCGCAATAAGGAGTTGACTACTAACAATTTTTTTTGCAGGATCGCTTGCTTTATAAAATTTAGCTTATTGCAATAATTTTTTCCTGTACGCCATCACCAGAATCCTACTAATAACCAACAATAAAAAGTTTGTCGAAAGTTTAAAAAATTGATTAGACGTTTGCATCCTAAGCACGTGTCTTTTCAATTCCTTTACTTTACTGTTGAAGAGTGCTGGAGTAAGGTACGTGCGCATAGCTTATAGAATAGGGCTCATCTCTTGTTTGATTTAATCGCTTTGAGTGAATCTTGATTGTATATTCTGTATACTTGCACAATTGACTTTAAGGGTGCCACCCAAATAAACAAGATAAGGTGGGGATTTCATCAACCTTTCTTAGCCCAAAAACAACATTTCAAGCACTCACAATCCCAAGCTTAATCTAAAACTTGATAGACGTTGGCCCCTAGGGACATCCAGACTCGATAGGAGATTAGCTGTGGTTGAAACTTGCTTTGAATCTTATTGAAGTCAAATCAGTATTTAAGGTTGGAGATTAAGAGGTTAACCTCGAAGATATCATGGTTTGGCATAATTAAGGCCCGTTGCTTACACACGGATACCTCCCACTGTATTTTACCCCTACCTGGCTGATTAGGTGGTGGTTTGATTCAAGCAACAACCTTCCCCGGAGAATCGGCCACTTAGTAGCCGTCTAGGCCTAGGAATCCTAGATAGGCTTGGTGATTGTTTTTCTTTGTAATTGTTTGTTATTTTTCTTTTTCATTTGTTTATTAGGTGAACGCTGTTTGTGTTGTTCATGCAAGAGTGGTACAGGGATCCAGCTACATCAAGACTAGTTAGGAACACTACACTTGCACACACACCACCTCCTGAGATAAATCCAATCATGGCCAATCCCGTTTCACTCCAGGACAAGTTTTACCCGATTCGTACTTCACTTCCCTTCTGCATTTTATTATCCGAAGCTAACGGAAACAACTTTGTCAATTCATAAACACACTCCCTAGGCTCCATGGCTTAGAATCAGAGGATAGTACTTCTTCATTCAGGAGTTTAAAGAAGTATGCTTGATGATGAGAATTCCCTAGGGAAGATGTTGTTAGACTGAGATTCATCCCCTTTGTACTTAAGGACATGGCCAAGAAGTAGTTGTACAACTTGCCTCTCAGTTCTATTTCATCATGAGATGACTTTGTTAAGCTGTATCTTAAGAAATTCTATCCCATCTATAAGACTGCCCTCATTAGGAAGAACATTATGCAGTATAGACAGAAAATCAATAAACCATTCTGAAAGTATTTTAAAAGGTTTAAGAATTTGTTAGCCCAGTGTCCTCACCATGGAATAGAGAAGTGGCGGCAGTGCCAAATTCTCTATGATGGGTTAAATTACCAGACCAAGACACTTCTTGAGACTATGTGTCAAGCAGAATTTTTGAAGAAAGATGAGGATTAGGGTTAGGATTTATATGAAGCCCTGAGAAAACCATTCAGTGAGAGTCTTACCTTGAAAAGACTAACCCTACAACTTTCAGAACTGGTATGCATTCCATTGAGTTCTCCATAGTTGCTGACACTAAAATTACATAATTGATGAGAAGATTGGAACTACTTGAGGCTAGGAACCAAACTTAGTAAATCAGGTCAACCCAACACATGTGACAAGTCTGGGTTGCATCTATTGCCATGCCTTAACCTACTTAGTTGAGGAGTATCCAGCTTACTGGGCTCAACAAATGTTCCCTGATAGCATGACTGCAGCCTACACCAGACCCAATTACAATCCTTACTCTAAGACGTACAATTCGAGATGGAGGAATCATCCAAATTTTTCTTAGAGTCAGTCTGGTCCTGAGCAGCCAAGACAACAACTTCCACATCAGTACACTGCTCAAACCCATCAACCCAATTTTTATCAAAATCAACCAAATTTTCAATTGACTTACCAACACAATTTCTAGCCCGCTTACTAACATCAGTAACAAAATCATCCAGATAAGAAAGTGTCAGACTTGAAAATAATGATAGAAACCTTGTCCAAAACTCAAGCCTCAATGATGAACAATCATAACCAAGCTATTAATAGGTTAGAGGTTCAAAAGGTCAATTGGCTAACTCACTTAATGAAAGACAAAAAGGAACATTGCCTAGTCAGCCATTGCCTAATCCAAAGAACTCCTTCCCTATTAATGAAGCTGAGGATATAATTTCAAAATAATGCAACACTATTTATATCCTAAGATTAGGAAAACAAGTTGATAATAAGGTTTCTAATCACCTAGTTTTCAACAATCCAGTGTCTAATCCTTCTGTAACTACACCACAAGTGCCAAATGATCCATCTTCATCTTCAAGTTCACAACCATCCACATTCAAGTCTAATGAAAAGGATAAAACGGATGAGCAAACTGACAAACCTATTATGCCATTTCCTAATAGGCTAGCAACCAACAAGACCAATGCTCAAATGGAAAAGATTAGAAATTTTTTTAATCAAGTCCAGATAAATGTACCCCTTCTTGATGCCATATAACAAGTTCCATCATATGCCAAATTTATAAAAGACATGCGCACTAAGAAAAGAAAAATAAATGCTCCCAAAAATGTCTTCCTTGCATCCAACATCAGTGAGTTGTTAACCGGGCCCTTCCTGTAAAATACAAAGACCCCAAAATTCCAACCCATTTCATGCATTATAGGACAAACCACAATAAACTGGGCCCTGCTTGATCTAGGAGCTAGCATAAACTTGCTTCCCTTGTCCGTGTATCATCAACTCGGGCTGGGCAATCTCCATCCAACTCGGGTTATACAATTAGTTGATCGTTCTGTAAAGATTCCCAAGGGAGAAATCACAACGGTCCTTATGCGGGCCGAGGGTTCATCTACCCCATAGATTTCATCATTCTGGAAACACAACCCGTGCAAAACCCGAAAGCTCAAATCCTGGTCATTCTAGGACGACCTTTTCTAGCAACTGCGAATGCGTTCATAAACTGTAGGAATAGGTCTATGCGTTTGACTTTCGATGATATGACAAAGAAGGTGAATGTTTTCCACTTGGGGAAACAACCTCGGGCTTGGATGGCCAATCATTTGAGGTGAACTTGATTGAAGGACTCACAAGTGAACATGAAGAGAAGTTGGAATATGAGTCTGACCAGAAATTTAATTTGGAGTCAGATGACTTCAATCCTGTCCAGATAGTTGAATCAACAGTTGAGTGGGCAATAAATGTGACCCCAATCATTTCCTTGCAAAAAAATAACCCTTGATAGATCATACCCTTTCTTCAGAACTGAAAGTTCATCCTAGTCATCTCAAGTATCAGTACTTGGGTGAAAAGGAAGCTTTCCCTATAATCATCGCTTCTTGTCTAACTGAACAACAAGAAGAAGATCTTCTTGCTGTATTAAGGAAAAATAGAGAGGTCATTGGTCGGACCATGGCTGATATTAAGGGGATCAACCCATCCATTGTACAACATAGGATTTACTGACAAAAGAGGCCAAACCAAAACATGATCCACAGCATCACTGAACCCCATTATGCAAGAGGTTGTCCATACTGAGATCCTGAAATTACTAGACAATGGGATAATTTATCCCATATCTGATAGCCAATGTGGGTTAGTCCAGTCCATGTTGTGCCCAAGAAAGCAGGCTTTACTGTAGTAGAGAATGACAAGAAAGAATTAGTACAGACTCGTCTTCCAACGAAAATACGAGTTTATATTGATTATCGCTGCCACATGTAAATGAAAAACACCTAGAGGGGGGATGAATAGGTGTAATTGCTAATCTAACAATCTTGTTAAAACTAAGATGGATGAATGATGCAACGATCTCTCAAAACAAGACTAAGAGCCGAATACCCTGTGAAGGGTTCTGAACTCCTTCCTCCTGATTCCCCTTTAATGGGTTAGAGGTGCGCAATGCAACCTTGTTGTATGAGAATTGATCGAAAAAAGAATGAATAATATGCAATGATGAAATGCACACAATATAACACAAGTGAAGGAGATAAGATCTCAAGCAAGTAATTGAAAGCAATAGAGTGCAAGAGAAATAGAAAGCAATAGAGAGCAAGAACACAAAGCAATCGCAAACACAAGATATTTGTTTCGAGGTTCAAGCCACCGCTCTACTCCCCGCCTTCACCGCCGTGAAGGGTTTACACTATCCACCGAGGACTTTACAAGGTCTACCAAAGACCGGAGCACCGAGCTCCATCACTTACAAGAACCTCTACCGAAGAGGTGTCTCCACAAGATGAACAAAGAGTAACAAGTAGCCAAGTGATCTCTAAAAGGATCACAAACTCTTTACAAACACTTCTCTCTTTACAACTTCCTTATAGATTGAGTAGGGAATTTTGGCTCTAAGAAGTGTAGTGAGAAAAACTCAGTTGTAAAATGATTTTTGCTAGAAAACACAACTGAAAACAAGCTCAAGAAAGAGTGAAAAATGGAGAGCTTAAAAACTTTTCTTCTCTTGAAAACTTAGATATTTTTCTTGGTTTTTTTCAAGAGACCATTCTCCTCTATTTATAGGGAGAAGAAGGGATTAAAACTTATTTATTTTAAGCTTATTTGATCTGAAAAAGTTCTATAAAACCCAGAAAAAGTCTGCCAAAAAATAATCCTAAAAACAAATTTCAGAATTGCACCAAAGAGGAAAGAGCCGTTGGGCTCTGCAGGCCTGGCGGTCGACCGGTCCGGTCGGCCGTCCGCCCTGCTGGCAGTAGCCGTTGGGCTCGGGTCGACCGCTCGGGTCGACCGTCCTCTAAAATGAAACACAGTTTTCTGAAGGCGGTCAACCGGGCGGTCAACCCAGAAAACCTGAGTGCAAAACTACTTTCAGTCGGTCGACCCGACGGTCGGCCGACAGACATGCACAAGCGTGCACGTCCTGGATACAAGCTCCGGTCGGCCGGTCTTGCCTGAAACAGAAAAACAGCAAGAAACCAGAACTTGGAATTTTTGTAAAATATTTTGAAGTATAGATAGCTAAGTATCATACTTGAAAAGGGTAAACATACATGATTATAAACATGATATATATCTTTGTAAAAAAGTTAGAGTCATGTATATTTGTCAAGGCATGAAACTTAGAAACAAAAGCTTAAACATGAAAACTTGTATACAAAATGTGTGTGTGTGTGTATCTTAGAGCCAATTTTCCAAAACTCAAACTTTAACAAACTATTTCTTACATTGGTTCTAAAGGACTACAAGTTCTTCAAGTGGGCTTCTCCATATGATCTTACAAGCTTGATACTTGAGCCCGAATTGAGGTGACTTGAGTCAAAAATACCTTCCTTTAGGGAAGAAAACGTCTAGTTTTATTAGAACCCTGAAACACACTAAAACAACAAACATGATTAGTACAAATAAATATATATGTTTTGTAATCATCAAAACACACTAAAAACGGGTGATTGTAACCTTGGGCCAACAATCTCCCCCTTTTTGATGATGACAAAACATATAAGTTATGTTGGCCCAATGGCCTTCCACTCTAGTTTTGATGATGATCAACTCATGTAGTTATGTTTACTAATATTCTTGTGCTTCTAAGTTTCAGATCATTAACAGGATATTAGTTGGTGATTAGCTTCAACAAGGAGTTTAGAAGCTTTCCATGTTGATTCCGGTGCCAAAGCTTAAAGATCATACCTTTGCACTTGGAGGATCACGCGTTTGGGATCGAGTCTACTTGAAGATGGAAGATCGACAAGAAGACTTAGGTATCTAGTTTAGAGTTTGTGTTTTAGATCCATTTGTAAAGCTTAGTTTAGTTGATATGCTCAAGTGAACACAAAACACACACGTTTTATGATTTGATATTTGGTTTTTATGAATAGTTGATCAAAACAAGTTTACATATGGTATATGTATAGTAGATGTTTTCTATTTATACATACATGCTTTAACTTGGTAAACAAACTTATTTTGATATCCCTATTCATATTTTGGAAAAATTAAGTTTGACAAAATACAGGTTTTGTTTTTGATAAAATTTGCAAGACTCTAAAATGAATTGATATGTTGATATATTGTCTTGAAATTTTTATCACATGTTTATGTTTTAACATAAAATGATAAAACAAGTTTTAGAAAACATATTTTTAGAAAAACAGTTTTTATTGTGATTAAAACTATTTTTTTGATTTACTGTGAATTTATGGGATTTTTATTGAGTGAAAAGACCTATTTTCAAAACCCGTATCTGTGCAGATCTGCACTGTGCCTGCCAGGCCAGTTCGGTCGACCGGACCGGTCGACCGCACCAAGTGGCCGGTCGACTATGTGCACAGACGTGCACGCTGGCTACACATTGTAGTCGGTCGACCGGACCGGTCGATCGAGTTGAGAGTTCAACTCTCAGGATGTTTCGGTCGACCGGGCCGGTCGACCGCTAGTGCCCAACGGTCACTTTTCTGACCGTTGGCGGTCGACCGGGCCGGTCGACCGACGCCTGTCAGAGCTGCCAGCTCAGCTCTAACAGTTAGTTTTCTGTTTGGCCTATATAAACTCCATCTCTTTGGGATTTTGGCCAAGTTTTTTAAGGAGAAAAATTTCTGGTTTCTAGAGGTTTTAAAACAAGTTTTCAAAAGTGTTTGGGGCTTTAATTCTTAAATCTTTATTGTTTTAGGTTTTTGGAAAAATCAAAGAAAAGAATATTTTGGGAGATTTGTCTTGGTTTTCATTCTATATCTTTTGGAAGGATTTTCCCAAGTGATTTTCTTTGTTGCTAGTTTTCCAAACACCTAGTTTTCCACACTTGAGCTATCTTCTATCCTAAACTATTAGGATCTTGTTTTTGTGGAAAAAGAAAAGAGAAAAAGAAAGAGAAGAGTTTGAGGTTGTTTGTTGTAAACCTCTTTGTTGTAAACACCCTTTTATTTGTGAATCCCTCTTCGGTAGAGGTGATCGGGTGATTGAGTTGTATCCCTCAAGTGTGAGGTGATAGTGTTGGTTGTGAGCCTCTTCGGTAGAGGTGTTGTGGATTGTGGTAGTTGTAGCCTCGGTGGGTTTGTAAGTTGAGAGAGGAGTTAGGTACTCCTTATAGTGGATTGGGAAATCCTACACGGTGGTGTAGGCGGGGATGTAGAGCAAGGTGCTCGAACCTCGAAACAAATCTCGTTGTTTGCGATTGCTCCCACTGTCTCTCTAACTCTCTCTCATTTACTTTGTGCAAAGCATCATACTTCATATCATACCATATTTGCTTGTGTTGTGCATAATTCATATTGCCATATCATATATTGCTTGTGTTGTGCCTTGCATCTCTTATTGTCATATCTATTATATGCTTGGCTTGCTTGTGTGTGTGCATCACTTATACTCATCCAACAAGAGCTTCACATAGCGCCTCAACCCATATCTAGGGAAATCAAGAGGAGTTAGTCCAGAGCCTCGCAAGGGGAATTCGGATACACTTGGTGGATTGTATTAAGTGTGTTGCAAGATTTGCATTAGCTTCCGCATTTAGCGCACTTAGTTTGCATTTAGTTTCTTAGATTAGCACTTACACCTATTCACCCCCCCTCTAGGTGTTTTTCAATTGGTATCAGAGCTAGTGCTCCTGATACTTAGGCTTAACATCCTAGGAGTGATCCATTTGCTTGCTAATCTCATTTGCATTTGTTTGTTTGCACATATTTAGTTTATACCATGGACTTCATGACCCCACCTAGTTTTGACCCTTCCAACATTGATGTTTGGAAGTATAGGATGTCCATGTACCTAAAGACCCTAGGTTTGCATGTTTTCCTTGCGGCCACCAAGAGATGTTATCTTGGTGATTGCAATCATATAGGGGCCAATGCACAAGCCCTAGAGGCCATTAGAAGCACTTTACCAAAAGATTATCTTTTATGTGTTTCTAACTTTGATTCCGCTTTTGTAGTGTGGAACAAATTGACAACCACCAACACCTCCGAGCTTCAAGTACAAATTCAAGAAGAGGAATCTAGTGGAGAATTCGATCCACAATGCTTCATGGTCCAAGGGAATGACTCCCTTGAGGTACATTCGGAATCCCACCTAGATAGTGATTATGATGCTAGTTCTTCAAGTGATGATATCGTTGATCCCCATGTTTTGAATGAAGAACTATCTATTATTTGTGAAAAGTTAATTGAAAAATATAAGATTTTGAAAAAGAAGTCTAGATATTGAAAAAGAAAATAAAAGTTTGTATGCTAGACTTGATTGTGTTTTGCAAGAAAAGGTTGAGGTCTATAATGAAAAGGATTCATTGAGATCTCAATTGGAACTTGCTTTAAAAGAAAATAAATTTTTAAAGTCTAAAAATGATTGTGAAATTCTTTTGAAGAAAAATGAAAATTTATCTTCTAAAGTTGATTTTGTTTTAAAAGAGAATGTTGTTTTGAAAAACAAAATCATTTCTATTTCCAATGATTTAAATGTTTGCTCAGAGAAAAATATTGTTTTGCAAAATAAGATTGATTCTCATGTTTGCCATGCTAGGGTAGTTTCACCTAAATCACCCATTGCATGTTCCACTTCTTCTATGCTCGAAAATGATATAAATTTGTTAAAGAAGAAAATGGATTGTTTGGGCTCCACTATGAGCCAATGTGCCATGAACCACTCACGGTTGGAAACCTTGGTTCGAAAGAAACAAGTTCCATCCTTTATGCATGCACACCCATCACGGCATACACATGCTTCACACGGACACCATCAACACAAGTATGCTCATGTGTACACATGTACACATTGTGACCGAAAAGGCCATCTTGCTAAATTTTGCTATGATCGTTTACATGTTGAAAATTTAGCCAAGAAGTTTGTTTGGGTTAGAGAAGGTACTAACCCCCATGGACCCAATAAGAGATGGGTACCAAAGACCACCCCTCCTATTATTTTTGATGTAGGTGTGGGCTCTCACATGACGTGAGAGTGATGACACCTTGGAGTGGATGCGTTCCGGACTTAAAGGAAATCTATTGGATGCATCACTTTCAAGGGAAGATTTGGTGGAGATGACCACCATGTGTTGGAGACAAGGAGAGTTGCTTCTTCGGTTTTGGTAACAATCCTTTACTCCAATTTATTATGTTTACATGCTTTCCACTTCATTGTTTATACCATGTTTTGATAGTTTATAGCATATTTTTTTGATGTCTATGGATTAGTATGTTCATTCCATGTTTATTAGATCCTTGACATACATGTATAGTATTTGAGACACACATGCTTATTTGAATCATACTTAGTGTTCTCACTTTTGTTTAAGCTATAATGTACATCATGAATCTAATACATGTGAATTTACATAGTAATCATGTTTTAGTTTTATCATGATGATTTTTATATTGTGTTTTGATGCTTCATGTTAAGGTTACTTGTTTAGATGTTAGTTTTCATTAAGACTAGGAATTATACCTGTACATATAGTGGGCCACAAATAAATCTATATATGTATGAGCTTGATTGCTTATTTGAACCCATTACATGTGTTAGTATAGTCTAGTTTTGATGATTCATACATTTCAAACTTATATTCCATTTTTGAATTTGTTTTATGATTGTGTGTTTCACTTCATGTATATGTTTGTATTGCCAAACTTTAAGATATACATGTATACCCCTTGAGTCATTTGCCTTTCATGCAAATCTATATTATGGACTCAAAGTGTGTTTAAGGGATATGTATGTATACTTCTTGTGTTGACAAATCATACATATACCTTGAAATGAAAATTGCTTTGATGAAAATTTAGCCTTACATGTTTTTCATGTTTATGTGTCAATATTTAACTTCATGTATATGTCCATCTTATCCAAACTATTGACTATACATGAGTATCCTTTTTGAGCCACGTGCCTTAATGCATATATCTTGTGGACTCTTTATGTTTTGGATATGTATGTATACATTAGTTTGTATTAGACATACATATGCCTTGAAGATTAGATAGTTTTGATGATTTCGTGTTTTAAGGAATAATTGAGCTTAATGAAATATTTTTCATGATTATGATCTTCACATATTATTTGTACACTCATATCTATTACTCATGTTTTGTTTCTCATGAGTTATGCTTTATTGGTTAGAGTGATGATTATCATGTGAATTTCAATTTTGTTTTATTCCTTACTTGAAGGATTTTGTGCTAGTTAACAAGTTTTCCATTTAACTAGTTGCGGTGTTCTTCATTTTGGTAGTAATTTTCAAACAAAACTACATTTTTAAATCTATCTTTGAAAACCCCTACTATCTAAGGGCGGTAGGATGGGAGATCATGTTCATGTATGCCCTAAATTGAAAATCTTTAAACTTGAATTATGATTAGGTGGTAGATAATATGATGTATACACTTGACCTTATTGCTAAGTCAATTGGTATCATTGAACTCTTTCAATTGGTATCATTTTGATCTTCTTGTATACTCATATATGTTTTGTATGTATGTATGCTTTAAATTCCAAGTATATCAATTTCTATTGGTATCTATCTTTCATACATATATATGTTTGTGTTTATGCTAGTGCTTGAGTTTCAATTTTGTTTAAATTGATTACTTTTAAATTGTTATCAAGTCTATGCATGTCTTTAGTTTGTTTTTCATAAAGGGGGAGAAAATATGATTTTGTATTTCAATTGGTATTTGTACTCCCACACTTTATGATTAAAAGTTGTTTATATGTTTTAAAATGAACAATTCTTACAATTGGTATCAATGTTTCTATGTAAAATCTTTTCAATTGGTAAAATATTTACAATTGGTATCATATTTAAGAAATTCAAAATTTGTTTTGATTTCAAGATTCATGTTTAAGAATTCAAGATTTATGTTTAATTACAATTGGTATCTCATATGTTGTTTAAAGAAAATATTTAAAGTTTTGATTTGTATTTCCTACATGCAAGGAGAGCTTAACATCTCTCTTACATATAGATTCATGTTGAGTATATTATAAATTGAGGAGCTTGACAACTCTTCTTTATATGATATACGTGTGTAGGGGGAGCTTCACATCTCCTCTTATGCATTACATAATATGTGTTATGTGAATTGGGGCTTGTCATCCCTTCTTCATGTAATGCATATGTGTAGGGAAGCTAACTTAGCGTCTTCCTCTTCATGAATGTATATAGCATATAACATATATTGATTCTTATTTATTGGTATCAAGATGCTTCATTGACATATTTTTAATTGATATCATGTTTGTAGTCACCCCTTATTGATTTTGTTTTTTGTTTTAGACAAAAAGGGGGAGAACATTGTTTGTATTATTTTGATTGACAAAAAGGGGGAGAAAGATTTTTACCCCTCATTTTATCTATGGTTTTGATTGTTTACCCCTTTGTTGATGATTGACAAAAAGGGGGAGAAGTATTTGAGTTTTATATGCATGCTTATGTTTTATATGCATATATTATGTTTTAATCTCAAGAATATTAAGTTTAATTGATATATAGAGTTTGCTTTGTAATTGGTATCTAGAGCTTATTTTGTTTTGAATATTCCATTTGATATCTAGAACCATTTATTGTTTATGCATATGCATGTTTCATGTTTAATATTCATTGCATATATTTATTGTTTATCCCTATGCATGAGTTAAGGGGGAGCTTCTTTAAAGCTTAACTTTAATCCATGCAAATATAACTCCATGAGTTTTGTCATCATCAAAAAGGGGGAGATTGTTGGCCCAATGGCCTTCCACTCTAGTTTTGATGATGATCAACTCATGTAGTTATGTTTACTAATATTCTTGTGCTTCTAAGTTTCAGATCATTAACAGGATATTAGTTGGTGATTAGCTTCAACAAGGAGTTTAGAAGCTTTCCATGTTGATTCCGGTGCCAAAGCTTAAAGATCATACCTTTGCACTTGGAGGATCACGCGTTTGGGATCGAGTCTACTTGAAGATGGAAGATCGACAAGAAGACTTAGGTATCTAGTTTAGAGTTTGTGTTTTAGATCCATTTGTAAAGCTTAGTTTAGTTGATATGCTCAAGTGAACACAAAACACACACGTTTTATGATTTGATATTTGGTTTTTATGAATAGTTGATCAAAACAAGTTTACATATGGTATATGTATAGTAGATGTTTTCTATTTATACATACATGCTTTAACTTGGTAAACAAACTTATTTTGATATCCCTATTCATGTTTTGGAAAAATTAAGTTTGACAAAATACAGGTTTTGTTTTTGATAAAATTTGCAAGACTCTAAATGAATTGATATGTTGATATATTGTCTTGAAATTTTTATCACATGTTTATGTTTTAAAATAAAATGATAAAACAAGTTTTAGAAAAACATATTTTTAGAAAAACAGTTTTTATTGTGATTAAAACTATTTTTTTGATTTACTGTGAATTTATGGGATTTTTATTGAGTGAAAAGACCTATTTTCAAAACCCGTATCTGTGCAGATCTGCACTGTGCCTGCCAGGCCAGTTCGGTCGACCGGACCGGTCGACCGCACCAAGTGGCCGGTCGACCGGGTCGGTCGACCGATGTGCACAGACGTGCACGCTAGCTACACATTGTAGTCGGTCGACCGGACCGGTCGACCGAGTTGAGAGTTCAACTCTCAGGATGTTTCGGCTAGTGCCCAACGGTCACTTTTCTGACCGTTGACGGTCGACCGGGCCGGCCGACCGACGCCTGTCAGAGCTGCCAGCTCAGCTCTAACGGTTAGTTTTCTGTTTGGCCTATATAAACTCCATCTCTTTGGGGATTTTGGCCAAGTTTTTTAAGGAGAAAAATTTCTGGTTTCTAGAGGTTTTAAAACAAGTTTTCAAAAGTGTTTGGGGCTTTAATTCTTAAATCTTTATTGTTTTAGGTTTTTGGAAAAATCAAAGAAAAGAATATTTTGGGAGATTTGTCTTGGTTTTCATTCTATATCTTTTGGAAGGATTTTCCCAAGTGATTTTCTTTGTTGCTAGTTTTCCAAACACCTAGTTTTTCACACTTGAGCTATCTTCTATCCTAAACTATTAGGATCTTGTTTTTGTGGAAAAAGAAAAGAGAAAAAGAAAGAGAAGAGTTTGAGGTTGTTTGTTGTAAACCTCTTTGTTGTAAACACCCTTTTATTTGTGAATCCCTCTTCGGTAGAGGTGATCGGGTGATTGAGTTGTATCCCTCAAGTGTGAGGTGATAGTGTTGGTTGTGAGCCTCTTCGGTAGAGGTGTTGTGGATTGTGGTTGTTGTAGCCTCGGTGGGTTTGTAAGTTGAGAGAGGAGTTAGGTACTCCTTATAGTGGATTGGGAAATCCTACACGGTGGTGTAGGCGGGGATGTAGAGCAAGGTGCTCGAACCTCGAAACAAATCTCGTTGTTTGCGATTGCTCCCATTGTCTCTCTAACTCTCTCTCATTTACTTTGTGCAAAGCATCATACTTCATATCATACCATATTTGCTTGTGTTGTGCATAATTCATATTGTCATATCATATATTGCTTGTGTTGTGCCTTGCATCTCTTATTGTCATATCTATTATATGCTTGGCTTGCTTGTGTGTGTGCATCACTTATACTCATCCAACAAGAGCTTCACATAGCGCCTCAACCCATATCTAGGGGAATCAAGAGGAGTTAGTCCAGAGCCTCGCAAGGGGAATTCGGCTACACTTGGTGGATTGTATTAAGTGTGTTGCAAGATTTGCATTAGCTTTCGCATTTAGCGCACTTAGTTTGCATTTAGTTTCTTAGATTAGCACTTACACCTATTCACCCCCCCTCTAGGTGTTTTTCAAGTTATTTAAACAAAAAGAGAAGAGGAGCTTGGAAGGCTCCCCCTCAAATAATGCTATGTATAAAGAATGACTATGAGAAGCAAAAATACATAAAACACATAGTTTTGTCAAAAACTCAAATAAGCAATAAGCTACAAACTTATTCTTTTTCTCCCCCTTTTTGTCATACATCAAAAAGGGTTAAAAAAAACAAACAAAAAAAAATTATCTTTAAGAATCCATAATGCAAACATTCAACTCAGCACAAATAAAAGAGAATCTAGCATAATCTAATGGTTTAGTAAAAATATCGGCAAGTTAAAAATCGGTAGAAACATAATCAATATCAATATCACCTTTCTCATAATGATCCCTAAGAAAGTGATATCTAATGTCAATGTGTTTGGTTTTACTATGTTGATTTGCATTCTTTGTCATATGAATAGTACTAGTATTATCACAAAATATTTTAACATGATCAAAATGCAAATCATAGTCAAGGAGAGTATGTTTCATCCAAAGAACTTGTGCACAATAAGCTCCGGCTGCAACATACTCCGCCTCGGCGGTTGAAAGGGCTACTGAATTTTGCTTTTTGGAAGACCAAGATACAAGACAATTACCTAGGAATTGACATGTTCCACTTGTGCTCTTCCTATCTACCCTACAAGCCGCATAGTCAGCATCCGAAAAACTCGTCATTGAAATTTGGCCAGTTTTCGGATACCACAAACCCATTTCAATAGTGCCCTTAAGGTATCTAATTGTACGTTTGACCGCAATAATATGAGACTCTTTAGGACACGATTGAAAACGAGCACAAAGACAAACAAAAAACGTAATATCCAGCCTACTAGCCGTCAAATACAATAAACTACCTATCATGCTACGATAAAGTTTAATGTCTACACTTTTACCTTGTTCATCCTTATCAAGCTTTGTAGTGGTTGCCATGGGAGTTTTGCTCACTTTAGCTTCTTCAAGTCCGAACCTTTTGATGAGTTCCTTTGTATACTTGGCTTGATTGATGAATATCCCATCCTTTCTTTACTTGATTTGGAGACCAAGGAAATAGTTGAGCTCACCCATCATAGACATTTCGAATTCATCCTTCATGCATGATTCAAAAACTTGGCAAAGAGATTCATTAGTAGAATCAAAAATGATATCATCTACATAAATTTGCACAATAAGAATATCATTTTCGACATGTTTTGTAAACAAAGTAGTATCTATTTTACCTTTCTTAAAACCATTTGAAATTAGAAATGAAGAAAGTCTTTCATACCAAGCCCCTGTTTTAAACCATAAAAAGTTTTATCTAATTTAAACACAAAATCCGGATGTGTAGGATCAACAAACCCGGGGGTTTTTCAACATACACCTCCTCCTCAATAAAACCATTTAGAAAAGCACTTTTAACATCCATTTGAAATAATTTAAAATCTTTATATGAGGCAAAAGCTAGTGTCATCCGTATGGCTTCAAGCCGTGCTACGGGTGTAAAGGTTTCTTCAAAATTGATTCCTTCAATTTGAGTGTAACCTTGGGCAACTAACCTAGCTTTATTTCTAACTACGTTACCCGATACATCCAACTTGTTCTTAAAAATCCACTTAGTACCAATTGTTGGTCTATCATGGGGCCTAGGAACAAGGTGCCAAACTAGGTTGCGCTCAAATTGATTGAGCTCCTCTTGCATGGCAATCAACCAATATGAATCGGCCTCGGCTTCGAGGACGTTCTTGGGTTCAACATGAGAAATAAATGCATAATGACCACAAAAATCATGAAGTTTAGAGCGAGTGGTTACCCCTTTTGATACTTCACCTATGACGAGGTCCTTGGGATGATGAGGATTGTATCTCCAATCCTTTGAAAGTTGTTGAGTAGGCTCCACTTCATTTGTTTGATTTTCATTTCCTTGAGCCTCTTCTACTTTAGCTTCACTTCCTTCATCATCCTTTGGCTTGTCTCCCATAGTAGGTGTATCCTCCAAGGTCACTTTCTTCAAGCCTTCATCCAATGCATCTATTTCTACAACATTCTTAACAAACAAATTAGATTCTTCAAACTTAACATGTATAGATTCCTCAATAGTCAAAGATGATCTATTGAAGATTCTATAAGCCTTACTAGTATTAGAATAACCCACAAAAATAGCCTCATAAGATCTAGCATCAAATTTTCCTAAGTTATCTTTTGTATTTAAAACAAAACATTTGCATCCAAAAACTTTAAATATGAAACACTTGGTTTTCTAGAAAAGTACATTTTAAAAGAAGTTTTTGAAGTATTTTTACACAAGAAAACACGATTTGATATATAGCATGATGTATTAACGGCCTCGGCCCACAAATAGTGTGGTAGACCATATTCACTAAGCATTGTCCTAGCCATCTCTTGTAATGTTCTATTTTTCCGTTCAACTACTCCATTTTGTTGTGGAGTTCTAGGACAAGATAGTTCATGCTTAATTCCTTGTTCTTCACAAAAAGTGGTAAAGGGTAGGTTAATGAACTCACCTCCTCTATCACTTCTTATTCTTAAAATTGAAGTATCTTTTTCCTTTTCAACTCTTTTCTTAAAGGCTTGAAAATGTGAAAAGGCTTGATTTTTATGTTCCAAAAAGAAAACCCAAGTAAAACGTGAAAAGTCATCAACCAAAACAAATGCAAAATGATTCCCACTTAGACTTTTGGTTTGAGTAGGACCAAATAAATCCATATGGATCAACTCTAAGGGACGTGATGTCATGATATCCTTGATTGACTTGAAAGAGGACTTGGTTTGTTTCCCAAATTGACATGCGTCACAAACCCAGTCCTTTTCAAAATTCAAGTAAGGAATACCTTTCACCATTTCCTTTGTGTTTAACCTAGATATATGGTCAAAAGAAATGTGGCCTAATCTTCTATGCCACAACCAAGAGTCATCATCGAGGGCTTTTAAACAAGTAATATTACAAGACATATTAGACATATCAATCATATAAACATTATTTTCACGAAAACTGAAAAATACACAAGTATTAGATATTCTATCAATAACTTTATAAACTACATTATCAAAAACAACATCAAAACCTTTGTCACAAAGTTGACTAACACTCAAGAGATTATGCTTGAGGCCATCAACTAAAACTACATTTTCTATTAAAGGAGATATACCAAGTTTGACATTACCGATACCGATGATTTTACCCTTGGCGTCATCTCCGAAGGTGACGGTGCCACCTTCATGGTATCTTGATAGGGTTGCAAAGTTATTGATGTGCCAAGTCATGTGCCTTGAGCAACCACTATCAAGATAGCACAACCCTCTACGTCGTTGGGCCTTGGATGGTACCTACATCATTTAACAAATTCATTGATTTTGGTACCCAAATTTTCTTGGGTCCTTGAAAGTTAGTGTTTCGAACCCAAACATTATGACGAGATGCATTTAGTCTATCATAGCAAAAATTGGCTAAGTGTCCTTTACGCCCACAATGTGAACATGAAAACACTTTACCATACATGAATGCATGATGAGTGTGTGAAGTGTGAGCATGTTTTGGGGGTTTGCCACGATGTAAAGGTTGTGTGGTATGAACATGAGCATGAGCATGGAAAGCATTTTTCTTAGGGGCTTGTTTCTTAGGAAACATGGCCTCAATTTTCTTTTTATCAAACTCACAATTTTTCAAAATAATTTCTAATGAGTCTATTCTTTCTTTAAGCATGGTAATCTCATTAGAATCAACTAGTGGGGACTTGCCTTTACAAGAAATCTTATACTTATCAAAATCATTTTGAGTAGTAACTAAAGTAGAGAGCAAGTCATCTTTTTCTTTAGAAAGAGTAAATACTTGATGATTAAGAGACTCATTTTCCTTTTTCATTTTTAAATACTTTTTCTTTAGGAAATCATAATTATGTGATAATTCTACAAAAGCTTCTCCTAGTTCATCCATGGAAAGTTCATCATTAAGAGAAGTGGAAGGGGTTACCTTGCTTGTGCTTTCAATTGCCATGAAGTACATGTTGGCGGTGTCGATTTCGTCCTCGGATTCGCTCTCGGAGTCCCATGTTGCTTTCATTGCTTTCTTCTTGAAAGGCTTCTTGGAGGTGGAAGGCTTTGCTTTGTCCGGGCACTCCGCAACAATGTGATCCGGTCTTTTGCATTTAAAGCAAACTATTTTCCTCTCTTCTTGCCATCTTTTTCTTCCTTGAAATTTAGCCTTGTTGTACATCCTCCGAACATTCTTTACAAGAAGTGAGAGCTCTTCGTCATCTTCTTCTTCATTCTCTTCATCGGAGTGTGAGGATTGACACTTGAAGGCTATTGTCTTCTTCTTGGAAGGAGCCATATCCTCCCAAGCTTTTCTCTCCATCTCATGGGTTTTGAGGTTCCCAATGAGACCTATAAGCTCCATCTCCTCCTTGTCATTAAGTTCCTTCAAGGTAGTTGCCTTTACTTCCCATGAAGGAGGAAGAGCCCGGATGATCTTTCTAACTCTTTGGTCATTATCAATGGCATCACCTAGAGAAGAAAGTCCATTAGTGATCTTTGTAAATTTTGTAACCATATCATCTATGGTTTCATTTTCTTGCATTCAAAAGTTTTCATATTGAGACCGAAGAAGGTCTATCTTAGCCCTCTTCACTTGTGAGGTCCCCTCATGTGTAACTAGCAAGTGTGTCCAAATCGCAAATGCGGATTTGCAATGGATGACTCTAGCAATGTCATCATCATTGAGGGCTTGAAGTAGTGCATAGTGAGCCCTAGCATTGGCATCAAATTCCTTAGTCTCAATTTCAGACCAAGTGGATTCTTCACCGGGGGTGCACTAAAGGGTTTGGTCACGGCCTTTGCAACTCGACTTCCTAGAGATTGTAAGAAAACGGTCATCTTAACCTTCCATGTGGGAAAGTTAAGTCCATCAAACTTAGGAGGGGTCTTAATACCATCGGCCATTATTTTTACTAAGTGAGAGTGTATGAATGAAGTGATTAGCAAATAGAGGATCTCTCTAAGGTTGTTAAGCCAAGAGCCTAGAGACCTACGCTCTGATACCAATTGAAAAACACCTAGAGGGGGGGTGAATAGGTGTAGTTGCTAATCTAACAATCTTGTTAAAACTAAGATGGATGAATGATGCAACGATCTCTCAAAACAAGACTAAGAGCCGAATACCCTGTGAAGGGTTCTGAACTCCTTCCTCCTGATTCCCCTTTAATGGGTTAGAGGTGCACAATGCAACCTTGTTGTATGAGAATTGATCGAACAAAGAATGAATAATATGCAATGATGAAATGCACACAATATAACACAAGTGAAGGGGATAAGATCTCAAGAAAGTAATTGAAAGCAATAGAGTGCAAGAGAAATAGAAAGCAATAGAGAGCAAGAACACAAAGCAATCGCAAACACAAGATATTTGTTTCGAGGTTCAAGCCACCGCTCTACTCCCCGCCTTCACCGCCGTGAAGGGTTTCCACTATCCACCGAGGACTTTACAAGGTCTACCAAAGACCGGAGCACCGAGCTCCACTACTTACAAGAACCTCTACCGAAGAGGTGTCTCCACAAGATGAACAAAGAGTAACAAGTAGCCAAGTGATCTCTAAAATGATCACAAACTCTTTACAAACACTTCTCTCTTTACAACTTCCTTATAGATTGAGTAGGGAATTTTGGCTCTAAGAAGTGTAGTGAGAAAAACTCAGTTGTAAAATGATTTTTACTAGAAAACACAACTGAAAACAAGCTTAAGAAAAAGTGGAAAATGGAGAGCTTAAAAACTTTTCTTCTCTTGAAAACTTAGATATTTTTCTTGGTTTTTTTCAAGAGACCATTCTCCTCTATTTATAGGTAGAAGAAGGGATTAAAACTTATTTATTTTAAGCTTATTTGATCTGAAAAAGTTCTATAAAACTCAGAAAAAGTCTGCCAAAAAACAGTCCTAAAAACAGATTTCAGAATTGCACCAAAGAGGAAAGAGCCGTTGGGGCTCTGCAGGCCTGGCGGTCGACCGGTCCGGTCGGCCGTCCGCCCTGCTGGCAGTAGCCGTTGGGCTCGGGTCGACCGCTCGGGTCGACCGTCCTCTAAAATGAAACACAGTTTTCTGAAGGCGGTCAACCGGGCGGTCGACCCAGAAAACCCGAGAGCAAAACTGCGTTCAGTCGGTCGACCCGACGGTCGGCCGACAGACATGCACAAGCGTGCACATCCTGGATACAAGCTCCGGTCGACCGGTCCGGTCGGCCGGTCTTGCCTGAAACAGAAAAACAGCAAGAAATCAGAACTTGGAATTTTTGTAAAATATTTTGAAGTATAGATAGCTAAGTATCATACTTGAAAAGGGTAAACATACATGATTATAAACATGATATATATCTTTGTAAAAAAGTTAGAGTCATGTATATTTGTCAAGGCAGGAAACTTAGAAACAAAAGCTTAAACATAAAAACTTGTATACAAAAATGTGTGTGTGTGTGTATCCTAGAGCCAATTTTTCAAAACTCGAACTTTAACAAACTATTTCTTACATTGGTTCTAAAGGACTACAAGTTCTTCAAGTGGGCTTCTCCATATGATCTTGCAAGCTTGATACTTGAGCCCGAATTGAGGTGACTTGAGTCAAAAACACCTTCCTTTAGGGAAGAAAACGTCTAGTTTTATTAGAACCCTGAAACACACTAAAACAACAAACATGATTAGTACAAATAACTATATATATTTTGTAATCATCAAAACACACTAAAAACGGGTGATTGTAACCTTGGGCCAACAGTAAAAACCATTTTCCTCTTCCTTTTATAGATCAGATGCTCGAGAGATTGGCATGATATGAATATTATTGTTTTCTGGATGGATATTCATGATACAATCAAATCCCAATTGCTCCTGAAGACCAAGAAAAGACAACTTTCACCTGTCCATTTGGAACATTTGCATGTTGACGAATACCCTTTGGGTTACGCAACTATCCTGCAACATTCCAACATTGCATGCTCAATCTTTTCTCAGATATGGTAGAAAGGTTTCTAGAGATCTTTATGGATGATTTTTCGATATACGGTGATTCTTTTGACCAATGCCTGCATCATATAAAGTTGGTCTTATAAAGATGCATGGAGAAGAACTTGACACTTAACTGGAAAAAGTGTCATTTCATGATCAAATAAGGAATTGTCCTTGGGCAAGAGATTTCAAGTAGAGGGATTGAGGTTGACAAATCTAAAGTGAAGGTGATAAGAAAACTTCCTGAACCTAAATGTTTAAAAGACATCAGATCTTTCCTGGGGCACGTTGGCTTTTACAGAAGATTTATTAAAGAGTTTAGAAAAATTGCTAGACCTTTAACTAACCTTTAAAGATGTGTCTTTCCTTTTTGATGAGGGATGTCTACAAGTTTGGGAAGAGTAAAACAAAAACTTATCTCGGCACCAATAATATCAGCATCTGATTGGACTAGACCCTTTGAAATCATGTGTGACACCTTCGATTATGCCATAGATGTTGTTCTAGGACAGCGCATTGATAACATGCAACATGTGATTTATTATGCTAGTAAGACACTTAACGAGGCCCAACTCAATTACACAACAATTGAAAAGAAATTTTTAGTAGTTGTGTTTTCGTTGGAGAAATTCCGCCAGTACTTACTAGGGTCTAAAATAACAATTTTCACCGACCATTTCACCCTCAAGTATTTGATACAAAAGAAGGATGCTAAGGCTAGGCTTATTCGTTGGGTACTTTTTTTGCAAAAATTTGATCCAGAAATAAAGGATAAAAAGGGCATCGAAAATATGGTGGTTGATCACCTTTCAAGGATTCCTAATGCACCAGTAGAGATGGTACCAATTAACGAAAATTTCCTGATGAACACATCTTCATGATGTGTAAAGAGCCCTAGTACGCTGACATTGCAAATTACCTTACAACCAGGAAAACACCTTTG
Source organism: Agave tequilana (assembly GCA_038442645.1). Taxonomy (NCBI): domain Eukaryota; kingdom Viridiplantae; phylum Streptophyta; class Magnoliopsida; order Asparagales; family Asparagaceae; genus Agave; species Agave tequilana. The sequence continues at coordinate 93,734 of JAVJIF010006501.1, forward strand.
AGTTGGTCAAATAAGGACAAGCACCACTTTTTGACACAAATATGGTACTTTTTTTGGGATGAACCGTATCTATTCAAATATTGCCCTGACTAGATTATTAGGAGGTTTCTTCCTGAGGATGAACATCATAGCGTATTGATATTTTGTCATAAATTTCCTTATGGTGGACACTTTGGTCCAAGAAAGACAGCTGAGAAAGCTCCTTAGAGTTGTTTCTACTGGCCCACTCTTTTCAAGGACTCTTTTAATTTTTACAAACTCTGTACAAAATGTCATGGGTCGAGTCACACGCAAGTACATATGCCCCTTACACCAATCCTGAAAGTTAAAATTTTTGACTTGTGGCATTGATTTCATGAGACCCTTTCCAATGTTCTACGGTAACCAATTCATTTTTGTAGCCATAAATTATGTTTCTAAGTGGGTTGAAGCTGTTCAAACTTGAACGAATGACAACCGAATTGTCATCAAGTTTTTAAGAGAAAATATCATTTCATACCTCAGAGCCCCCCGTGCGATAATAAGCGATAACGGGAGTCATTTCTGCAATTGGGATTTTGAAGCCCTAATGCGGAAGTACTCCATTTCTCACAAATTATCCACAGCTTACCATCCTCAGACGAAAGGATAAGTGGAGGTAACAAATAGACAAATTAAACTCATCTTAGAGAAGACTGTGGGATAGAATAGGAAGGACTGGTCCATCAAACTTGTTGATGCTCTATGGGCTTATTGGACCGCCTACAAAACTGTCCTAGGAATGTCTCCATATCAAGTGATATTTGAAAAACCATGCCATTTGCCCATGGAGCTTGAGCACCTACTTTGTGGGCGATTAGACAACTGAATTTTGACTTGAAGAAAGCTAGTGACTTAAGAAAATTATAGATTTTTGAGCTTGAAGAAATACGAAATGAAACTTATGATAATACTTGGATTTCTAAATAAAGAACCAAACTCTTTCATGACTGATCTATAAATCGGAAGAATTTTGTCTCCGGATAAAAGGTTTTGTTATACAATTCCAAGCTCCACCTCTTTTCGGGTAAACTGAAGACTCGATGGTCAGGACTCTATCTTGTGCATACAGATTTTCCTCATGGTGCTATAGAAATCTCTGATCCCAAGAATGATAGCACTTTTAAAGTAAATGGTCAAAAATTGAAACCATTTACACCGCTGAGCCTGAGTCACATGGGACTTTTGAACTATCTTTGTGACCCAGTCTACATGTGCCAGGCCCTCCTTCAAATTTCCTTGTCATTCATTGTAAATTTTTAGGACCCTTCTTGTAAATACCGTCAATTTTTCTTTATTTTACCTTAATAAATAAAATAATATAGAAAGCAAGAAAACAAAATAAAAAAAAGAGAAAAAATATATTAGAAATAAATAAACACTTAATCACTAATTAAGCTAGTTAGTTATGCCTTAAGAAACATGACCAGTCACGCCTAAAGGTGGTTGAGTCCTTAACATTTGTGACCTTGTTTACTCGAGTCCTTGAACTTTAGGGATGTATCCTCATCTGGTGCCCTAGAATCCTCTGGTTTGAGAGTCATCGGTAAAAGGCTCACTATATGGGTAAATTAGAAAGCCTAATGAAGCTAAGAAAAATAAATAAGTATAAATACGTAGAAAATATATATATAATAATAAAATATAAATAAAGGTATCATAGTCTAAGAACAATTCCTCATACATATAAAAGTATATATTTTAGATTTGACACAAAATCTGATGCTCTCTCTATTTTTGAAACTTAGCCTTAATTGAAGACAAAACTTCAAATAGAGACTTATAATGAGAGGAAATAGTTTGGGGCAATCTAAAATCGGAAGATCACTTAAATTTTTGCAAAAATGGATCATTAACTTTCTTTCTTTTTTCTTTTTTTCTTTGAAAAAAATCAATAATATGTTTCTTTTCCTTTGGATGTTGTGGGTGCAATCCGCTGAAAATTCTCAAGAGACAACACTCCTTCTCTAGGGTAACCTAGAGGTATAACGGCTTGTTGCACATGCTCAGTGCAATCATGTCACCTACGAAAGTGGTGTAATAATTTAGTTAGGATTTTATTTTTTCTTTGCTTATTTTGCTCGAGGATGAGCAAACGTTAGGTATGGGGGTGTGATCAGTGTTCAATTTTGTATTATTTTGCATCATATTTTCATGCATATTATCAATGAAAATAAGTTTTTTAATGGTTATTTCTCTTAAATTTTAGGCCCACTATTAAATGAAGAAGGAGACCCAAATCCAAGCTAATTAAAGGATTTAAAAGAGGTTAAAAAGAGCCCAATCCAAAGAAGCCTACATCTGTAACGAATCAGGAAATATCCTCGTGGTTCTAGAAGCTCTCACAGTACACCTGGGCAGAGACAGCCTATCAGACCGATTGCTGGTATAACGACCAAGATTCTGCCGCGAAAACGTGACTTTGGCCGCGGATCCGCGACAAAACTTGGGTCGTTGATGCAGTGTTTGATCCTCCGACTGCGATTGAAAATGATGAGCTCCTAGTACCTATATAAAGACCTCTAAGGCCTTTGTTGTAAGGAGAGGAGGATAGCCATAAATTTTAGGAGAAGGTTTAGGATTTTTTTGGGTTCTTCATTAGTTTTCTCTTGTAATCTTTTATCCTTCTATATTTTTGAAAAGAGAGAGGGTGAGAAAGAAGTCTCTATAATTGAGAGTGATAATCAAATGCAAAGCTCATATTCTCCCTCCTCTAATTTCTTACTCTTTTAATTTTTGTTATTTACTTTCAAGCTTTTAATTTCTTGCACTTTATCTACTATGCTTTCTTCTTTACTTTACTTCTTCATAGATAACTAACCTTCTAACATGACTAACTAATTTCTAACCCTGCTAATTACTAACTCTTGGACGATGCTAACTAATATGATTCATTGGATGTTTATAATTTCTAATGTTGTGTCTAATAAGTCTCTTTAATTCCCAATGAAGATGAATGTTGTTTTTTTATCTTAATGAAGATTTTGTGATTCCCTCCATATGATTCATGTGTGCCTCATTTAGAGCCTTGTTTTCTTAACAAGAGCCTTGATGGAACATGATGATGTGATCACCTTAGTATGCTAACAAATTAATGCACTAACTTCTTATTTCATGCTATCTAAACTATAGCTTTGATGATCTAATGAATCTAACATTCTTGTTATGCATATCTAAATTGTAAATCTCAAATTCTTAAGTTTCATGCTTGTGAACCTAGTGGGAGCCAATGATCTAAGAAGGCCACATAACCAAGCTAAGAGAGGAACACCTCAACAAATTGGGACAACTCTTTGACTTGATGAAGCAAGATGGACAAAAAGCCAATGAATCTACATGAGGCACAAATTATCCAAGAGATTAGTAAGTTAGTAGTGTAGAGTTGTTAGTTAGTCATGCCTTTCTTTTTATCTGATTAAAACTCTTCTAATTTTTAAGAAACTTTCTTTCTCATTCGAAGTCAATTTTTCTCTTCTACTTTTCTAAAATTCACCGTTTTCACTCTACCTTCCTCATTTTCATTCTTCTTTTCTTAACATAAAAGGATTCATCATCTTCTTTTTACCTTATTTTCTTTTTCAATTCATAAACAAAGAAGAAAGTTAGTTTTCTTTCCAAAAACAAGAACAATAGAAACTGAGAAAGCTTCTATCGCAAGCCCTCCCTGCGGATACGACCCGTTATAGCTTTTATTACAAACGGTAGTTCGAAGGAGCATATTAATTCTACATTCATATCCAGAGCTTGAACATTGATACACGGACTTCCACGGTTTACTCTAAACTTCTGATCTTGCCTCATAAATCTATTATTTTCTGATCATTCATATATATTGCATATATATTGTCACATTACCATGTTTACTATCTAATAAATCATATCAATAAGTCTTATTTTTTCTTTATAAAATGCAGGCCCATTGCTAAAGGAAAGGAAAGAGAAACGAGCTTAAAAGCCCATCAACTACTGATTTAATTCAGAATTAATTCGAAATCAGAAAATCAGAGCAGATCATGGCAAATTAGAGATTTTAAAACCGGTTAAAATGAATCTTCCCAAATCAATTGGTTAAAGCCAAATCAAAGGCCTTTTCATCAAACCAGGAGTTGAAATGGGAAAACCAGTAAGAGATAAGGGTAAATAACCAAACCGGGGAGTGCCACCAACCAAGTGTGGCCACCTGGCCACACCATGGCCACAGAAACGCGGCTAAAGCCATGTTTTTATGGCTTGGTTGCGTCTGTTGGGGGAGCGTTTGCTCCCCTATCTTCGTACGCCCTCCTCCGTTTGATTTTTACCTATAAATACTGCATTCTACGAGAAGAGGGTAGCGAAGACTAAGATTAAAATTCTTGTTCATATTTAGAGTTTTAGGAGTATTGTTAGATAGTTCTGAAAAGCTGTACCTCATTTTTATTTTTCAGTTTAGACCAGTAAAGAGAGAAGAGTGGAATTGAGTGTGTAATTTATCCTTAAAGTGGAGAACAAAGGAGATTCAACTTGTTTATTCAACTTGACTCAATTCGGTATGTCTATGTTTGATTTTCATTCTCTTATTTATTTTCTTTTTATCATGAGTAACTAAACTATCTTCTGGGCTCACTAATCAATCTCTTCTACCTTCTTTCTCTTGAGTGATTTTTATGAAAACAAATTTCTTGAATCATAATAATGCCTGAGTTGAACTTTATTCTTGAAAGCACATGAGGATGTTTCTCTTTTAAACTTGGATATACAAAGCAAAAATATTTTTAAATCATTTTTATTCCATATTTGCTTCTTTACGCTTGATGGTTTAACATTCTATTTTTAATTTTGTGTTAAGAAAGACCTTAAGATTTAAACCAAAATCATCTTATTTGTTTTACTTGAACATTAAAAGAAACTAAATGTTTTTGCTTATGATAAAAGTGATACACCAAAGTGTTCTTGAGATAAGTAAGTAGTTGAGTAAAAGATTAGTGAGCCCGGATCTTTTTCATAATTTAAATCACAGCCAAATCACTTTCAAATCACTTTCTAAAAGATCATCTTCTCCAAAGCCTTTTTTCAAGTTTTAAATTTTTCTTTAAATAACTTTCCTTCTCTCCATTCTCTTTTTCAATATGAAAAAAAAAATCAACACCATTCTTTGCTTTCTAAACAAAAATACTAAAAAGCTTTCATCGCACTCCTCCTCGTGGACATGACCCGTTAGCTCAAAGTTAGACGGTAACCATCATTACTCTTTCATTTTCAATCAATTTTTTGCGTCCCTGCCGGGGAGAGAATATGGTGTTATTATTTTCTAATAAGTTTGGTGTTTTGTTTCAGGGATATTAAGGATCAGATTTAGCACTCAAGCTTTGAAAGAGAAGACTTGCTATTCTGTGTCCCTACTCTCGAAAGTAGGAAACAGAATTTCAAGAAACTACAGCGCAGAAGTTAGAAATATTTTGTGGACTACTAAAAACTCTTTTTTGCAGGACATATTACTTTGGAAAAATACAGTTTTTGTGTGTTATTTTTGCTATATCTGATATTCACACTTCCTATTTTTAATCCAACAGTAATCTGATTGATTGCTAATTGCTTAAAAAAATGTTTAGATTTGCATTCTAGGCATTTGTATAATTACTTTTTTTACGATTACTATTGAAGATAGCTAGATAAGGTACGTATGCATAGCATATAATTTAGAAAACATTCTTGGGTGATATTTGCTTGTGAATATTACTTTTCTATATCTTGCACACTTTGCACAATCAATTTTAAAGGCAAAACCCAAATCAAGATAAAGTGGGGAAGTCATTACCCTTTCTTATCCCACAAACCATCTCCAAGCATGCACAGTCTAAGCCTAATTAAAAATCTGATAGACGTTGGCCTTAGGGACATCTCGAACTCATTAGGAGATTATCCTAAGGGTGAAGGTGTTAAAATTTGACTCTTGTCAAATTAGTGTTTAAGGACAGGGATTGAGGGGCGAAACCCGAAGGCTGGTGGTTTGGCTTAATTAGGCCCGTCGCTTTTGCGTGGATACCTTCCACAATTCTTGCCCTGACCTGGCTAATTACCTTGTGGTCAAAGTCTGCATTACATCTCCTGTGGACAATCAACCAGTTAGGAGTTGTCTAGGTCAAGTTTACCTTAGATTAGACTTGGTTGTTTTCTTTTGTTGACTATTGATGAACTTGTTTGTGATTGTATTTGTGTATGCAAGTGTGGTCAAGAGACCCTAATTTATTTAGGTTAACTAGAAGCACATCACCACCCAAGTTTGAACCAAGATCAGATCTGGTTATGGCTCAATTGACATCTTTGCAGGATAAGTTCTATTCCATTAGAACTACACTTCCATCTTGCATCCAACTTCTATCGGTTGGTGAATACAATTTTGAGCTCAAGCCTCAGTTCATCAACACTCTCTCCAAGTTTCATGGTTTAGAGTTCGAAGATACTTATTTTTTCATAAGAGAGTTTGAGGAAGTATGCTTAATGATGAAAATCTCATACCTTGCAGATGATGCTATTAGGTTGAGATTTATCTCATTCACTCTTAAGGACTTAGTCAAGAAATGGCTTTATAGCTTAGCGGCTGGCTCTATCACATCCTGGGACTGTTTCATCAAGGTATTTTTGAAGAAATTCTATTCAATTCATAAGAGCGCTCTCATTAGAAAGAATATCATGCAATTCAAGTAAGAACCTAGTAAACCATTTTGGAGGTACTTTGAACGCTTCAAAGACCTCCTTGTCTAATGTCCTCATATGGAATAGAGAAATGGCGATAATGCCAAATTCTTTATGGCGGTTTAGACTACTCTACTAAGACCCACTTAGAAACCATGTGCCAAGGGGGATCTTAAAGAAAGATGAGAATGAAGGATGGAATTTATATGAGGATCTAGCTGAAAAGATCATCTAATGCGAACCAACTAGTGAAAGCTCTAGGAATTCATACTCCATCTCTTTAAAAGGAGGTCTCCATTCAATTGAATCATCCACAGCTAACGAGACTAGAATTACAAACCTAGCGAGAAGACTGGAAGCTTTAGAAACTAAGGAACCGAGTCCAGTCAATCAGGTCAGCCTAAAATAATTTCCAACTCCGGGCTGTACTTACTGTCAACTCATGAATCATGTGTTTGAGGAGTGTCCTGTGTCTCAAACTCAACAACACTTTTTAGAACCGATGAATGCGGCTTTTTCAAGGCCGAACAATAATCCTTACGCACCAATGTACAATCCTGACTGGAGAAATCACTCGAATTTCTCATGGAGCAAAAATAATAATGACCACTCACAATCAAACCATGCAAGCCACTTTCATCATTCCAATAATTCTTCTAATCATCAACACAACTTTTCCAATTACCATCATAATTCTCCCAACCATCTATCAACAAAACTTTCCCAACTAAGCTCCACAATCTTCCTTTCAGAATCTTCAATTAGAAAGGAGAATGACTGACTTTGAGAGAAATATGGAAAGGTACATGAAGAGCCAAGATTCCCCCATGCAAACTATATAGAGGCTAGAGGGTTAAATGTGCCAATTAGCTAATCCACAGAATGAGAGACAAAAGGTTACCTTGTCTAGTCAGCCAATAATGAATCTTAAGAATTCTCAACAAGCTCATTTGGCTGAGGATCAATCATTGAATCAATGTAATGTTGTTCATACATTGAGGTCGGAAAAGAAAGTTGATAATCAAGTGTCAACATCATCTAAACCCATCAGCACAACCACACTCAAGCATCCACCTCATCTAGTCTTAGTCCATTCAAATCTGACAAATCTGAAACAGATAAGTCAGCCAGTCAGGTGCACCAGCCTATAATACCATTTCCTAATAGGCTGAAAAATAACAAGCAAAATTCACACACGGATAAGATAATTGAGATCTTTAATCAAGTGAAGATAAATGTGCCACTTCTTGATGCCATCCAACAAGTTCCATCCTATGCAGAATTTCTTAAGGACATGTGCACCAAGAAGAGAGAAAGATTAATGTACCAAAAAAGTTTTCTTAGCCACTAATATTAGTGAGCTACTGTCGGGTCTGATCCCTATCAAGTACAAGGATTCGGGTTGTCCCACCATTGCCTGCACCATAGGACAAGCCGAGATTAGTCGTGCACTTCTTGACTTGGGAGCAAGTATCAACTTGCTTCCATTCTCAGTTTATCAACAAATCGGGTTGGGTGATCTTAGTCCAACTCAAGTCACTATCCAACTGACTGATCGTTCAGTGAAGTTCCAAAGGGAAAAATTAATGATGTCCTTATCCGGGTCGGAGAGTTTATCTACCCCGTTGATTTCATAGTTCTAGAGACACAACCTGTATCCAATCCTAGGGCTCAAACTCCTATTATCCTAAAGTGACCATTCCTTACTACTGCCAATGCCATTATCAATTGTAAGAATGGGTCCATGAGGTTAACCTTTGGGGACATGACCAGAGAAGTCAATATTTTCAACCTAGGAGAGCAACCCCGTGATGTTGAGGATCAAACATTTGAAGTCAACCTCATTAAGAACTTGACAAGTGAACACAGGGAAGAATTGAAATTAGAAGCTGAGTGTGACTTTGAGTTAGAATCTGATGACTTTAACCTTGATCAGGTTGTTGAGTCTGCTGCGAATTGGGCCTCGAACCCTATTTCACCAAATGTGGAGCTAATTAATTTGACTCATTCTTCCAGTGAGCTTTCCCCTTCTTTAGAATTGAAAGCCTTACTTGCTTATCTCAAAGACGTCTATCTAGGCGAATAAGAGACCTTTCCTATCATTATTGCCTCCCATTTAAATGACGGGAAAGAAGAAGATCTTAAAGAAATTCTGAGAAAACATAGGGAAGCCATTGGTTGGATTATAACTGATATAAAGGGATTAAGTCCAACCATAATTCAACATCGCATTCATCTTAATGAAGACGCGACACCAAAAAGAGTCCCGCAGCGTAGGTTAAACCCTATAATGCAAGAGGTTGTTCATGCTGAAATTGTGAAACTCTTAGACAATAGGATATTCTATCCCATTTCGGATAGCGAATGGGTCAGTCATATCCACGCGGTTACAAAGAAATCCAGTTTCACCGTAGTAAAAAATGAGAACAAAGAGTTAGTCCAAACTCGACTTCCCACGAACATTCGAGTTTGCATTGACTGTAGGAAGCTTAATGCAGCAACTTGTAAGGACCATTTCCCTCTCCCCTTCACTGATCAAATCTTGAACGATTGGCTGGCCACGAGTATTACTGCGTCTTGTCGGTTACTCGGGGTATAATTAGATCCTTATTGCTCCTAAGGACCAAGAAAAGACTACGTTCACATGTCCATTTGGGATATTTGCTTATCGTCGAATGCCTTTCGGCTTGTGCAATGCCCTATCAACGTTTCAACGTTGCATGTTGAGTTTTTTCTCTGATATGGTGGAACGATTCTTAGAAATCTTCATGGATGATTTCTCCATCTACAGAGATTCATTCATTCAATATCTTCACCATTTAGAACTCGTCCTCCAACGTTGTGCTGAGAAAAATTTGACATTGAACTGGGAGAAATGTCACTTCTTGGTAAGACATGGAATTGTCTTGGGATATGAAATCTCCAAGAAAGGATTTGAAGTAGATAAAGCCAAAATTGAGGTTATTGCTAAGCTTCTCATGCCCAATTGCGTGAAGGATATTCGATCCTTCTTAGGACACGCCAGTTTCTACCGAAAATTTATCAAGAATTTTAGCAAGATTGCTAGACCCTTGACTAATCTGTTGGTTAAGGACGTGCCTTTCACTTTTGATACTGAATGTATGAATTCTTGGGAGAAGCTTAAAAAAGAGCTTATTTCTGCACTAATAATTCTGCATTGGATTGGTTTAAGCCGTTCGAAATCATGTGCGATACTTCTGATTTTGCAATAGGTGCTGTCCTAGGACAGCGCATTGATAACAAGCAGCACGTGATTTAGTACTCTAATAGGACTCTCAACGATGCTCAAATGAACTACACTACTACTGAGAAGAAATTCTTGGCAGTAGTGTTTGACTTAGAGAAATTTCGTCCCTACCTACTAGGGTCCAAAACCACAATTTTCACCAATCATTCTGCGCTTAGGTACCTCATAATGAAGAAGGATGCCAAGGCCCGACTCATTCGTTGGATCCTCCTTCTTCAGGAATTCAATCTCGAGATTTGAGATAAGAAAGGAGTAGAAAATGTCATTGCTGACCATCTCTCGAGAATCCCAAACTCTCCACGCAACGATTGCCCATAAATGAGGACTTTCCTGATGAAAATCTCTTAGCCTTTTTTAGAGAATTTTGGTTTGTTGATATAGTGAATTACTTAGTCACAAACCAAACTCCATTTTATTGGTTTAAAAACGATATATACCAGTTTTTATCTCAAGTCTGGTATTTCTATTTGGAGGAACCGTATCTTTTTAAGTACTGTTCTGACCAAATTATTAGGAGATGATTCCCGATGAAGAGATTAAGAGTGTTTTATCCTTCTGTCATGAACTTGCATGCGGTGGACACTTTGGTCCCCGCAAGACTGCTGAAAAAGTGCTACAAAGTGAGTTCTATTGGCCCACTTTGTTCAAAGATGCTTATGAAGTTTGCAAGACGTGTCCTAGATGCCAGATGGTGGGAAGGATCTCAAAACGAGATATGATGCCCCTCAGCCTAATTCTAGAAATAGAACTCTTTGATGTTTGGGGCATCTACTTTATGGGTCCATTTCCTAATTCATTTGGAAACCAATACATGTTGGTTGCTGTGGACTATGTGTCCAAGTAGGTAGAAGCCATTCTTAGTAGAACTAATGATAACAAAGTTGTCATAAAGTTTTTTTAAAGAGAACATTTCTCACGCTTCGAAACCCCTCGTGCTATCATCATTGACAATGGTACTCACTTTTGCAATAGATCCTTTGAAGTCTTATGCGAAAGTATGTCATAACTCACAAGTTGTCAACACCTTATCATTCTCAGACCAGCTGACAGATTGAGGTTTCCAATAGACAAATCAAGCTTATTTTGGAGAAAACTGTGAACCAAAACTGGAAAGATTGGTCCACCAAAACTTGTAGATGCCCTATGGGCCTACAGGATCACTTTCAAGACGATTCTAGGGATGTCTCCTTATAGGTTAGTCTTTGGAAAGGCTTGCCACCTATCAGTTGAGTTAGAGCACCGGGCCTTATGGGCAATCAAGTAGCTAAATTTTGACTTGACTAAGACCAGTGACCTTCGAAAATTACAAATTTCTGAATTAGAGGAGTTGAGAAATCACGCCTATGAAAATGCTAAGATTACTAAAGATAGAGTTAAGATTTTTCATGATAAACACATCATAAGAAAAACCTTTGTCCCTATAATTCTAGGCTTACTCTATAATTCTAGGCTTCATCTTTTTCCAGGAAAATTAAATTCAAGATGGATTAGGCCATCTGTTGTAAAAATCGTATTTTCACACGGTGCTGTACAGATTAGTGACACCAAGAATGAAATGACTTTAAGGTCAATGGTCAATGCCTTAAACCTTTTTTGGAATCGGTGCCGGTAAATGAAACGGCTATGGGTCTTTTTGACCCAGTATATTGGTAACTTTCCTCTTTTACATTCCATTTCATGCATCTATACATTTCTTTCATACATTGGGGATAATGCATGAAATAAGTATGGGGAGGCTCTAACATGACTAATATAACTAATATATATATATATATATATATATATATATATATATATATATATATATATATATATATATATATATATATATATATACATTTTGAAAGAAAAGAACAATATTTTGATATTTTTTTTGTAAGAATTAAGTTAATTATAAGGAATAGAAAATAATAATTAGGATTTCTTATACTTGGTCAAAATAAGATGAATTGTCTAATTTTCAGGATTACGAAGAAAATTGGTGAAAATAATTTAGTCTTGATCTTTATCTTGAAAAAATATACACATTTTATACATGTACACACTTAGGGTTAAAAAAACAAAAATTCTTATGCCTTATAAAATATATTTGTGTGTGTGTATCTATGAAAAATAAACAAATCTAATTATTGATTAGCTAAGTGCTTTGGCCTAAGTAAGTCTTGGTATTTATGAAAAAGATGATTAGATAAGTTTGAAATATATATATATATATATATCCTCTGATTAAGCTGGGTATTTGCGCCTCATGAAGCATAAGTATTCACGCTTAAAAGGGGCACATTTTATAACTAAAAACCCTTGATTTCGTGGCCTTATTTGCTCGAGTGTTTAAATCCTTAGGGGTGTTTTCTCACCTGATGCCCTAAGACTGTCCGGTTTGGGTGTCACCGACTAAAGACTCGTTACATGGACAGATTAGAAAGCCTAATGGAATGGAGGAATAGATACCACCAAAAATAAAGAAATAAGGCATAAGAGTTAATGTTAAAGAACTCTTAGTCAAAAATTCACGGTCATAAAAGTGCATATGAATTAGGGTAAAGTAATAGATTAGATGAGAAATACAATTTGACTCCTTATTTTGATTGATGACATGTTTTTGAATAGAGACTAAGTGTAGGAATGAAAAGTCCGATTTACCTATAACTTATAGATTACTTGAACTCTTACAACAATACCTCATATATTTTCTATCTTCTCAAAATGTTTTTTCGAAAATACTAACATTTTTTCTCTTTCTTTATGGATTTTGTGGGTGCAATTCACTGAAAACTCTCATGAGACAAAATTCGTCCTCTAGGGGTAACCTAAATGTTTAATGGCTTATTGCACATGCTCAGTGCAATCGAGTGACCTGCAAAAGTGATCTAATAATTAATTAGGATTAGTTTTGATGTTTTTCTCGAGGGCGAGCAAAAGATAAGTATGGGGGTGTGATCGGTCACATATATTGTATATATATTGTCACATTACCATGTTTATTATCTAATAAATCATATTAATAAGTCTTATTTTTTCTTTATAAAATGCAGGCCCATTGCTAAAGGAAAGGGAAGAGAAACGAGCCCAAAAGCCCATCAGATACTAATTTAATTCAGAATTAATTCGAAATCAGAATATCAGGGCAGATCATGGCAAACCGAGAGGTTGAAAACCGGTTAAAATGAATCTTCCCAAATCAATTGATTAAAGCCAAAGATCAAAGGCTGTTTTGTCAAATTCAGGAGGTGAAATGTGAAAAACACCTAGAGGAGGGGTGAATAGGTGTAAGTGCTAATCTAAGAAACTTAATGCAAACTAAGTGCGCTAAATGCAGAAGCTAATGCAAATTATGCACAAACTAATACAATACAACAAGTGTAGCCGAATTCCCCTTGCGAGGCTCTGGACTAACTCCCCTTGATTCCCCTTGAAATGGGTTGAGGTGCTATGTGAAGCTCTTGTTGGATGAGTATAAGTTAGGCGCACACACACAAGCAATCCAAACAATATGAAATACACACAATCAAGCCAAGCATATAATAGATATGACAATAAGAAATGCAAGGCACAACACAAGCAATATATGATATGAATGAATCAATGCTCAACACAAGCAAGTATGATATGATGATGAGTATGATGCTTTGCACAATTATAAGAGAGAGAGAGAGAGTTAGAGAGACAATGGGAGCAATCGCAAACAACGAGATTTGTTTCGAGGTTCGAGCACCTTGCTCTACATCCCCGCCTACACCACCGTGTAGGATTTCCACTATCTCAACTCCCACCGAGGGAACCTCTACCAAAGAGGATTTCTTACAACTCTAGGAGTACCAAACTCCTCTCTCAAACAACAACCTCCTCACAACCGAGGGGTTAGGCCCGTAGCCAATACAACAACCAATCCACACACCTCTACCGAAGAGGCTCACAACCAAACTCCACCTCTACCGAAGAGGGAGCAAACCAATACCACTCCGATCACCTCTACCGAAGAGGGATACAACAAATAAAGGAGGGTTTACAACAAGTGGTTCAAAAACCACAAACTCTCTTTTTCTTTCTTTTTCCACAAAAACAAAGATCCTAATAGTTTAGGATAGAAGATAGCTCAAGTGTGGAATCAAAGTGTTTTTGGAAACAAGCAACAAAGAAAAACTACTTGGGAAATCTCTTGTATATGATAGAAAATGAAATACCAAATCAAAATGCCAAAACCTAGTTTTCTTTGATTTTTCAAAAACCCAAAACAAATAAAGATGAGAAGTTTTAAAGCCCCAAAAACTCTTTTAAAACTCTTTTAAACACTTCAGAAAACTAGTATTTTTTCTCTTAGAAATCTTGGCCAAAATCCCCAAAGAGATGGGGTTTATATAGCCCCTATACAAAACTAGCCGTTAGGCTGAGTTGGCAGTCTGACAGACTGCCGGTCGACCGGTCCGGTCGACCGCCAACGGTCAAAAATGTGACCGTTGGGCAATAGCGGTCGACCGGCCCGGTCGACCGAAACATCCTGAGAGCAGAACTCTCATCTCGGTCGACCGGCCCGGTCGACCGTCCCAGAGACTCCAAAACGTGCACAGACTTGTGCACGTCGGTCGACCGTCCCGGTCGACCGGCCTATGGTGCGGTCGACCGGTCCGGTCGACCGACTTGGCCTGTCAGCCAGACTTCAGTTCTGCACAGATACGGGATTTGAAAATAGGTCTTTTCACTCAATAAAAATCCCATAAATTCACAGTAAATCTAAAAAATAGTTTTAATCACAATAAAAACTGTTTTTCTAAAAATATGTTTTTCTAAAACTTGTTTTATCATTTTACTTTAATAACCAAACTTGTGATAAAAATTTCAAGACATATATCAATCATATCAATTCAATTTTGTGTCTTGCCAATTTTATCAAAAACAAAACTTGTATTTTATCAAACTAGAATTTTCCAAAACATGAATAGGATAGTCAAAATAAGTTTGTCTAGTAAGTTTAAAGCATGTATGTATATCTAGAACATATCTAATATACATAAGTATAAGGTAAACTTGTTTTGATCTATTATTCATGAAAACCAAAAACCAAATCATGAAACGTGTGTGTTTTGTGCACTTGAGCATATCAACTAAACTAAGGTTTACAAATATGGATCTAAAACACAAACTCTAAACTAGATACCTAAGTCTTCTTGACGATCTTCATCTTCAAGTAGACTCGGTCCAAACTCCGTGATTCTCCAAGTGCAAAGGTATGATCTTTAAGCTTTGGCACCGGAATCATCATGAATAGCTTCTAATCATCTTGTTGAAGCTAATCACCAACCTAATATCCTGTTAATGATCTGAAACTTAGAAACACAAGAATATTAGTAAACATAACTACATGAGTGTTGATCATCATCAAAACTAGAGTGGAAGGCCATTGGGCCAACAATCTCCCCCTTTTTGATGATGACAAAACTCATGGAGTTATATATGCATGGATTAAAGTTAAGCTTCAAAGAAGATCCCCCTTAACTCATGCATAGGGATAAACAATAAATATATGCAATGAATATTAAACATGAAACATGCATATGCATAAACAATAAATGGTTCTAGATATCAAATGGAATATTCAAAACAAAATAAGCTCTAGATACCAATTACAAAGCAAACTCTATATATCAATTAAACTTATATATCAATTAAACTTAATATTCTTGAGATTAAAACATAATATATGCATATAAAACATAAGCATGCATATAAAAAAAAAACATGTACCAATCATGCATAGAAGTAATTTGAGTTTTATATATGCATGTTAAACTAAACTCTCAAATAATTCTCCCCCTTTTTGTCAATCATCAACAAAGGGGTAAACAAAGTAAAATCAAATCAAACAAATTTTTCTCCCCCTTTTTGTCAAACAAAAGATTAAGAAGGGGTAAAAAAATCTTTCTCCCCCTTTTTGTCTAAAACAAAAAACAAAGTTAATAAGGGGTGACTACAAACATGATATCAATTAAAAAATATGTCAATGAAGTATTTTGATACCAATAAATAAGGATTAATATATGTTATATGCTATATACATTCATGAAGAGGAAGACGCTAAGTTAGCTTCCCTACACATATGCATTACATGAAGAAGGGATGACAAGCCCCAATTCACATAACACATATTATGTAATGCATAAGAGGAGATGTGAAGCTCCCCCTACACACGTATATCATATAAAGAAGAGTTGTCAAGCTCCTCAATTTATAATATACTCAACATGAATCTATATGTAAGAGAGATGTTAAGCTCTCCTTGCATATAGGAAATACAAATCAAAACTTTGAATATTTTCTTTAAACAACATTTTGAGATACCAATTGTAATTAAACATAACAAATTACCAATTGTAAAACAACATAACAAATTTTGAATGTCTAAACACAAATTTTGATACCAATTGTAAGAATATATTTCATTTTGAAAAACATATAAACAAATTTGATGTTGATATCATATGTTCAAAATAACAACTTTTGATCATAAAGAGTGGGAGTACAAATACCAATTGAAATACAAAATCAAATTTTCTCCCCCTTTATGAGATACAAACTAAAGACATGCATAGTCTTGATAACAATTTAAAAGTAATCAATTTAAACAAAATTGAAACTCAAGCACTAGCATAAATACAAACATATATATGTATGAAAGATAGATACCAATAGAAATTGATATACTTAGAATTTAAAGCATACATACATACATAATAAACATATGAGTATACAAAAGGTCAAAATGATACCAATTGAAGGAGTTCAATGATACCAATTGACATAACAATAAGTTCAAGTGTATACATCATATTATCTACCACCCAATCATAATTCAAGTTTTAAAGATTTTCAATTTAGGGCATACAGGAACATGATCTCCCATCCTACCGCCCTTAGATAGTAGGGGTTTTCAAAGATAGATTTGAAAATGTAGTTTTGTTTGAAAATCTCTACCAAAGTGAAGAACATCGCAACTAGTTAAATAGAAAAACTTGTTAACTAGTACGAAATCCTTCAAGCAAGGAATAAAACAAAATGTTTTTCATAAACATGAAATTTACATCATATCAAACACTCAAGTTCAATTAGGCATAAATAAGACTCATGAAAACAAAACATGAGCAAGCAATAGATGTGAGTGTACAAATAAAATGTGAAGATCATAATCATGAAAAATATTTCATTAAGCTCAATTATTCCTTAAAACATAATTCCATCAAAAACATGAAAAATCATATAAAACTACTTATTTAATCTTCAAGGCTTATGTATGTCTAATACAAGCTAAAATATACATACATATCCAAAACTCAACGAGTCCACTAAATGTGTATTCATGAAGGCACGTGGCTCAAAAAGATGTATATGTATAAGATTAGTTTGAACTAGATGGACATATACATGAAGTTAAACATAAATACATGAAAGACATGAAAATCATGATAAGCTAAATTTTCATCAAGGCAATTTTCATTTCAAGGTATATGTATGAATTGTCAACACAAGAAGTATACATACATATCCCTAAACACAATTTGAGTCCATAATATAGATTTGCATGAAAGGCAAATGACTCAAGGGGTATACATGTATATCTTAAGGTTTGGCAATACAAACATATACATGAAGTGAAATACACAATCATAAAGTAAATTCAAAAATGAGAATACAAGTTTAATATGTATGAATCATCAAAACTAGACTATACTAGCACATCTAATGGGTTCAAATAAGCATTCAATTCTAACTATATATAGATTTATTTGTAGCCCACTCTATGTACAAGTATATAACTAGTCTTAATGAAAACTAACACTTAAACATATATTCAAAACATGAAGCATCAAAAACACATACAAAAATCATCATGATAAAAGTAAAACATGATTATTATGTAAATTCACATGTATTAAATTCATGATGTACATTATAGCTCAAACAAAAGTGAGAACACTAATTATGGGTTCATATAAGCATGTGTGTCTCAAATACTATATATGTATGTCAAGGATCTAATAATCATGGAATGAACATACTAATCCATAGACATCAAAAACATGCTATAAACAATGAATATTAAAAGCATGTAAACAATAAATGGGAGTAAAGGATTGTTACCAAAAAAAACGAAGAAGCAACTCTTCTTGTCTCCAAAACTTGGTGGTCCTCTCCACCAACTCTTCCCTTAAAAGTGATGCATCCAATAGATTTCCTTTAAGTCCGGAACGCATCCACTCCAAGGTGTCATCACTCTCACGTCATGTGAGAGCCCACACCTACATCAAAAACAATAGGAGGGGTGGTCTTTGGTACCCATATCTTCTTGGGTCCATGGGGGTTAGTACCTTCTCTAACCCAAACAAAATTCTTTGCTAAATTAGGAGTATGTAATCTATCATAACAAAATTTAGCAAGGTGGCCCTTACGTCCACAATGTGTACATGAGTACACATGAGCATACATGTGTTGATGGTGTCCGTGTGGAGCATGTGTATGCCGTGATGGGTGTGCATGCATAAAGGATGGAACTTGTTTCTTTCGAACCAAGGTTTCCAACCGTGAGTGGTTCATGGCACATTGGCTCATAGTGGAGCCCAAACAATCCATTTTCTTCTTTAACAAATTTATATCATTTTCGAGCATAAAAGAAGTGGAACATGCAATGGGTGATTTAGGTGAAACTACCCTAGCATGGCAAACATGAGAATCAATCTTATTTTGCAAAACAATATTTTTCTCTAAGCAAACATTTAAATCATTGGAAATAGAAATGATTTTGTTTTTCAAAACAACATTCTCTTTTAAAACAAAATCAACTTTAGAAGATAAATTTTCATTTTTCTTCAAAAGAATTTCACAATCATTTTTAGACTTTAAAGATTTATTTTCTTTTAAAGCAAGTTCCAATTGAGATATCAATGAATCCCTTTCATTATAGACCTCAACCTTTTCTTGCAAAACACAATCAAGTCTAGCATGCAAACTTTTATTTTCTTTTTCAATATCTAGACTTTTCTTTTTCAAAATCTTATATTTTTCAATTAACTTTTCACAAACAATAGATAGTTCTTCATTCAAAACATGGGGATCAACGATATCATCACTTGAAGAACTAGCATCATAATCACTATCTAGGTGGGATTCCGAATGTACCTCAAGGGAGTCATTCCCTTGGACCATGAAGCATTGTGGATCGGATTCTCCACTAGATTCCTCTTCTTGAATTTGTACTTGAAGCTCGGAGGTGTTGGTGGTTGTCAATTTGTTCCACACTACAAAAGCGGAATCAAAGTTAGAAACACATAAAAGATAATCTTTAGATAAAGTGCTTCTAATGGCCTCTAGGGCTTGTGCATTGGCCCCTATATGATTACCATCACCAAGATAACATCTCTTGGTGGCGGCAAGGAAGACATGCAAACCTAGGGTCTTTAGGTACATGGACATCCTATACTTCCAAACATCAACGTTGGAAGGGTCAAAGCTAGGAGGGGTCATGAAGTCCATGGTAAACTATATATGAATGTGCAAACAAACAAATGCAAATGAGATTAGCAAGCAAATGGATCACTCCTAGGATGTTAAGCCTAAGTATCAGGAGCACTAGCTCTGATACCAATTGAAAAACACCTAGAGGGGGGGTGAATAGGTTTAAGTGCTAATCTAAGAAACTTAATGCAAACTAAGTGCGCTAAATGCGGAAGCTAATGCAAATTATGCACAAACTAATACAATACAACAAGTGTAGCCGAATTCCCCTTGCGAGGCTCTGGACTAACTCCCTTGATTCCCTTGAAATGGGTTGAGGTGCTATGTGAAGCTCTTGTTGGATGAGTATAAGTTAGGCGCACACACACAAGCAATCCAAACAATATGAAATACACACAATCAAGCCAAGCATATAATAGATATGACAATAAGAAATGCAAGGCACAACACAAGCAATATATGATATGAATGAATCAATGCTCAACACAAGCAAGTATGATATGATGATGAGTATGATGCTTTGCACAATTATAAGAGAGAGAGAGTTAGAGAGACAATGGGAGCAATCGCAAACAACGAGATTTGTTTCGAGGTTCGAGCACCTTGCTCTACATCCCCGCCTACACCACCGTGTAGGATTTCCACTATCTCAACTCCCACCGAGGGAACCTCTACCAAAGAGGATTTCTTACAACTCTAGGAGTACCAAACTCCTCTCTCAAACAACAACCTCCTCACAACCGAGGGGTTAGGCCCGTAGCCAATACAACAACCAATCCACACACCTCTACCGAAGAGGCTCACAACCAAACTCCACCTCTACCGAAGAGGGAGCAAACCAATACCACTCCGATCACCTCTACCGAAGAGGGATACAACAAATAAGGAGGGTTTACAACAAGTGGTTCAAAAACCACAAACTCTCTTTTTCTTTCTTTTTCCACAAAACAAAGATCCTAATAGTTTAGGATAGAAGATAGCTCAAGTGTGGAATCAAAGTGTTTTTGGAAACAAGCAACAAAGAAAAACTACTTGGGAAATCTCTTGTATATGATAGAAAATGAAATACCAAATCAAAATCCCAAAACCTAGTTTTCTTTGATTTTCCAAAAACCCAAAACAAAAAAGATGAGAAGTTTTAAAGCCCCAAAAACTCTTTTAAACACTTCAGAAAACTAGTATTTTTTCTCTTAGAAATCTTGGCCAAAATCCCCAAAGAGATGGGTTTATATAGCCCCTATACAAAACTAGCCGTTAGGCTGAGTTGGCAGTCTGACAGACTGCCGGTCGACCGGTCCGGTCGACCGCCAACGGTCAAAAATGTGACCGTTGGGCAATAGCGGTCGACCGGCCCGGTCGACCGAAACATCCTGAGAGCAGAACTCTCATCTCGGTCGACCGGCCCGGTCGACCGTCCCAGAGACTCCAAAACGTGCACAGACTTGTGCACGTCGGTCGACCGTCCCGGTCGACCGGCCTATGGTGCGGTCGACCGGTCCGGTCGACCGACTTGGCCTGTCAGCCAGACTTCAGTTCTGCACAGATACGGGATTTGAAAATAGGTCTTTTCACTCAATAAAAATCCCATAAATTCACGGTAAATCTAAAAAATAGTTTTAATCACAATAAAAACTGTTTTTCTAAAAATATGTTTTTCTAAAACTTGTTTTATCATTTTACTTTAATAACCAAACTTGTGATAAAAATTTCAAGACATATATCAATCATATCAATTCAATTTTGTGTCTTGCCAATTTTATCAAAAACAAAACTTGTATTTTATCAAACTAGAATTTTCCAAAACATGAATAGGATAGTCAAAATAAGTTTGTCTAGCAAGTTTAAAGCATGTATGTATATCTAGAACATATCTAATATACATAGGTATAAGGTAAACTTGTTTTGATCTATTATTCATGAAAACCAAAAACCAAATCATGAAACGTGTGTGTTTTGTGCACTTGAGCATATCAACTAAACTAAGGTTTACAAATATGGATCTAAAACACAAACTCTAAACTAGATACCTAAGTCTTCTTGACGATCTTCATCTTCAAGTAGACTCGGTCCAAACTCCGTGATTCTCCAAGTGCAAAGGTATGATCTTTAAGCTTTGGCACCGGAATCATCATGAATAGCTTCTAATCATCTTGTTGAAGCTAATCACCAACCTAATATCCTGTTAATGATCTGAAACTTAGAAACACAAGAATATTAGTAAACATAACTACATGAGTGTTGATCATCATCAAAACTAGAGTGGAAGGCCATTGGGCCAACAATCTCCCCCTTTTTGATGATGACAAAACTCATGGAGTTATATATGCATGGATTAAAGTTAAGCTTCAAAGAAGCTCCCCCTTAACTCATGCATAGGGATAAACAATAAATATATGCAATGAATATTAAACATGAAACATGCATATGCATAAACAATAAATGGTTCTAGATATCAAATGGGATATTCAAAACAAAATAAGCTCTAGATACCAATTACAAAGCAAACTCTATATATCAATTAAACTTATATATCAATTAAACTTAATATTCTTGAGATTAAAACATAATATATGCATATAAAACATAAGCATGCATATAAAAAAAAACATGTACCAATCATGCATAGAAGTAATTTGAGTTTTATATATGCATGTTAAACTAAACTCTCAAATAATTCTCCCCCTTTTTGTCAATCATCAACAAAGGGGTAAACAAAGTAAAATCAAATCAAACAAATTTTTCTCCCCCTTTTTGTCAAACAAAAAGATTAAGAAGGGGTAAAAAAATCTTTCTCCCCCTTTTTGTCTAAAACAAAAAACAAAGTTAATAAGGGGTGACTACAAACATGATATCAATTAAAAACTATGTCAATGAAGTATTTTGATACCAATAAACAAGGATCAATATATGTTATATGCTATATATATTCATGAAGAGGAAGACGCTAAGTTAGCTTCCCTACACATATGCATTACATGAAGAAGGGATGACAAGCCTCAATTCACATAACACATATTATGTAATGCATAAGAGGAGATGTGAAGCTCCCCCTACACACGTATATCATATAAAGAAGAGTTGTCAAGCTCCTCAATTTATAATATACTCAACATGAATCTATATGTAAGAGAGATGTTAAGCTCTCCTTGCATATAGGAAATACAAATCAAAACTTTGAATATTTTCTTTAAACAACATTTTGAGATACCAATTGTAATTAAACATAACAAATTACCAATTGTAAAACAACATAACAAATTTTGAATGTCTAAACACAAATTTTGATACCAATTGTAAGAATATATTTCATTTTGAAAAACATATAAACAAATTTGATGTTGATATCATATGTTCAAAATAACAACTTTTGATCATAAAGAGTGGGAGTACAAATACCAATTGAAATACAAAATCAAATTTTCTCCCCCTTTATGAGATACAAACTAAAGACATGCATAGTCTTGATAACAATTTAAAAGTAATCAATTTAAACAAAATTGAAACTCAAGCACTAGCATAAATACAAACATATATATGTATGAAAGATAGATACCAATAGAAATTGATATACTTAGAATTTAAAGCATACATACATACATAATAAACATATGAGTATACAAAAGGTCAAAATGATACCAATTGAAAGAGTTCAATGATACCAATTGACATAACAATAAGTTCAAGTGTATACATCATATTATCTACCACCCAATCATAATTCAAGTTTTAAAGATTTTCAATTTAGGGCATACATGAACATGATCTCCCATCCTACCGCCCTTAGATAGTAGGGGTTTTCAAAGATAGATTTGAAAATGTAGTTTTGTTTGAAAATCTCTACCAAGTGAAGAACATCGCAACTAGTTAAATGGAAAAACTTGTTAACTAGTACGAAATCCTTCAAGCAAGGAATAAAACAAAATTGTTTTTCATAAACATGAAATTCACATCATATCAAACACTCAAGTTCAATTAGGCATAAATAAGACTCATGAAAACAAAACATGAGCAAGCAATAGATGTGAGTGTACAAATAAAATGTGAAGATCATAATCATGAAAAATATTTCATTAAGCTCAATTATTCCTTAAAACATAATTTCATCAAAAACATGAAAAATCATATAAAACTACTTATTTAATCTTCAAGGCTTATGTATGTCTAATACAAGCTAAAATATACATACATATCCAAAACTCAACGAGTCCACTAAATGTGTATTCATGAAGGCACGTGGCTCAAAAAGATGTATATGTATAAGATTAGTTTGAACTAGATGGACATATACATGAAGTTAAACATAAATACATGAAAGACATGAAAATCATGATAAGCTAAATTTTCATCAAGGCAATTTTCATTTCAAGGTATATGTATGAATTGTCAACACAAGAAGTATACATACATATCCCTAAACACAATTTGAGTCCATAATATAGATTTGCATGAAAGGCAAATGACTCAAGGGGTATACATGTATATCTTAAGGTTTGGCAATACAAACATATACATGAAGTGAAATACACAATCATAAAGTAAATTCAAAAAATGAGAATACAAGTTTAATATGTATGAATCATCAAAACTAGACTATACTAGCACATCTAATGGGTTCAAATAAGCATTCAATTCTAACTATATATAGATTTATTTGTAGCCCACTCTATGTACAAGTATATAACTAGTCTTAATGAAAACTAACACTTAAACATATATTCAAAACATGAAGCATCAAAAACACATATAAAAATCATCATGATAAAAGTAAAACATGATTATTATGTAAATTCACATGTATTAAATTCATAATGTACATTATAGCTCAAACAAAAGTGAGAACACTAATTATGGGTTCATATAAGCATGTGTGTCTCAAATACTATATATGTATGTCAAGGATCTAATAATCATGGAATGAACATACTAATCCATAGACATCAAAAACATGCTATAAACAATGAATATTAAAATCATGTAAACAATAAATGGGAGTAAAGGATTGTTACCAAAAAAAACGAAGAAGCAACTCTCCTTGTCTCCAAAACTTGGTGGTCCTCTCCACCAACTCTTCCCTTAAAAGTGATGCATCCAATAGATTTCCTTTAAGTCCGGAACGCATCCACTCCAAGGTGTCATCACTCTCACGTCATGTGAGAGCCCACACCTACATCAAAACAATAGGAGGGGTGGTCTTTGGTACCCATATCTTCTTGGGTCCATGGGGGTTAGTACCTTCTCTAACCCAAACAAAATTCTTTGCTAAATTAGGAGTATGTAATCTATCATAACAAAATTTAGCAAGGTGGCCCTTACGTCCACAATGTGTACATGAGTACACATGAGCATACATGTGTTGATGGTGTCCGTGTGGAGCATGTGTATGCCGTGATGGGTGTGCATGCATAAAGGATGGAACTTGTTTCTTTCGAACCAAGGTTTCCAACCGTGAGTGGTTCATGGCACATTGGCTCATAGTGGAGCCCAAACAATCCATTTTCTTCTTTAACAAATTTATATCATTTTCGAGCATAGAAGAAGTGGAACATGCAATGGGTGATTTAGGTGAAACTACCCTAGCATGGCAAACATGAGAATCAATCTTATTTTGTAAAACAATATTTTTCTCTAAGCAAACATTTAAATCATTGGAAATAGAAATGATTTTGTTTTTCAAAACAACATTCTCTTTTAAAACAAAATCAACTTTAGAAGATAAATTTTCATTTTTCTTCAAAAGAATTTCACAATCATTTTTAGACTTTAAAGATTTATTTTCTTTAAAGCAAGTTCCAATTGAGATATCAATGAATCCCTTTCATTATAGACCTCAACCTTTTCTTGCAAAACACAATCAAGTCTAGCATGCAAACTTTTATTTTCTTTTTCAATATCTAGACTTTTCTTTTCAAAATCTTATATTTTTCAATTAACTTTTCACAAACAATAGATAGTTCTTCATTCAAAACATGGGGATCAACGATATCATCACTTGAAGAACTAGCATCATAATCACTATCTAGGTGGGATTCCGAATGTACCTCAAGGGAGTCATTCCCTTGGACCATGAAGCATTGTGGATCGGATTTTCCACTAGATTCCTCTTCTTGAATTTGTACTTGAAGCTCGGAGGTGTTGGTGGTTGTCAATTTGTTCCACACTACAAAAGCGGAATCAAAGTTAGAAACACATAAAAGATAATCTTTAGATAAAGTGCTTCTAATGGCCTCTAGGGCTTGTGCATTGGCCCCTATATGATTACCATCACCAAGATAACATCTCTTGGTGGCGGCAAGGAAGACATGCAAACCTAGGGTCTTTAGGTACATGGACATCCTATACTTCCAAACATCAACGTTGGAAGGGTCAAAGCTAGGAGGGGTCATGAAGTCCATGGTAAACTATATATGAATGTGCAAACAAACAAATGCAAATGAGATTAGCAAGCAAATGGATCACTCCTAGGATGTTAAGCCTAAGTATCAGGAGCACTAGCTCTGATACCAATTGAAAAACACCTAGAGGGGGGGGTGAATAGGTGTAAGTGCTAATCTAAGAAACTTAATGCAAACTAAGTGCGCTAAATGCGGAAGCTAATGCAAATTATGCACAAACTAATACAATACAACAAGTGTAGCCGAATTCCCCTTGCGAGGCTCTGGACTAACTCCCCTTGATTCCCCTTGAAATGGGTTGAGGTGCTATGTGAAGCTCTTGTTGGATGAGTATAAGTTAGGCGCACACACACACAAGCAATCCAAACAATATGAAATACACACAATCAAGCCAAGCATATAATAGATATGACAATAAGAAATGCAAGGCACAACACAAGCAATATATGATATGAATGAATCAATGCTCAACACAAGCAAGTATGATATGATGATGAGTATGATGCTTTGCACAATTATAAGAGAGAGGGAGTTAGAGAGACAATGGGAGCAATCGCAAACAACGAGATTTGTTTCGAGGTTCGAGCACCTTGCTCTACATCCCCGCCTACACCACCGTGTAGGATTTCCACTATCTCAACTCCCACCGAGGGAACCTCTACCAAAGAGGATTTCTTACAACTCTAGGAGTACCAAACTCCTCTCTCAAACAACAACCTCCTCACAACCGAGGGGTTAGGCCCGTAGCCAATACAACAACCAATCCACACACCTCTAGCGAAGAGGCTCACAACCAAACTCCACCTCTACCGAAGAGGGAGCAAACCAATACCACTCCGATCACCTCTACCGAAGAGGGATACAACAAATAAGGAGGGTTTACAACAAGTGGTTCAAAAACCACAAACTCTCTTTTTCTTTCTTTTTCCACAAAAACAAAGATCCTAATAGTTTAGGATAGAAGATAGCTCAAGTGTGGAATCAAAGTGTTTTTGAAAACAAGCAACAAAGAAAAACTACTTGGGAAATCTCTTGTATATGATAGAAAATGAAATACCAAATCAAAATCCCAAAACCTAGTTTTCTTTGATTTTCCAAAAACCCAAAACAAATAAAGATGAGAAGTTTTAAAGCCCAAAAACTCTTTTAAACACTTCAGAAAACTAGTATTTTTTCTCTTAGAAATCTTGGCCAAAATCCCCAAAGAGATGGGGTTTATATAGCCCCTATACAAAACTAGCCGTTAGGCTGAGTTGGCAGTCTGACAGACTGCCGGTCGACCGGTCCGGTCGACCGCCAACGGTCAAAAATGTGACCGTTGGGCAATAGCGGTCGACCGGCCCGGTCGACCGAAACATCCTGAGAGCAGAACTCTCATCTCGGTCGACCGGCCCGGTCGACCGTCCCAGAGACTCCAAAACGTGCACAGACTTGTGCACGTCGGTCGACCGTCCCGGTCGACCGGCCTATGGTGCGGTCGACCGGTCCGGTCGACCGACTTGGCCTGTCAGCCAGACTTCAGTTCTGCACAGATACGGGATTTGAAAATAGGTCTTTTCACTCAATAAAAATCCCATAAATTCACGGTAAATCTAAAAAATAGTTTTAATCACAATAAAACTGTTTTTCTAAAAATATGTTTTTCTAAAACTTGTTTTATCATTTTACTTTAATAACCAAACTTGTGATAAAAATTTCAAGACATATATCAATCATATCAATTCAATTTTGTGTCTTGCCAATTTTATCAAAAACAAAACTTGTATTTTATCAAACTAGAATTTTCCAAAACATGAA
Organism: Agave tequilana; assembly: GCA_038442645.1. NCBI lineage: Eukaryota > Viridiplantae > Streptophyta > Magnoliopsida > Asparagales > Asparagaceae > Agave > Agave tequilana. The sequence goes on from JAVJIF010006501.1 coordinate 121,385, forward strand.
TAGGATAGTCAAAATAAGTTTGTCTAGCAAGTTTAAAGCATGTATGTATATCTAGAACATATCTAATATACATAGGTATAAGGTAAACTTGTTTTGATCTATTATTCATGAAAACCAAAAACCAAATCATGAAACGTGTGTGTTTTGTGCACTTGAGCATATCAACTAAACTAAGCTTTACAAATATGGATCTAAAACACAAACTCTAAACTAGATACCTAAGTCTTCTTGACGATCTTCATCTTCAAGTAGACTCGGTCCAAACTCCGTGATTCTCCAAGTGCAAAGGTATGATCTTTAAGCTTTGGCACCGGAATCATCATGAATAGCTTCTAATCATCTTGTTGAAGCTAATCACCAACCTAATATCCTGTTAATGATCTGAAACTTAGAAACACAAGAATATTAGTAAACATAACTACATGAGTGTTGATCATCATCAAAACTAGAGTGGAAGGCCATTGGGCCAACAAAATGGGAAAACTAGCAAGAGATAAGGGTAAATCATCAAACTGGGGAGTGCCACCAACCAGGTTTGGCCACCTGGCCGCGGAAACGTGGCCAAAGTATGGCTTTGGTTGCGTCTATTGGGGGAGCATTTGCTCACCCTATCTACGCTCTCCCATATTTGATTTTTCCTATAAATACTGCATTCTACAGAGAAGAGGGTAGTGAAGATTAGGATTAAAATTCTTGTTCATATAATTAGGGTTTTAGGAGTATTGTTGATCGTTCTGAGAAGCTGTACCTCATCTTTATTTTTCAGTTTAGACCAGCAAAGAGAGAAGAGTGGAATTGAGCGTGTAATTCATCCTTGAAGTGAAAATCAAAGGAGATTCAACTTGCTTATTCAACTCGACTCAATTTGGTATGTCTATGGTGGAATTCGGGGTTTAGATGCGGATGCGAAAAATTTTCGAAAAAATACCGAAAACGCCTGAAAATCAAGTATCTCGAAAAGCTCTACAAAAATTCACAAAAATCAAAAATATTATATTGAAGATATGATGAAATCAGATTCAAGAAATTTAATCCTATTTTCAAATTAAAAAACCTGAAATATATCACAATCCCGGTCGACACTGAATCTGACTAGATTTTGATAAATTCAAAAAAATCTCAAAAAAATACATCAGTAATTATTATTCTAAGAAAAAATGTGAAAGTGATTTTCAGAAATTTGACTTCATTTGTAATTTAAAAATCCGAGAATCAATCGGCGATACCGATCAATCGCGATTTTGGAGATTTTATTAAAATAATTTAGAAAAATTCTGAAAAATCATGACAATTCTAAAATATTGAAAAACAGTGTTTAAAACTAAACTCGATCAAATCTGATTACCGGAAAGTCCAAATCAAGTAATACACTAAGATCGGGTCCCCAGTTCAGACTAGGACTGACTCCGAGTTCACGAATCCGGACCCATGCAAAACAATCGCATAAATAATCATAAAACAAAAACAATTGTGGAAAGTAATAAAAATAATATGATGAAAAAAATCTGAATGCGTATCTAAGTACGTATTCCGGGAATGGGGTGTTACTCCTTGTAACCGCCCAGATTACGCTGCTTAATTGTAAATATTATCATGCAGAGATATCCCATCACTGCCCATAACTGCTTGCATTGAAGTAGGGGCATTATAACATTTATAATGTGGGGATGATCTAGCAGCGTAACTGAATCCGTGAATCACAGGTTTCATGCCATCCAGCTGTAAGCAGCGTAGGAGTAGCAGGCTTAGGAGGGTATTCGTTTTGGAGCCTTGGGCAGCTCCAGAAAGGATCCTTGTATAGATTATTGAAATCTCCGCAGAGTTGCACAACTCCGGTTAAGTAGTGGATCTGGGTAAGTAATGTCTGACCGTATGTGGACTCGGGGGAGGCCCGAGTTTTTCTTTTTGGGCTCTGGTTAGGCTTGTACGTGAGCTGGGCTCACTGGTAGAGAAGTGATATCTTTAGGCGGTGAGATACATGTCGTGATGTTGATGAAGGTTAAGATCCGACCATTTAACTGACATAAAAACAATAATTTAAATTCAAGTAACAAGTGAAGCCAAAATACAAACCAGAAATAGATTAAAAACTTTCATTCAGAACTTCCCTCTCAATGGAGATGCAGTACCGACACACATATTGTACAAAAGATCTGGGCTCTGATTTACAGTGGAAAGACAGATACAACATCATCATCCATTTTTCTAAAAACCACACACAGACGAAACCCAACAACTAAAAGCAACAAGCACACGGCTTCATCTCAAATACTACAATCTATAGAAAACATCTCCATCAACTGCTAGCAAGTAACAATCACACCGGATTAGATTTTGCACCAAATACCTTCACTTGGTATTCCATCGTTGACAACAAACACCATGTAGTGACCGGGCGGAGCCAAGGCGGCTGAGGTCGGCGCCATTACGAAGATTTCATAGATTGAAGCACAGGACCAGATCTTGAAGCTTTGCCACAGTTTAGAACCAGCAACCTCTGATTCATAGAGAAAGAATGCGTCGCAAACGGCGGTGCCACCATCGTCACCGAAACACCTCTAGCACCTAAAATCCCCACTGAGAAACGGAGAACAAACTGCTTCCCATAATTGATTGCTAAAGGAGAAGAAACAGATAATAAAATTCTCGGCCGCTGGCTCGAAAATTTTGAGCTTAGATAGTCCGGCGAAAAGGCCTCCAGGCTGAGCTCGGTGGGGTACTTGACCCCAGTGAAGTTGTAGAAGATGTGAGGATTACTCCCACCAACGAGCACTCGACAGTCTCGAAGCAATATCGCAGTTGAGTGATAGAGACGAGGGATGTTGGCTGGCTGCTGGACTGCGAACCGGGTGCCTGCAGCTGCGTCCGGGCTATACAAGACCGGGCTCAGCGTGGGCTCCTGCCCTCGCTCCCACCCGGAAAGTCCTGCTCCCGCGCCGTTGATGATGATCACTTGGCCAGTCGGAAGCAGCACCATGTCTCCCATCACCCTTGGCATGGGCATGGACTCTATGCTCCAGACCGGCGATTTATCAGTGATCCTGATCCGGCCGCACGTGCTTAGAGCTCTCACAAACACCTTTCGGAGCACAAATTGGTTGTAAGATCCTCTCGGCGCTCCACCGCAGACCATCACCTCGGCTTCTAACCCTGAAGGCTTCAACGGGAGGAGCACGGACGAGCCTGAGCTCGGGTAGTTCCGTGGGTCTCCCCCTGGGATCTGAGGGTAGTTTTTCACCACAGTTCCCTTCTTGTAGTCCAAGAGAATGGCGCGGTTATTCGAAAAGATGAATAGATTGCCGTCCACGTTGAGGTGGACAAACGGGTAGAGGTTATTCTCTTCGCGATCGTTGGTCTGCAGAAGGAACGGGAGGTTTATCGCCCCAGCTGCACCCGACTTCTCGGGATAGAACTCGTAGCTGAACTGTGCCCGGCCTCCGATCACGATCGCCCGGCCATCAGGTAAAATTTGGTTGGTGGCGTACCAGCGACGCACGGCTAGGCCGTGGCTGACTTCCCGCCAGTCACAGCTGCCATCATTGCAAGGGCAGAAGGTGCGTGTGGCACGATCACCGTCGTTGAATCCACCAGTCTGGATGAGGCAGCCGTCCGGCGCGACGGTGCCCGAGGAGCACCATGTGTCAGTGAGAACAGTTAGAGGTCGGAATGTGTTAGCCGCAACATTGTATTCTGCCGAGTGGGCAGTGCAGTCGAGTTTGAGCACTTGCTCCAAGGGGTCTCTCCGGCACTTGCCATGAGGAAGCTGGAGCCTGGACTTCCCGAAATCAGTGCGGTCGAAGATAACGACTCGGTCGTTGTGGAGGAGCTGCATGTGCATCGCTGATATCCCAATGCTTGCCTGCAGGCGGTCCCAACGGCCGTCACCGGAGGAAACTGCAGAGGCAAGCAGAAGGGAAATGGTGAGCAACAAGAACGTTGTGGTTTGCATCATCAACTACAGTCTAGCATGGACCCTGAGCTCTGTTCTCTCAGGGAACTTCTCCGGTTCATTCCATTTGTAGATTGTGTAAAGTGCATGGAAACATATTTGGTACGTGCACTGGTGGTTTGTGAGTCACTTTCCTTGCACCATATGTTATGCAGGCAATTCAATGCCCATCTCCATAGGATTTCTGTACCACTACGGCTACAAACCACTTGCATGCAATTGTGGGGAAAATCAGTATCATAGTCACAAGATTCATCCATGTAAAAAGTGAACAAATTAACCATACTGCAAAGAATAAATATTGATAGGCTATTTAGTCATCTAATTTTCCTAAAAATATAATGTAGAACCTGCAAAATTTCTGAAATTTTATCCCCCATTTAAGAGAAATTTAACAGATTAATCGCAGAACTATGCTTGTGCTGGAGGATTATATAATTCCCTCAGCATTCATATATACTTTGTAGTTTTGAAGGAATGGTGGAGAATTTGACATAATACGCGAGATGCCCGAGTTAAATATTGAGCCTAGCTTAAGACGCCTTAATTAATAACTTGACATCAATGGCAACAACTTGACTGACTCAAACTTTTCTGAATTTCGTACTCTTTTGGAATTATTCCTGAATGCCGAACTTGTGTGTATGGTCCTGATCCTATGTAAATTTTGAGGAACTGGACATATATCCCACAAATTGGTCAAAAATGGATGGATGTAAGCATTGGGCTTGGGTAGTTTAAGGAGGTCTATCTGGTCCTTGGGGGGTAGCGTGTATCTGGTTTTATTACCTATGCTTCATCAAGCGAAAATGCAACAAAGTAGAATGCACCAAACAGACATTCCAAAATCATTTTTACATCCAAAACTACATACATGATACTGGTGCATAAAAACCAGCTTAACGTGGATTGGAACCACCACAAACGAAGTTTATTCGCTCCCCTGGGATATCACCCATCAGAGCACTCACGGAAGACACCTATCAGGTCAGGAGCATGGGTGCGGTGGCGGCCTAAGACCCTTGGGCATGAGAATCAGTAGACGGAATAGAAAGATGAGTGGACCGAGCAGAGGATTGCTTCCTGTGTGATGGTGGACTGGAAAAGGGAAACTTTCAGTGTATTAAATAGACTAGCACATGAAACTGCTAGTGTGGTGATTGACTAGCACTGCGAACTGCTAGTGTGGTGGAATGGAGGACTGGAACAAAAAAAAAACTTTCAGTGTAGTGGTGATGTGTGAGTGTATCCCCTGAGGATTAAGAAAACGATCGATCCCCTTCTCCTAGGACAAGAAGGATCATATGTATCTGTCATGGATACTAGGGTGAAGGCAAAATGGACGGCTAGTTGTAACTGTACAATCTGCACATGCATGATTTATTGTAACAGTCGTGATTGTTGGTGCTGATTAGTCAGAATTGCATGCCGGGAATCTGTTGCCATGTACAACTGCCCGCTTTAATGTAGGGGCGTTAGTCAACGTGGAGAGAATGATGATTTGTAACGGTACGCAAAGAGTTCAATGGCTGTTATTGACAACCCCTGGTTTGGATTTGGGGCCTTCAGGTCGGGGAGGACCTTAGGGTGGGAGGGACCTCGGAATAGTAGAAGAAGACTCCGAGATGGAAGAATCTTCGGGACAGAAGCAGACTTCAGGAAAGTTGAATGTGGTGGATATGATTTCGGTCTGGGTGTCTTCGGAATGAGGGTCGCCCTGGGAAGGCCAGGAGAGGCGGAGAATCCAGAATGGATTCAGGGACTTATGGATGTCTGGGATAAAATTCTTGGTAGCTTAGACATGTGTCATCATCATGATCATGATCAAATTTTGAGAACTACAGATTCTCCTCACTTTTCCACTTGCCGGAGTCTGCGGAAGAAAAGTTAGGGAAGTGATGTTGGTTGGAGTGGATGCTTTAGAACTCATTATGAAGTTAGTGCGGTGAATCTATTCGGCTCATAACGGAGCTTCTAGACTTAATTAATGGTTGCACAGCTGGCTAATTGTTGTCACATCAGGCATTTAGATCTCCAAAAGGCTGAGCTGTACATCTATTCGAATCCTGGTGCCATTATGGCAATGATGGTAGGGTTTTATGATTTGACTATGATGGTTGATCTTCTATCTTTATTGTAGACTAAAATCTCAGGATCGTCGGCTGTCTTTCATGGGCTAAAAATTTGAATTGGAGGCGGTTGGGCTTTACTGTCCGTCTATAAATAGAAGGGGGCTATGGGAAAAAATCATCACCCGTCTTCTTCAAAAAAACTCTTGCTTAGAAACCCTATTTCTTTTTTTGCTGTGCTGCCATGTCATCCTTTTTTCTTTTCATCAAATGGAGGAAGGAGAAAGAGAGGGAGAAAGATAATGAGATGGTGACTAGCCTCGTGTTTTTGGAGAGTCTGGGATGTGTGTCGCATTAGTTATCGTGAAGGGGTTGTTACGTCATAGTAGTCATCGTGACAGGTTAACGCCATCAGGAGCGACAGGCGAGAGTCCTCCCACAAGATCGGGTGATCTAGTCTCGGGTTGCTCAATTTTTTAGGGGGCGAGGTTTGATGAGCGTGATTTATACACATATTTTATATCATTTTAAGCCTATTATTTGTCGCATTTAATTCTGCACGGGTATTTTTATTTATGTTTTTACAGAAATTAGGTCAAGAGCACAACTTATTCAAAAGAGAGAGTACAGCGGTAAATCGATACATTAAGAGACATTTGCAGTGAGATATATGCAGATTCAAAGACTTAGAGAAAAACAGCATGTTCCTACAGAGTCTACACGATGAAAGGAAGTGGTGCACAAAAGATGGACTCCATTTGCCAAAGTTAAATGACTGCCTAGCTGTTGATCATAGCTACGCAACTGAATACTATTCAAAATAGAGACCAGAGCATAATCAGATTCGGATTCAGACTGGACATGTTCAGTATTTTAATCATAACTTTTGCTACAGATATCCAAATCTTATGTTGACAACTTTTTCAATTCAGTCATTTGATGTCCCATTTTCTGCAGCTAACAGGTGGTTGCGTCCAATTTGGAATTGAATTCCCACATCGTGTTGAAATTGAATTAGAAGTCTTACTGTATTTTTTATTGTAATTGGCTCTGAAGTCTATATAAAGGGTTGTAATCTCTTATAATTAGATCATCTTATCATAGAAATAAACTTTATATTAGGCTTTTAGGTTTTAAATTCATGAATTTTGGAGAAGAAATTATGCGCATCAAAGTTGAAGAAGACAGAGAAGAAGCATCATTTAGAGTATCTCCAAATTGGTGTTTCTAATCTTTTTACTCTTCTATTTTATTTTATAATGAAGTTCATGCTAAAAAATCATGCAAATTATCTTTCATGAACTAATTCTCCATACCTAGACATTGATGTAGGTTAAATATTATAACAATATAATCTTGTTACTTTGTGCTATTTCACTATTTTGTCTTCAAGTTTTATCTTTTGCATATTAAGTTTTTATTCTGGAGTTTTTGTTATTAATTAATGGCCAACAATTATTCAAATGGTTAGATTTCAGACCAAGAGTAGATAACCTAGTGTAACATTATAGGAATACAAACCACAACTTAACACGTCGAGATCGAGAGGAGCTACAGAAGTTATGCAATCATGTGAAAAAGATCCACTATACTTAGTACTTCTTCTAACTTATAAATCTACTAGATCGAGCGATTGTATGTCCTTGAATTAGAGGATAGAATTAGTGTTGCTTGGAGAGAGAATACTAGTTAGGATAGGGACTTTCGTTCGCTAACATGAGTGGTAGAAATCAATTTTATATCTGATTATATTTACCGAAATCAATTGCCTTAACACTTTTCTCTAATAAAAGCCAATTATTTTAGTTTCCTGTTAGTAGTTTATTCTCAATCATCTTCACAATCAATTCTTCAAATAAAACTAGGACAAATTTGTTGGCCCAAAGGTTACACTCTCCATTTGTTTAGAGTTTTGATGATAACAAAACAAATAAGAGCTATTTGGTACTAATTAGTTTGTTTAAGATAAGTTTCAGGTTAGTACCATATTTGGAGGCCATTTCTTAGCTATTGCAAGAACTTCTAGGTTCATGAAGCAAAGAAGGCGTTTTGCACATCAAGGAAGGAACATAGAAGAGAAAGCTCTAGCAAGGCATTGCATGGCTCAAGACTTCAAGATTGCTCAAGATAATTTATTAGATTTGTTTTTAGTTTAGAGTTTTGTTAAAGAATAGTGAATAGGTTTGAAGCTCTATCACACACGTTTTTGCGCACATCTTGTTTCCAAAAATATTTCCTATAATATGTACAAAAATAGTTTGTATACAATCTTCAGCCTACAAACTCCTTTTTATCCATTATATATATCTCTATTCAAATTGTTTTGTAAAAAATAGATTTCTCCTCAAAATCTGTTTTTGTTTTGGCTTTTGACCTGAGCCGGTCAACCGTCCGGGTCGGCCGACCCTGTGTCAGGTCAAGCCGGTCGACCGATCCAGTCGACCGAGGTTCTGGCAGCAGTGAGTATCCGTGTGCACGTTTCACGGTCGACCCGGCGGTCGACCGACACCTACCTGACTGCAAGACCATTGCTCTCTGTATTTTTCGGTCGACCGGACGGTCGACCAGAGCCTGCAACGGCTCTTATTTTTGTAATTCGGTCGACCGACCGGTCGACCGGTATAGCCGTTTGAACAGTAACGGCTATAATTTTAAGGCTGATTTATTTTGTCTTTTTCTCTCTAATAAGGGGTTAAATGTCATTTGCTGATCCTAATACTTTCTAATTAGCCTTAAGTGAGTTTTATCTTCTAACCCTAGCTCTCTCCTATAAATAGGGGTGTTTGGGGAGAGGTTCATTTACCAATTAATTACAAGAAAAATTTGCAAAAGTTTCAAAAGTTTAAGGCATTCAAAAGAGCTTTGATTTCTTGGTTTTTGTACTGAAATTCTCTCTCATTTTCTGAAGTGTTTTCAAGAATTCTCTGATTTCTTTTTCTTTTCTCCTTACACACAAGAGTTTCATTCCTACTCATTGTTCTCTAAGGACCTTTGTAAGGGAAGAGAATTTTGCAAGAGAGAGTTTGTGGTCTTTTAACTACTAAGAGATTGCTTGTACTTGAGATTGTGGAGTTGGATACTTCGGTGAATTTGTAACATCTTTGTGATAGTGGAAGTGGTTGGAATCCTTCTGGGGAAGGCGGGGAAGTAGAGCTGGGTGCTCGAACCTCGATAACAATTCTCGGTGTTTGCGTTTGGTTTACTTGCTCTTATTTCTTGCTCTATTTTCATTACTCTTATTACTTGCTCTCTACATTCATTACTATATTCACTTGCTTTGTGAGATTGTTGCATCATAAATTTTAAATTATGCATTGATTAGCATTATCACCTATTCACCCCCCCTCTAGGTGATTTTCAAAATTAATATGATACTCAATAGACATCAATTCTTGTGGTTCGACACTCTACATCATCACTTTATTACTTGTTAATGATTAGTGCACTTGTCAATTTGAACATCAAGTGTTTGACGTCTTTGCCGGGATTGTTTGTTTCTTACTGTTATCAATGATATTTTATACTAGTTTGAATTTGAATTCAAACTGCAAATCTAACATCTGGACTTTCATTTTACAGGCTCCTGAAGATGCCACCCCAGCAGATACAGGAGTTCGGCCGAGCAGCCAAAATTTCGGCTACACAATCGCACTTTATTTGATTCAGGGTTGGATCTTTGAGGAACTGCTTTCTGATTGGCTCATGCATATTGAACTGTTAGATCCTGATTCAGAGATAGACAGGACATTCTGACGCTTAATTAGAGAGAAAAAAACTGATAAGCGGTGATGGCGGGCTAAAACGAAAAAAGAGCACAGAGGGACTATGTTGTCCCCTCCTGATCAGAGCTACCTCATGCATCATCCCAGCTACGATTCAAGAAAACAACTTCGAACTCAAGCTGGGATTGATTCAGATGGTGCAAAATATTTGTCAATTCGGAGGCTTTCCCAATGATGATATTAACGAACACATCACAAGTTTCCTCGAAATATGTAATACACAAAGAATCAATAGTGTGTCGAGGGAGGTGATGAAACTGAAACTTTTTCTTTTCTCTCTGAAGGATAAAGGAAAGTATGGTTCAATTCTTTGCCGAATAACATAATTACTACGTGGATGAGATGGCGAACAAGTGCCTTACCAAATACTTTCCACCATCAAAAATAATGAAGCTCCAAGATGATCTTAATACTTTTTCTCAACTTGATTCTGAAAGTATTATTGAAGAAAGAGATAGGTATAAGGGCTTGATTAGGAAGGTCCTACATCACGAGCTTCCCGCTTAGTTGTAGATTCAATTCTTCTACAGTGGATTGACTCCAAACACAAAGATAATCATTGAAGCGGCCGCGGGAGGAGATCTCATGGGTAAAGAGCGTGATGAAGCATATGATCTTCTAAAAGAGATGGTGTCAAATAGCTATCAATAGCAATCAGAAAGGGTGACGCCAAAAAAGTTGCGGACGAGCATGAGCTAGATGCTATATCAGTGATACATGCACAACTCACATTGCTAACGAAGAAACTCGAGAATCCCAATGTAAGTGCAATCCAATCTTTCAAACTCTTCTTGTGAAGCATGTGGAGGGGACAAGCTAACGATGACTTCTCATCTCAAAATGAACAAGTCAAATTTGTGAACAATTTCCAAAGGAACAACACAATCCATACTCCAACACTTACACCCCCGCATGGACAACCCACCCAAATCTATCTTGGGGACATGACAACGACACCACAAGGCCGAACAACTTCCAGCAGCAACATCAACGACCAACATCTCAAGAGAAGAAACCAAGTCTAGAAGAAATGGTGCAACAACTTACAGCAAACACCAATCTTTCATGACCTTCACAGAGACATACTTTAAGAATAAAGCCGCTGCAACCCCAAATCTTGAAGTATAGAAGGGTCAGATCTCAAACCTACTCATGAACAGACCACAAGCATCCATGCCATGTAACACGGAGAAAAATTCGAAAGAGAAAGTACATGTGATCATGCTAAGAAGTGGAAGAAAACTGGAGCAAAACCAGGTGTCCAATACTAAAACGACACATTGGAAGGACAGTGGTGAAGTAGATGAGAGATCCAGAAAAACTTGGGCCAGAACAAAGAAGTAGAAATGGCTGCACAGCTGAAACTTCGGTCGGAGAGTCGTCCCACTAGTGATTCAGAGGAATCACAAACTACTACAGAGAAGCTCACAGTCAAGCTATACGTTCCCCCACTATCATTTCCTCGGAGACAAAAGAAAAACATACAGATAAGCAGTTTTTACAATTTTTGAATATTTTTTCAAAACTTCACATCAATATTCCTTTTGCAGATGATTTAGCACAAATGCCGAGGTACGCCAAGTTTATGAAAGACATCCTAAATAACAAAAGGAAGATAAAAGAGCGTGGTATGGTGATGCTAAACGAGGAGTGTAGTGCCATCCTACAAAACAAACAGCCTCTTAAGCTTACAGATTCTGTGACTTTTTCTATACCTTGCATTATAAAAAACATAAAATTCGACAAAGTTTTATATGATCTTGGTGTAAGTATAAATTTAATGCCTCTCTGTTTTCAAGGCAATGGGTTTGGAAGAACCAAACTGACCATTGTCTTACTCTAATTGGCAGATAGATCGATAAAGTACCCGCTTTGTGTTATTGAGAATGTGCTCATTAAACTCTACAAGTTATATCTCCCTGCCAATTCTTCGTGTTGGGCACAGAGGAAGATCGCAATGTTCCCCTCATCTCAGACCAACCTTTCTTAGCCATAAGAAGGAGTTTGATTAACGTGAAAAAAGGAGAACTCATCCTTCGGGTGCAATATGAGAAAGTCACTTTCAAAGTTTTTAAAACCACACCACAACAATCGAATGTCAAGAAGTGCTTCAAAATTGATACCAAAGACAAGCCAGTGGTTGAAGCATTAAAAGATAAATCTTCAAAGTCACCAAATAAAGTGCTAAGTCAGCCCAAGTCTACCAAATCCGAAAGTACAAAGTTAAGAAGCAAAGTTTCTACTTGAAAGCTGCACCTCTGAACCAAATATGAAAGAAAGTCCAAAAGATAGCAAGGAACAATTCGAGGCAGACACCGTCTATACACGAGCCTCCTTAAGAGTTCATAGAAAATCTAAATTATGACTATAACTAAAAGCGCTTCTTGATAGGCAACCCAAGTTTTCTTACTTTTTTTTTTAGATTTTTGATTTGGTTTTATCTTTTTCTTACTTTACTTTATTTTATCTGTTCCAGGTATAGTAATCAAAATCGAATTTAAAATACAGGATTAACTACAAAGATGAGAGAAACAAGTGAGCCAAAATCAAAGACCAGCTATGCCAGAAAGTTTTTGAGATAAATTCCTGTAAAAATAATGAGGTACAAATATGTGTAATAAAAAATCAACAAATATTATAAACATATGAACATGTTTTTGAGATACAGAAATTCAATCTTGAAACCAAAACAGTATTTTTCGAAAATCAAACTTTTAAATGAAAACTAGTTTTTCCAAAACTCTGTAAATACAAAAATAAGTTATTCAAGCATATTTGAAGCATAATAGTGTATGGATATACAAACAAAATGAAATGGACTTGTTTTTGATGAAATATGTTTTATAAATCAAAACACAAAACGTCAAATCAGTTAAACTAAAATCAAACTTTTGTATGTATATAAGCTTGAGCAAACAAAACTAATCTATTTTTTTTTTACAAAAAATCTAAACTCACAAACTCTAAACACAAGTCATCTTGTAAATCTTTTTCTTTAAGTAGACGTGATCCAAACTTAATTCTCTGAGCTAGACTCCTCTTTGAGTGCGTGATGTGATCTTTTATCTTGAGCTCTTGAATCATCATGTGATAGTTTCAAACTTGACTTTGAGTTTTTAGTGAAGCTAAACATCGACTAAGACTTTGATCAATATCTGAAACTTAAACACAACAATATCATTAGTACTACAACTGCATGAATTAGTCATCACCAAAACTAGGGTGAAGAGCCTTTGGGCCAATAATCACTCCCTTTTTGATGATGATAAGAGTTATATATGCATGGATTAAAGATAAACTTTGTAAAAGATTCTCTTAACTCATGCATAGTATTAAGCATATAGATATTCAATGTAAGATCACAGATACCAAACAAATTATGAACACAAATCATGAATATAAACACATATATGCAAACATAGAATACAAGCGTGCAGATGTAAACTCTAAAATCATCTCTCCTTTTTTGTCAATTCATCAACAAAAGAGCAAAGAAAACAAGTACCAAGAAGATGTATATGCGATATAAATCTATGAAGATGAGAGACGTAAAGTTAACTCTCTCTTTATACATGCATTACATAGAGAAGGGAGGACTAAACCTTAACTCACATAAGCATAATATATAATGTATAAATAGAGATGTTAAGCTCGCCCTATACATGTGTATGATAAAGAGAAGAGAAGTCAAGCTCTTCCTTATAAAATACACTTATCATAAGTTTATATTTAGAGGAGATGTTAACTCCCCTTACATATAGGCAATAAGTATCAAAACAAATTTTGAAAACAAAATAAAATTTTAATTTTCCAAGATACCATTTCTAAAAACAAAACAAGAATGTCAATTAAAAGGATAATAGTTGTAAGATACCAATTATAAAACAAATATGGATACCAATTGAAAAACTAAAAATACCAATTAAAATTTGAAAATAATTTTGAAACCATCATGGATACCAATTTGCAAAATAATTTTGAAATGCAATCATGGATACCAACTGAAGGTTTAAACATGATACCAATTGAATAAAAAATGTAAGCCCATGATACCAATTTTGAAATCCTAAACAATTTTGAAAAATAGATACCAATTGAGATAATTGATACCAATTGAAAATTATGAGCTATTAGAATATTTTTCTTAAAAGAAAGGAATGAGATACCAATTAAAATTTAAATCAAAAAAGTTCTTCCCCTTTTTGAAACAATCACAAAAATTTGCATAAGTTTTGAAAAGTGATGATATCAATTGAAAGTTATACTAATTTATACATTAAAAAATATTTAAGTCATGCAAAAAGAAGATTATTCTAAAAAAATACACGAAACGTTCACAGAACATGCACAATCAACTAAATCATATATATGTATGTATGTCAATTGAAATATCATTCATAAAAAAGAGTACATATATAGATAAGTAAGAATGAGTATACAAAAAAATTCAATTATCATGAAAATCATGTATATAATTCATTGAAATCACTAACCTACATGCACATGTCAAGGAATAGTCATTTAAGTAAAATAAGGCATGATAACCCAAACAGTTCTCCCACTTAGGGTGAATAATATCAAAAGTAATAATTTAAAAATAGTTGAGAATGGTTGAAAACACCAAGTGAAGAATAAAAAAATAAATTTAAAATAGTTTTAAAAACTAGTTCAAAATTCTTCAAACATGAAACCAATCATGTACATCTCATGAAAAATGCATACTTACATAAGAATTGACACTCAAAAATCTATATTGCATATATATATATATATATATATATATATATATATAATATATATATATATATATAATCATGAGTAAACAAAGGTGAGTGCACAAAAGTCATGTAAGGAACATTTTCATGAAGATAAAACAATAAAACTTAAATTTCATTAAAACTCATATGAAATTATTCTGAACATTGACATATGAAAACTTGATCATGAAAATACGATCAAGGAATTTTTTTCACAAAACATGATATATAATATAACATGTAAGAATCATCACAATTAGGATATATGAATAGAATCAAACAAGAATTGAGTACACAAATGAAATAGAATATGCATAGTATAAACATTAAGTATCTCAAGAATTGTACTTATATAATCTCAAATTTTAACAAAAATTATATTTAGACATGTACTCAAAATATGATTTGCATAACACACCAAAACATGATTGAGAAATAAATTTAATCATAAGTTTAAATACAAAATTTATTAAAACTAGAATATACAAATATAACTTAAACAACAATGAGAACACAAAGTATATAAAATAATTTTGACAAAATGTAGAGTGTAACTCAAAAGTTATATAAGTATATCACAAATTCTAATAAATTTTACATTTAAACACATGTAAACTAAAACATACAAACAATGATATGCTAAAATTCATCAATAGAAAGCATATAGAATCAATATAAATAGAGGGTAAAGTAGTTACCAACACCAGTAGAGGTTCTCTATTTCTCAAAATTAGGTGGTTCTCCCACTTAAACTCCTTGATAGAGATGCATACATAGATATAATTCATTGTGCTCCAAATGCATTCACCACCAAGGCACCAAGCATCTCACATATTGTAAGAGCCCAAACCTACATCAAAGACAGCCGGTGTGGATTTTGATTCCAAAACTTTCTTGGATCCTCCAGGGTTAGTACCATTACGATCCCAAACATATTTATTCAAATATTTAATTTATTATAGCAAAATTTTGCAATGTGACCCTTGCGGCCACAATGAAATAATGATACACTCTTGCATGAGTGTGAGCATGTTGTGCATGAGGTGTATGTGTATAAACATGAGATGTGTGCGCATGTTTCTTACGAAACATAGATTCCATTCTTTTATGATTGAAAGCACATTGCCTCAAGGATGAGACCAAACAATCAATGTTCTTCTTCAAAGCACGAATCTCATTTTCAACATTCGAAGAAGAAACATCATGAGCATGAGAAACAAAAACCTTTTTTTATGAAGAATAAATCTTTTCTTTTTGAATCAAAATAAATTTTAAAGAATCTTTTTCTTTTGAAATTAAAACAATTTGATTTTTCAAAGAATCATTTTTCTATCAAAGCAAAGTCAAGTTGAGCTTTCAAAGTATCCTTTTCATTTGAAATCTCTTCTTGCTCTTTCAAAAGAAAATCGATATTTGAAGACAAAAATTGATTTTCTTTTTACAATTCTAAACTCTTACTTTTCAATAATTTATATTTTCTTAACAAATCTTCACAAAACATGAAAAGCTCTTCATTCAACATGTGTGCATCCTCACTAGGTATAATATCATTAGATGTACTTGCATAATCATCAAGGTTAGATTTTGATATTACCTCAAGAGAGTCATTCCTTTGGACTATGAAGCAAGCTTGGTCGGAATCATCTTCACTAGACTCTCTCTCCACATCATTTGAATCTTATTCTTTAAGAGAGATCAACATATTTCATACTACAAAAGCGGAATCACAATAAGAAATCATAGAAAGATAATCTTTGTTAAGTGTTTGCTTTAGTGCAATCATGCTTGTGCATTAGCCTCTTAATGTTTGATATTTTTAAAATATGATTTCTTAGTGGTGGCAAAAAAACATGTAATCCTAAAGTTTTAAGATATGAACTCATTTTAAATTTTTACATGTCAATGTTAGAAACATCAAAATAGGTAGACTAAGATAATTTATGAGTGTATGAAGCAAATATGAATATGTAAAGCAAATATATGATTAGCAAATATAGGATTACTCCTAAGTTGTTAAACTGAATATCAAGAGTACTAGCTTTGATATCAATTAAAAGTACACTTAGAGGAGGGTGAATAGGTATAATGCTAATCTAATGACAAATAATGCAGAATTAAACCTTTATCCTACCACAATAGATAACCAAAGAGTGAAGCGAATTTCCAGTGAAAGGCTCTACAACTTCTCTCAAGATTCCTCTAGATTAAGAGTTAAGGTGTTTCAATAGTTGTCTTAGAATGATACAAGTGTAAGCACAATATCAAGCATGTATAGATGAACAATAATAACAATGCGAGATATAAAGAGAGTAGAGTTTAGAGAGATAGCCAAATGCAAATACAAGAATATATTTCGAGATTCGAGCACCAAGCCTTACATCCCTGCCTTCACCACGTGAAGGATTTCTATTATCTCCATTATCGAGGGAAACCGCGCACAAAAAGTGTCATTTTGCAATCAAGAGTTAAAGTGTGTGTGTTTTGGCTTCCTCGATACTTTCGTTATAGCATAGAGGTTAAACAGGTCGAATCTACAGGGACGAAAAGTGATAGAAGTTTTACCAGTATATTCACGTGTGTATGTTAACAGTTCTTCTATGTTTTAAAGAATCAAAAGAAAAAAATAAAGAATGAGAAGAATACGGTGAAAACAAAGAAGTGGGAAACATAGAAGAAAAGTTGTGTTTTTTGATTTTTTAAACAAATAGAAAGAAAAGATAAAAAGAGATACAAGAAAACTCATGGCTACTAACTACTAGTGGCTCCACTAATATGCTAACCTCTTAGTGATAGTTGCCTCACATGTTTTAAATGGACATCACTTGTCCTTGACTTCAAGAGCATTACAAAACATGACTCATAAGATCGCTTTCACATTCAAACTCAACAAACATGAGTAAGGTAAACTTAAACTATCAAAACAAACTAGAGTAAGTATGAAATAAAGTAATGGTAACTTGTTAGAGGGTTAGATGTTAGAGTGTTAGAATCCATCATCATGAGCCATCAATGGCTCTTGCAAGAGCATGACCAAGTAAGACTATTAAATTCATGTGGATTATCAAGTAAGGAGTTAGCATAATTAGTGGTTAGTAGTTAGTTGTCATGAGAAGAAAATTAGCTAAACATGTAAAGAGTTATAGAGAAGAAAATAAGTAGAGATAAAGAGAACCTTTCATAGAGTGTCACCCTCTATTACAAGCACTTTAACTTTCATCCTAAGTATCACTCTCTTCCCTATTACATGATCTACAAGAAATGAAAAATACAAAAGAAGAAGAAGAAGAACTAACCTACCCTAAAGAGATGAAATCTACCCTAAAAACTCTCCTCTCTGAAAATCTGCTCAATACTGGATATTTATAGGCAAAAAAGGGCACCAGAGAGGCTGTACGGAGTCGTGCGTAGAAGCTCGACGAACGACTCCACAGCATGGCCGTGGTGGCCGCGTTTTCACGGCCATGCTACGGCCAGTCATGCAACGCCAAGGCATGGGTCAAGTACTGAAAGTATGGGCTATGTATTGACTTTTAGCTTCTTGTTTTCTGTTCTCAGGATTAGCAGATTGGGCTTCAAAACTCTTGGGCTTCTTCTAAGCTCTAAAATTCCCAAATAAATTAGAGTTTTGGGCTTCTTCTTCCACGGTTCAAAGACTCGGCCGAGTCGGAGACGAGTCGGCCGAGTCGTATCCGTCTCGGCCCGCTCCAAGACGAGTTTGAGTCACGAGTCGGTCGACTCAACTCAGAACAGACCGACTCGGCCGAGAATCGGAGTTGACTCGGTTGACTCTGCATTATGATAATGATTTTGTGCCTCATCGCATATCAATGTGAAAATAACTACATTAGCATGTATTTATGAATGTAATTTGTGCAATTTACTATATTGTGCATGTAGTTTGATATGCTTATACCGACGACGCGTGTATTTATACTTTCGCTTTATATTTAGTGTGCTAGGTGATATATTTTGGACATGTAAAACATGAATGTGGATGTCTACATTTTTTTAAGATTTGTCATGATTTTTTCAGAATTTTTTGAGCTTTCTATGTAGTGTTTTGCGCGTATACCTCATGCCATAGACCTAAAAACACACAAGAAAGTTATTATTTAGCAAAATTTTATATAGATTAAGTGTGAAAATATGGTATGAAATATGCAAATATAAAGACCAATCACACCCCCATACTTATCTTTTGCTCATCCCGAGCAAAACAAAAAACTAAGAAAATTATTACACCACTTTCGCAGGTGACACGATTATACTGAGCATGTGCAATAAGCCGTTAAACTTCTAGGTTTTCCTAAAGGAGGAGTTTTGTCTCCTGAGCATTTTTAGCGGATTACAACCTCAAAATTCATAAACAAAGAAATTAAATGTTAGTATTTTGAAAATGAATTTTGAAATAAAGAATAGTGTTGAAATATTTTTACGAAAATTTAAGTGATCTAAGATCATAGGTTAACCAGAAATTATTCTTCTTTAAACTAAGTCTAAATGCAAAATCTTGTTATAAATTAAATGTAAGAATTTAAAATTAAAATGTTTTTTTGATTTTTCATAAAAACTCTTAGAAAATATGCACTCTGTGAACTGTGAATATTTTTGGGATATTGACTCTTAACTTTTATGCCAAAATTTTTTCCTTCCCTTAATTTTCTTAAGCTTTCTAGCTTACCTGAATAGTGAGCCTTTAGACAGTTACTCTCAAACCAGATGGTTTTTAGGGAACCAGATGAGAAAACATCCCTCGAGCTTAAGGACTCGAGTAAATAAGGCCACAAAACTAAAAGAGATTATTTTATTTTGGTCCACCATTTTAGGCGTGAATAATCATGCTTCCTGAGGCATAACTACCTAACTTCAATAAGTGGTTTTTATCACCATTTTTTTTGTATATTTTTTTTATGGCATTTTAGTCTTTGTTTCAATCCCAAAAAATTGTTAAGTGTGAAGTGCATATATCTAAGGCAAAAAATTCAAGATCAAATTATCTTTTCAATCTTAGTTTCTTATCCTAAAATTTAAAAAAGATCTATTATTTTAACTTTGTTTAAGAATTCATAATTTTAGGTCTTCTTAATTCCTAAGATCCTCTTAACTTTCTTAAAAATAAATCAAAACTATTTCTCTTATTTCAAAAAGTTTTGTAAAAAGAAAAGAAAAGAGTTTTTATACAAAAAATATCTAAAAATTTTCTAAAATGAAGGTAAAAGAAAGAAAGTTTAGAACAACTTACGCTAATAAACCCTCTTCTACACTTATCTCTTGCATTGTCCTCAATGCATTGTGAATGTGTATATGCATGAAACAAATAGAGAGGGAAGAAAAATTGCCTCATGGTGGTGGTTCCGGTGGTGGTCTGATTGGCCCATGAAATGTGACTCAATTCGGAGATTGTGAATCTTACAGGAACTCACCAGTGACCTCTCTAATACGACGTAGTAAAAAAATGATTGAATGAATGGGCTTATTTAAAATATTATCTACATCCAATTACCAATTTTCAAAAATAATTCTTGAGTTATTTTGTTCATACCTTTGTCTAACAATGAAGTGTGATTTTGGGAGATGATTGATTTGAGTTCAAATGGAACAGAAACTAACATCGATTCAAGAATGTGACTTAGATCAAGTCGAGATTCAAAAGTGAGAGTCAAAATTGGTTCAAAAATGGGGTCCAAACCAAAGAATAGATGTTCACACACTTTCTCCATCAATGAAGTGTGATCATAAGACATTGGTGATTCGGTTTCACGGTGTACTAGAAATGGATTCAATGTTGACTTGGAATATGAAAAAAAATCTGATAAAGATACCGGAGTAATTATTGAGTCGAAAAGTGAAATGGAATTACCAACTTGTGGATCAGAATCACATTCTTGCATTAGTTCAATTTCTCGAAAAGGATAACTTGCCAAAATGTTAAGATGATTTTCAAAATTTTGGGCAAGTTCAAATGGATGTAATGAAATTGAATCTTGACTTTCGTCCACGGAAGGAATGTGAATGAATGAAATTATTGATTCGAGTTCAGGAATTATGGAAATCAAACTGGCTCAAGAATGTTACTTAGCTCAGGTAACACTACAGGAGTCGATATTGATTCAAAGATTGGACTCGAATCACTAAATTGAAGCGCAGGTTCACATTCATCTTCAAGTTTAATTTCAGGAAATGGATAACTTCCCAAACGTCAAGGATTTGATTTTGGTCAAGTTCAAATTGGTATGATGAAATTGAGTCTTGATTTCTAAAATGACATGATTCTCGGGTCATATGAAAATTCGGTGGACTGTGGAAGTCAAACATGTTTTAGATTTGTCGCTCGGACACCTGCATGAATTCCACAGTTTTTTCCAATAATGATTGTTCTTTTAGTGATTTTAGAAAAGAACTATATGAATTTTGGAAATTATGTGGATATGATTAGGCCACCATGTTTTCAAATTGTCTTTGGGCCTCTATCATTTCTTCCAGACTCCTTTGCAACTCTGATTTTTCTTCAATTGGTGGTTCAGAAAAAGGAGAATGTGAAGCAGAATCGGGGAATGAATATTGTGAAAATTGTGGACAATGTAGTTGAAAATTTGACTTGGGGGACGTGAATTCCCACTGACTCTGTGAAAAGTAGAAATTATTTTGAAAATTGGATCATAGAATTTGGGAATGGGTCGTATTGAATCGGACAGACCCAATCCTACCTATATGGTCGGTTCATGTTATACATAACCGAGTTAGAGTTATCCGAGTCAAATGAGCTCGGGGTGAAATATGGATTTATATTAGGATTGAAAAAATTATTTTTGTTGAAATCCATTCCATAATTTAAAAAAAAAAGAAAAGCAAACAAACAAACAAACAAAGAAAAAGAAAAAGAAAAAGAAAATAAGCCTATACTAGGATTAACTTAGACCTAGACGACTCCTAACTGGTTAGACTGTCCACTGGGGGTACCTTGTAGAAATCTGACCACAAATTAATCGGCCAGGCAGGGCAAGACTAATGAGAGGTATCCGTACCGGAGCAACGGACCTAATTATGCCAAATCACTGATCTTCGAGGTTTCGCCTCTCAATCCCTAACTTTGGACATCGATTTGACAAGAGTCAAATTCTAACAACTTTCCCCTTAGATCAATCTTTTAAATGAGTCTGAGATGTCCCTAAGGGCTAATGTCTATTAATTTTTAAATTAAGTTTGAGATTGTTAGTGCTTGAAAAATTATTTTTGGGCTAAAGAAGGGTGATGAAATACCTAGCTTATCTTGTTTATTTGGGTTTTGCCCTTAAATTTGATTTTGAGCAAGCGTACAGAATATATCAAACAACATTTACTCAAAGCGGATAAATCTGCCAAAGAGTTGGTCCTATTCTACATGCAATACTTACGTACCTTGCTCCAGCACTCTTTAACAGTAATTTAAATGAATCGTAAAGACACGTGCCTAAAATGCAAGAGTCTAAATCGATTTTTAAATTTGCAGCAAGCTTTTTACTGTTGATTTATTAGCAGAATCTTGGTGATGGTATACAAGAAAATAATATTTACAGAAAACTAATTTTTTCAAAGCAAGCAACCCTGAAAAAAACTGTTAGCAGTTCACTCAATCCTGTCGCGGAAACATGGTATGTTTGAGGGTACTTGGTCTCTACTTTTTAGAGCAGAGGCCTAAGAACACTTATATGTTTTTGCAATTCTTGTTTTCTTGATTCCAAAACCTGTACCCTGAAACAAAGAAGAAAAGTTAACAAAAACGTGGAATTAAACCGTTCCCATCCCCGGCAACGGCGCCAAAATTTGATCAGGGGAAACCACGTACAAAAGTGTCATTTTGAAATCAAGAGTTAAAATGTGTGTGCCTTGGCTTCCTCGATACTTCCGTTATAGCATAGAGGCTAAACGGGTTGAATCCACAGGGACGAAAGTGATAAAAGTTTTACCGGTATGTTCACGTGTGTATGTTAACGTTTCTTCTATGTTTTAAAAAATCAAAAGAAAAAACAAAGAATGAGAAGAATACGGTGAAAACAAAAGTGGGAAATATAAAAGCGAAATTGTATTTTTTTGGTTTTTTAAAACAAATAGAAAGAAAAGATAAAAAAAGAGTTACAAGAAAATTCATGGCTACTAACTACTAGTGGCTCCACTAACATGCTAACCTTTTAGTGATAGTTGCCTCACATGTATCATTGGCCATCACTCGTCCTTGGCTTCAAGAGCTTTACAAAGCATGACCCATAAGATCACTTTCACATCCAAGCTGAACAAACAAGAGCAAGCTACACTTAAACCATTAAAACTAACTAGAGCAAGTATGAAATAAAGTAATAGTAACTTGTTAGAGAGTTAGATGTTAGAGTGTTATAATCCATCATCATGGGCCATCAATGATTCTTACAAGAGTAAAGCCAAGTAGAGGCTATTAGATTCATGTGAATTATCAAGTAAGGAGTTAGCATAGTTAGTGGTTAGTAGTTAGTTGTCATAAGAAGAAAATTAGCTAAACATGTAAACAGTTAGAGAGAAGAAAGCAAGTAGAGATAAAGAGAGAAGCTTTCATAGAGTGTCACCGTCCATTCCAAGCATCTAACTTTCATCATAAGTATCACTCTCTTCCCTATTACATTATCGACAAGAAATGAAAAATACAAAAGAAGAAGAAGAAGAACTAAGCTACCCTAAAGAGAAGAAATCTACCCTAAAAACTCTCCTCTTTGAAAATCTGCTCAATCTGAGTATTTATAGGCAAAAGAGGGCACCAGGAAGGCTGTACGGAGTCGTGTGTCGAAGCTCGACGCACGACTCTACAGCATGGCCGCAGAAACGCGGCCATGCTGTGGCCAGTCGCGTAGCGCCAGGGCATGGGTCAAGTACTGAAGGTATGAGCTATGTATTGACTTTTAGCTTCTTGTTTTCTACTTTCAAAATTAGCAGATTGGGCTTCAAAACTCTTGGCTTCTTCTAAGCTCTAAAATTTCTAATTAGAGTTTTGGGCTTCTTCTTCACCTCATGCCATGGACCTAGAAGCGCACAAGAAAGCTATTATTTAGCAGAATTTTATATAGAATAAGTGTGAAAATATGGTAAAATATGCAAATATAGAGACCAATCACTCTACTAAGAAACTCCACAAAAGATACAAACCTAATTCTCTACACAAGAGGAGGTACAAATCCTACGCACAAAGCAATCAACACTACACAAGAGGGAAGGCACAAGCCAAAGCACAAAGTAAAAGAGTGATTACAACACTTGGTGATCACAAAGATCACAAACAACACCTCTCACAATACAAGATCTTAGAGGATAGATTTTGCAATAAATAGATCAAACTTGTGAGAAAATAAAAATTTTTGAAAGTGAAACACAAAAAATACTTGGAGAAACTTCTTGAATGATATAGAAATTTTAACTTGAAACTAAAAATTCTCAAAACTTATTTTCTTTTATTTTTTAATACTAGGGGTGTTTGGTTGCAAGGAAGTGAGCGGAAGTAAGGAAATGTGGAAGTATAATTGCTCACTTCCCTATCTATCCAAACACTAGAAAAGAAAAATAAGAAAACTCCTTTCCCTTTTCTCTATTCTCTTTTACACAACAATTTTCTCACTTTCAGAATGCTACAGTTAATTTTGTGGTCATGTAAATCTCATTTTAATAAGTTATAGTACAAAACAGTTAATTTTTTGATCATGTAAATCTCACTTGCATTCTAATTACAGTCCATTTTTTATTTTTCTTAATTAATTTTTATTTTAATAATATTTTGCGGTCAACTTTGTGGTCAACTTTTCCACTTCCACTTTCACATTACCATCCAAACACTGGAAAAGACAAAACATTTTCCAAACCACACTTTCCAACAACATCCAAACACCGGAAAACTTACTAACCAATTCCCAAGTTCCAAAAGGAACTATTACCACTTCCTCACTTCTTCACTTCCTTACTTCCACCCTTAACCAAACAGACCCAATTTGAAGCAAATAAGTATATGGATTTTGAGCTCAAAACTCTCTAAAAATTTTACTTAAAAACTCTATAGAATGTAGAAAATATTGCACTTCAAAAACTTATACAAAACTCATCCAAAAACTCCATATATATAAGCTAAAGAAAAACAAACCGTTGGGGGTCCAAACATAGGCAGATAGATATGCTTGTCGATCAACCACCCAGTCGACCGCCAACGGTCAAATTTTTTAACAGTGAGGTTTGTCAACCAAGTAAAACCGAGAGCACAACAGAGTTGTCGGTCGACCGAGCTCCCGTACTTATGAGCTGTGCATATCTGTGCATGTTGGTCGACCGTGCGGTCAACTGGCACTGTTGTTTTCTATTGAAAATTCAACAAAAGGAAAACTAACAAAAATTTAAGGAGAAGATTATAAGTAATTAAAAGAAAAATTACAAGCAGATCTCCTCTGAGATTTTTGAGAAAGTGTGCCGGTGAGAGTCTAATCAGCGCGCGATCACTTTGTCCTGTTGACGATGCGAACAATGGATCTTCAAATGCTATTGCTTGGGAATTCCTTTTCGCCTTGTTCTAGAGATTCCTTAAAAAAGAAAGGTCTTAAAGTATCAATATCTTGAACTTAGAGAAGTAATTCTCTGAAGCTTTTAAGAAACAAGGATGTTGACACTTAAAAAAGACAAGATTCTCATTGGTCCAAATAATGTCTAAACTTGTTGACATTTACAAAAGACAAGTGACAGACGAGCTAAAGACCAGTTTTTCATCCATCTCCAAGGGACAAGGAAGCAACTTGGACTCTACTGATCCAGCAAGCAGACAGTGAACCCGGATTGTTTCTAAACAGACCTCAGCAGGTCTAAAATGCTAGCACTTAGCATTACTTGAGCCCAAAGGGATAGCCTCGCTTGAGAGGCTAATATCACCCGACTTCGTCTTGAAGCCATCCAAAGCCTCGCCAAGAAGCTAACTCGCAAACTTCGCCACAGGAGACTTCCAGCTCCGCCAAAGGGTTTCTTTCGGACTTCGCCAGAAGCTACCTCTAGCTCCGCTACGAGCTCAATGCGGACGGCTCCGCTATTGGTTTGCTATGGTCAACCTTTGACCAATCAAATCTCTAGATGAGATCGGATCCAATCAGATCAAATCCAATTAAGATCAAATCAGAGATCAAATTTGGCAGTTGATTGCCACAATCTCTTGACTCTTCTAAAAACGAGTAAGAAGATCAGGGGAAATCCTCCAACGATATGGAAAGGATCAAGAAGATCAACCGACCTGCCAATTCTAGCTTCGCAGAAGCTGATCCTAGCCTCGCAGCAAGGCTACTTTCCAGATTCAAACAGATTCGATTCAATCTGTTTCTATATTTTCAAGGGACAATTATACCCCTGCTCTCCCTATAAATAGCCCGCCAGGGGTACAAGGAGAGAGGATCGATCGATCAGAGAGAGAGGACTCCACAAGCAGAGGCTTCTTCACGACGCATCGTGTGCTCTCGAATTTAGAGACCTTTTAGAGAATTGCTTTCTCTATCCAGGGTGTTGATACCCTAACATCGTCCTTCTTCTCAAGGAATCTCCAGAACCAGGTGAGAAGAAATTCCTTATTGAAGGCGATTTTGAGAAGCAGCAAGAGGGTTCTACCAATCTTCTGTTCTCTGATTCCCCGAACCAGGCGAGAAGGGAATCTCATCGCTCGCATCGTCAAAGGGACAAAGTGGTCGCGCGCTGACCAGACTCCTATCGGCACACTTCTCCAGAATCTCTGAGGAGATCTACTTGTAATCTTTTTAAGAATACTTGTAATTTAGCTCCTCAAACTCTTTTTTGTAAGTTTTCCCCTTTGCAAATTATATGGAAAACAAGATGGCGACTCTGCTGGGGATTAAATTCTCCACTGCCGAGAATCAAGTGTCGCAATGCGACGAACAGACCTTCGGGTCTAACTCTGAATTCAGAAAAGCCGGTGCAGCCAGAGCCCCTCTGGCTAAATCTTCAAGGAAAGTCTCTGCGGAGACTGAAAAGGTTCCCTGCGAACCTACTGCGGTTATTTGGCGCAACAAGGAAGAATGTCCGCAGTCTGATTCCTTCACTTGTGAGAACATGGTGGTTCAGTTCGATCAAGGAAGATTTGAAGAAGTCCTCTCCGGGGTGGCCCAATGCTTCGAGCACGGAAGCATAGGAAGGTGTCCACGACCAAGGTTTCAAAGCAGAAGCCGGAAGCAGAATTCTGCAAACACCCCTCAGCCCCGCGTGTGGCTAATCAAGTTCCTTGTGAACCTAAGTCTCCTCTGCCAAGGCGGGTATGGAAGCCTAAACAGAAGTCTCCGACCGAAGCTTCAGGCGTAGCTACGCCTAAACCACGCCTTTCTCGCGAAGAAAAAGGCAGGATGCCTGTCTGCTCCAATCATAAAGTTACGACGGCAATCATACCGTCGTCCAATTCAAGAGCAATAATGCCTTGCGCCGGCCTCGTTCTCACAAGCGAAGCTACTGTACCACAACGTACGCGCAGGGTCCATGACCGCGAAGCTGAAGCCAAAGTACTATCTAAGGCTAATTGCCTTCGCAGCAGCATAGCGGGTAAAGCACCACAGCGTGCTCCGCTTTCCAGTGCGTCAAGCACTAAGCTCGCGCCTGATGACGAAGCTAGAACCAAAGCACTATTCAGTGCTAATCCCATCTGCAGGGATAAAAGAAGCAGGACATCGTCCTATGTGCGATCCAAAAGAGCCTTTGCGCTCGATTGCAGAGACCCAACCGGGTCTGATTTGAGGGAATTGTTGATGGATAGACAAACCTCTCCCCCCTGTTGTAAACAAGTGGGATGTCAGCTGGTGACACTCCACTCGGTCCATTGCCGGCTGGGACCAATCCCCGCCACGCCTCCAAGACGACGGTCAGTTTTTGATCGGCTATCGGTACAGGCCCCGAGGAAACACCGCAAAAGGAGCATCTCGCGAGATCTACCCTCTGCATCCGTCAACATGACCGGAAGAGGACGAGAGTCCCCAGATCCAGATTATAGCCCAGGATTAGGCGAAGTTTTAGTACATGAAGAAGGTGTTTTCCGAAACAACAGATCCAGGGTGGCGATACCCTACACTTATGAACAGCCTTCTTCCTCGACGGCCCTAGCCTCGTCACAGCCCAGGAGATCACTCCAATCATCGGATGAAGAAGATGAAGATAGTGAGTACGCCTCTTCGGCGACAGTTAGCTCGGTGCGAACGGGCAGAGCATCAGTCAATATGGCTGATAATGCTAACGACGACCTTCGTCGACGCCTGGAAGCTCAAGAGCAAACTTCCAAAACCCAGCAAGAAGCCTTGGACAATATTCAACAGATGCTTGCTCAACTCCTCAGTAACCGGAATAACAATGATGCCGGGAGCAATCACGATGAGGAGGAACACTTCAGCAATGAGCAACCCAAGCCGGAGAAATCCAAGGAGGGTTCTTCCTTAGACGCCGAAGTCCTTAAGGGCCTCCAAGCTCAAATCGCATCCCTAGCTCAGAGGGATGAATTAAAGAAGGTAGGGGCAGTCCGTCCTTATCCGCTGGAGTGGGATTCGGTGCCATATCCACCGAAGTTCAAACCACCGACATTGCATACCTATGACGGAAAGAGCTCGCCAAATCAGCACATCTACTATTTTCGGTCTCAGACTGGTAATGTTATAAGCAATGACGCCATTATGGCTAGGCTATTCATTGGCACCTTAAAGAGGGTAGCATTTGACTGGTTCCGAAGTCTTCCCCCGGGCTCTATCAACTCCTGGATCGACCTGGAAACTCGGTTCCTCTCTCGTTTCTATGAGGACGATACCGAAGTAACCATGGACAAGCTCCTCTCCACTGTGCAGAGGAAGGGCGAATCTGTCCGTGACTACATTGAACGGTTCAGAAACTTATCCTTGATGTGCCCAGCAGGGATGCCATTACCCATACTCTTACAGACATGCAGACACAACTTCCTAGATCAAGTGGAAGTTCGCATGGGGACTGTCAAAGCCCACACTTGGAAGGAATTGGTCGAACAAGCAAAGATAGCCAAGAAATCGGCTAAAAAGTTCGAACCATCCGCCCCTAGAGGCAAGTGGGGGATGAACAACAAAGGGCGTAGCGACCTACCGCAATCTTCTCAAGCTAAAGGCAAAGAGATTATGTCTGTGGAGTTATCCGGAGATGTGCAGTCAAAAGCTAAGAAGAGCGGCTTCAACAATCAGGAGCCCAAGTTCCCTCCAAAGCAGTACTCCTTCAAAGACGATCAGGTGGTCACGATATTCCATCTGCTCCACAAAGGGAACAAATTGAAACTGCCAGATGCTCGGCATCCCAATGAGATAGGGCGCACAAACGACCCTAAATACTGCCTCTACCACAGGATGATCCACCATCCTACTGACAAGTGTTATGTCCTCAAGGACAGAATACAAGCCCTAGTCGATGCTGGGGTTCTGACGTTGAAGACGGAGTAGAAGAAAGTCACTGCCAATATGGTGACCCTCGAGTTCGGCAAAACTCCAAAGATCACAGTTCCTGACGGAACTTATCCAATCCTCGCTCCACGGTTGGACGTCAAGCATCCTCCAGCTACAACTCAAAACAATAAGGGTCTTGTTCCCTTAACATTGGAGACAGGAGAAGTCATGTGCCCAGACCTCGTCCAAGACGTACATCGGGATTCAAAGAAGCCCGAGTCAAAGGGCAAGTCTTGCAATGTCATCTCCATCCTGCCAGACGACGGCAATCTTACGTCAGCTTCCCTCAGTGATTCAGAAGGAGAAAAGCATGCTTGCACAACGCAGGCCGATGTACCTCAGCCGACGGGCACCCGATCCGGAAAATCATACTTAAGGCAGTATGAAAAGTCTACTGACGAGACACAACAGCAAACGACGTCAGTACAAGCACCAGCATCCACTCCAATCCCAGCAAAGGGAAAAGAGAGGCCTAAGGAGGTACGATTCGACCACGTGTTGAAGAAACAACCAGGCCAAGGGTTTGATACGCCCTTTCGGTTTGACATATTGGCTCAACTGGCCATATCCCCGCTCGTATCACTATACACGAGCTCCTTCGCCTCTCAAAAGAAACAAGAGAAGCACTCAGGGATGCGCTAGCCAATTCAGAATCCTTTCTGACATGCATGCCTGAGATCCCTAAAAACGACGTCCAGTCTCCTTGCCCGGAATGTCATCATGCACAATCCAAGGTGCCCGCTATTACATTCACAGCGGGAGATATGCTTCTCAAAGACAACAAGCACGATCGACCTTTGTACTACACCGGATATATCGGCTCAACGTGCATTGAAAGAATACAAGTCGATCCGGGGTCTGCACTCAGCATCATCCCCAAAAGGCTTCTCTACTTCCTCGGCATACCGCTGTACAGGTTGTCCGCAACCACTACTACAATATACGGTTTCAACGCCGGGAGCAGTCATCCACTGGGGAAAATTCGACTCCATTGCAGAATTGGGAGCCTGAAGTCAGAAGTGACGTGCTATGTCATTGATGCTGACACATCATATAACCTGCTGCTGGGACGGCCATGGATCCATGTCAACTGGATCGTTCCCTTTACTCTCCACCAATGCTTCAAATATGTTGAAGATGATGCGACAGTACGAACTGTCTTTGCTGAGAAGCAACCATTCAAAGGGGTGAAAAACTACTTCACTGACGCTCTCCTGTATCAAGAGGCCGGTGAAACACCTAAGGAACCATTGCAGACGATGATGAAAGTGGCAATGAGGCGGATTCAGAATCCGAAACAGGCACGCCAGCCATTCTGATTGGCGAACCAATTATAGCATGTATCAATAATCCCCAATGTAATACTCCTTCAGAGGATGAAGGTGAATGGGTAATTAATGATAATATTTCTTTCGATTATCCTGCGAGTGTTGGATCCATTACGGATAGCTCTCTACACATGCCTTTACATAAATCGAGTGCGGCCAGCACGTCCATGGAATCCGCAGAAGAAGCCGTTTTGGTGATCCCGCCATCCAAAGAAGGTCAGTTACCGATAATCTTCGGTAGGACCCAACCACGGGGACCTACAGTTGCAGATTCAAGTTCAGATTCGGACATTCCACAGTTCTTCCATTACGCGCAGCCGGCACGTCATATTATGAAGAAAATGGGATACGACTTGAAGCATGGAGCAGGCCTAAATTTCGGAAAAGGAAGGCGCGGTTTGATGCGGAACTTTGTGCCTAAAGGGAAGCCTGCAAATTACTATGATAGTACACGCAGGGGGTTAGGGTATGTTACACCCACATCGTCAGCAACGGTTCAAGCCAAGGACGATGGATCAGTTCCATTACATTCAGCCTCATCCTCCGAGTGGGATTCAGATGTCAGTATAGGAGGAATGTTCGAAAACCTCACTGCTAATATGACCTCAAGCAGTCAATTGGAGCCCGCAGAAGCCACTGATGAGGAACCATGGGCCCAACAATTAGACCTTCAATGGGAAAAGAGATTCGAACTGCGTGAGCCACCTACCCGAAGACAAGGTGATGCAGGTCAACTTGGGTAGTCAAGACTACCCTAAGCCCATCTTTATAAGTGAAAGCCTATCACTTACAGAAAGGGAAGAATTGATAATACTCGTAAGAGAGTATATAGACGTCTTCGCGTGGAGCTACGAAGATATGCCCGGACTTGATCCACAGGTCGCTATGCACCGTCTAAACATCAAGCCTGACCTCAAGCCAGTCAAGCAGCAACAACGTCGGTTTCGCCCGAACACATGGAAGCTATTGAAGCCGAAGTTCACAAGCTCATTGCATGTGGCTTCATCCGGGAGGAACAACATCCAGATTGGGTAGCTAACATCGTCCCCGTCCTCAAGAAGAACGGGAAAATACGGATCTGCATCGACTATCGTAATCTCAACACGGCCTGTCCTAAAGACGAATTCCCACTCCCCATCACCGATGTCATGATTGACAACACCTGCGGGTTCGAAAGGATGTCTTTCATGGATGGCTTTTCAGGGTACAACCAGATTAAGATGTATCCCGACGACGAGAAGCATACTTCGTTCCGAACACCATTGGGGGTATACTGCTACACTGTAATGCCCTTTGGACTGAAGAACGCCGGAGCAACCTATCAGCGGGCAATGAGTACGATCTTCCGCGATCATCTCCGAAAAATCGTGGAGTGCTATGTCGACGACATTGCCGTCAAAAGTCGCAACAAGAATGAACATCTTCGCGACCTGAGAACGATGTTCGACATAATGCGGGCTCATCAACTGAAAATGAACCGACAAAATCCTTCTTGGGAGTGTCAAGTGGCAAGTTCCTTGGGTTTATTGTCACATCAAAAGGGATTCATCTTGACCCAGACAAAATCAAAGCCATTCAGAGCATGCATCCACCGAGGAATCTCAAAGAGCTCAGAGGCTTGCAAGGCAGGCTGGCTTATATCAGAAGAGTCATTGCAAATCTCTCAGGCCGCTGTCAGCCGTTCACCCAACTCATGAAAAAGGGTGCTTCCTTCGTATGGGATCAGGCTTGCCAGGAAGCTTATGAAGACATCAAGAGGTATCTCACAAAACCTCCAGTCCTGGTGGCCCCTACATCAGGGAAACCATTCTTGCTTTATGTAAAAGCTCTGGATTACTCCCTCGGTGCCCTCCTCGCTCAAAAGGACGACAATGGCCACGAGCAGGCCATTTATTATCTGAGCAGAACTCTCATAGGAGCGGAATCTCGCTACAACCCTATCGAGAAAGAGTGTTTAGCTCTCGTCTTCGCTGTTCAGAAGACACGACATTATTTGGTCGGCCAGACCATATATGTCATCTCCAGAGTAAACCCATTGCGCCTCCTTATGATGAAGCCAGGATCATTGAATTCAAGATTGGCTAAGTGGGCACTTTTATTGTCTCAATATGACATGATCTTCACGCCTCAGAAGGCGGTTAAAGGCCAGGCTCTTGCAGAGTTCTTGGCTGCCCATCCAGTTCCGGAACATTCAAAGCTTCACGAAGACATCCCTGATGAGGTCTTCGAGTCTAATACAACCTCAGAAGAGGAAGTATGGCAGATGTGCTTTGATGGAGCATCGCGAATGGGCCCTAAAGGCAAGATTATTGCCGGAGTGGGGGTTGTGTTTATCTCCCCACAGAATCATGTCCTGCCCAGAGCATTTTCTCTGACAGAATCGTGCTCCAATAATGTAGCAGAATATAATGCTCTGCTCATTGGTCTTCAGCTCGCTCATGGAATGTGGGTACGCTACCTTGAAGCCTATGGCGATTCAAAACTGATCATCAATCAGGTTAAAGGCGAATATGAAGTCCGCCATGAGGACTTGGTGCCTTATTACCATACAGCCATCGAATTGGCTAACCTATTTGAAGGTTTCTACATCGGGCATGTGTCTCGATCTCAGAATACCAAGGCGGACGTTCTTGCTGCATTAGCAACAACACTATCCTTGCCAGCCGACACCGAGTATCACCTCACAGTCGCAACTCGACATCTTGTATGCTCCAAGCACATGCTAAGAATTCGAGAAGTCTATAATGTCTCCACGGATCTTGAACCAAGAGACTGGCGCTTTCCTCTCATTGACTATGCTTTGCACGGTCTACTTCCAGACGATCCTAAAGAAGCGGCGTCCGTCAGACGAAGGTCTCTCCGTTTCTACTACGATCTGATTCTGAAGACACTTTACCGTCGTTCATATGACGGTCTCCTCCTCCGTTGCCTTTCCAATTCAGAGGCACAGGAAGCGCTCCAAGGAGCGCACGACGGCATTTGCGGAGCTCATCAGCCAGGTCCAAAGCTCAAAGACAGGTTGCATAGGCTTGGATATTATTGGCCAACTATGATGGCCGATGCTATCCAATATGCACGAAGGTGTAAAGCATGCCAAGTCCATGCGGACTTCATACACCAGCCTTCGGAGTTGTTCCACCCGACTGTTGCTTCATGGCCATTTGAAGCATGGGGAATCGATGTCGTAGGGCCAATCAGCCCCTCTTCGACAAAAGGTCACCGGTTTATCCTGGCAATAACCGATTACTTCTCAAAGTGGGCAGAAGCTATACCATTGGCTGAAGTCAAAACCTCCAATGTGGTTAATTTCATCAAACACCATGTCATCCATCGATTTGGTGTGCCTAGGCGGATCATCCACGACAACGGTCCCCAATTCATAAGCTAAATATTCTATCGGTTCTGCGATAAATACCGAATTCAGAATGTAGCTTCAACTGCCTATAATCCCGCCGCTAACGGTCTGGCGGAAGCATTCAACAAAATGATCATCAAGCTACTCAAGAAATTCGTCTCCTCAAACAAGCGAGATTGGGACGAAAAGCTTGATGAATGTTTTTGGGCCTACCGAACCACGGTTCGGACACCGACAGGCAATACGCCTTTTTCCCTGGTATATGGGTGCGAAGCAGTCCTCCCATTGGAAATCCAGATGCCATCATTACGAGTTGCTCTGACCACCAAGAGCACATCAGAAGACAATGATCGATTGCGTCTTCAAGAGCTCGAAGCCTTAGATGAGAAGCGGCTACAAGCTCAACAGCATATTGAGCTATATCAAGCTCGAATCTCAAAGGCCTTCAACAAAAAGGTCAAACAGAGAGTCTTCCAAAAAGGAGACCTGGTTCTAGCCGTCAGACGACCGATGATTATGACGCACAAGACCAAGGGCAAATTTCAGCCTAAATGGGAAGGACCGTTTGTAATAGAAACAGTCTATTCAAACGGAGCATACCGCCTTATGACTTCAGATGGCGACCTACTCATGATGCCGATCAATGGCAAGTTCTTAAAGAAGTATTATCCTTAATCAAGGATCCTTCTCATGATCAAGTTAACATTACACCTTTGATCAAGACCTTCGTGTGCAAAGTACACACAAAGAGAGCCTTTCTCTTCCTCCAAGCGAGATAATACAACTGTAAACCAGTAGGAACCTGGTCACGTACTGGCTGTCCCGAAGGAGAATCAAGGTTATGCATATATTAACCAGATAATCTGACATCCTTACGATTAAGGAAAGAGGAAAATGTTGGCCTGTAAGCCCAACATAAATCCTCGACAACTCATCATGCTGAGAGGAATAGCATGGCTAGTCCAACTCAAACGGTAGTTGGTAAAGGCATATCAAACCCGTTGACAGCTGGGGATTTGCTAAAAATCCTAAGGGACCAGTTCCCATTTGATTCCCTCTCCAAAATCACTTACCAATTCTCATCCATAGAATGGTAAGACCACATATACATTTCGCTGTTACGTTAACATTAAACCTATGACAGTGATTCTCTCGTTTCTCCCCGTGAGAACGAGACCTCCAAAATCACTTACCAATTCTCATCCATAGAATGGTAAGACCACATATAAACTGCATTGTTACGTTAACACTAAACCTATGACAGTGATTTTCTCGTTTCTCCCTGTGAAAACGAGACTTTCTCCCAAATTCCACTACAAACTTGATACTTATTGACATTTACAAAAGATAAGTATCACCAACCTTGAGCTTGGTGGCGTCTCAAACGGTTATGTCAGTGCGACCTCTGAACCAGCAGACAGCCAAGTCTCAATTTTGAGCTTGTTGACATTTACAAAAGACAAGTCTCAATTCCGAGCCCTGTTGACATTTACAAAAGACAGGTCTCGATACTCGTTGACATTTACAAAAGACGAGTATCACCAACCTTGAGCTTGGTGGCGTCTCAATTGGTTATGTCATTGCGACCTCTGAACCAGCAGACAGCCAAGTCTCAATTCCGAGCCCTGTTGATATTTACAAAAGACAGGTCTCGATACTTGTTGACATTTACAAAAGACAAGTATCACCAACCTTGAGCTTGGTGGCGTCTCAAATGGTTATGTCATTGCGACCTCTGAACCAGCAGACAGCTAAGTCTCAATTCTGAGCCCTGTTGACATTTACAAAAGACAGGTCTCGATACTCGTTGACATTTACAAAAGACGAGTATCACCAACCTTGAGCTTGGTGGCGTCTCAAACGGTTATGTCATTGCGACCTCTGAACCAGCAGACAGCCAAGTCATTCCGAGCCCTGTTGACATTTACAAAAGACAGGTCTCGATACTTGTTGACATTTACAAAAGACAAGTATCACCAACTTTGAGCTTGGTGACGTCTCAAACGGTTATGTCATTGCGACCTCTGAACCAGCAGACAGCCAAGTCTCAATTCCGAGCCCTGTTGACATTTACAAAAGACAGGTCTCGATACTTTTGACATTTATAAAAGACGAGTATCACCAACCTTGAGCTTGGTGGCGTCTCAAACGGTTATGTCATTGCGACCTCTGAACCAGCAGACAGCTAAGTCTCAATTCCGAGCCCTATTGACATTTACAAAAGACAGGTCTCGATACTCGTTGACATTTACAAAAGACAAGTATCACCAATTCTGAAGCTTGGCGGCGTCTCAATCGGTTATGTCATTGCGACCTCTGAACCAGCAGACAGCTAAGTCTCAACCCCGAGCCCTGTTGACATTTACAAAAGACAGGTCTCATCCTTCGATCCGACAAGGACCGTTTCGGGCTTGGTGGCGTCTCAACCAGTTATGTCATCGCGATCTCTGAACTGACAGATAGCCAAGTCTCATCATCCAACCCAACAAGAACTATGTTCTCAAGAAATTGCAATACAATTTGGAACCGCAATTCAGAAAGAAGAACAAGATTGGAAGATTCGACAAAAGAAGAAAAAATTCTCATTCACTCCAAAAGGATAAAGTACATGGAGCTACAGGCGCACACCGTAAATCTAAGCCGCTCTCCAAGGGAGTCCAGCCTCGTCCTCCTGTCATCAGCAGCCTGGGCAAGCGCTTGCGACCTCAGCTCGGCCTCATTGAAATCCATTGCCCGGGTCAGACGAGCTTCAACCTCCGCCAAAGTTACCCTCTGTGACAGTCCCTGCTGTGAGAGCTCTTCATTTTGAGCCTCAAGCTGCTCAAGCCGCGCAGTTTCTTCAAGACGCACCAGTTTAGCCTTGGATAAAATAAGATTTGCTTTCCTGATCATTTCCTCGGCCTTCCCAATCTTGTCTTCAGCGTCAAGAAGAGCACTGGTGGAGGCGTCAATCGCACTTCCGACCTCCGCCTGCCTTGTTTCCAAGGATTTCAAGTCAGAAGAGATAGCCTTAGCAGCCTTTTGAGCGGCGAGCCGGGCTTCGTGCTTTTGAGCGACAAGACGCGCGAACCGCTCATCAACTAAAGACTCCAGGCCCGAGCTGCTGAGACGGCGCCATTCCTCTACATCCTTCTCAAATTCATCCACCAGGAGTTCCAAAGCAGTAGCCTGGTGATACCCCTCAAAATCCCGAATACTTTCAATGCCACGGGAGAGGACCACATTTAACTTTGAGAACGGCATATTCGAGCCCTTCAAAACCAGGTCGATAGTTCGCCCTAAGCCTTTATAAAAGCTATCGACGAGGTCACCTATGTAGTCGTTCTCAACCTCGGCCACTTCTGGTAGAGAGGTAACTTCAGAAAAATCCACCGGCCTGGTCGTCACTATCGTGGAAGGAGCAATGGGAACATCAACAACAGGGCAGATTGTCAGTGATCTCTGCGGAGTCTTCATGGAAATCAGTGCGCTAGCCACCGCTGAGGTAGGGCTAGCAACCATCTCCTGAACAGCAGGCTCAACTACCAGAGTTGGGGAAGTAGGGCTTGTAATCACCCTCAGCTCCGCACTTGGCAAAATTGTCGGCACCTCACTCGTTGATATAGTTGGGAGTGAGGACACCTCCGGAACTGTTCCCCCTTCAGCCTCTGGTCCTTCGGCTGGCTTGGGCCGATAAGAAGGCAGGTCACCGTACAGCGCATCCAACACAGCAGCATCAGCCTGGTTGAAGCGCTCATGTCACCCCTTGACCCTTCGGGGAAATCTTCTGGCTCTCTTAAAGCTGATGCATCTTGAGGCTGAACACCTGTAACAAGACTGCGATTAGTCGGGACACTACATGCAAAAGAATCCAAGAGGTTAAGACAATACCAAAGGATGATGTTGCCTCAAACATCTCGTCAGCCACATCAGTCTCCAGGGGCTCCATCGGAAAATTCTTGGCGGAATCAGCACGAATAGCCGGCTCGCTTTCGCTTGCCGAGTATCCTGTGGACCACTCGATAGAGCTCGATGCCTCAGGACTTCCTTTAGAAGTCCCAGCGCCCGAAGGACCGATGTCGGCCACATCACCTCCAGACTCCTCCGGACGGGCACAAGAACCAGCTTTAGCTCCATAAGTGAATAGGGGATCATAATGTTCCCCTTGCTCTCCAGCTGTCTCAGTTCCTACAATCAAGAAGAATTGATAATAAGTCAATGGGAACACACAAAAAGGCGTATTATATGGACAGGGTTAACCTTACCCAGACACGGAGCGAATTCACCGCCAGTCGGTTCAACAACCGACGGTTCAGCCGCTAATGGGGCAGCAGGAGGAATCGCTGTAGAGGGATAACCCTCTACGACAATCGTAGGAGCTTGGCGGCGGGGCTTCTTCGCCAATAATTTCCTACGAGAGCTACCTGCCCGCTTTCTTTTGAAGTGGACTTCGGAATCCTCTTCCTCCACTTCTTCTATACAGCGAGAGGGAGCCATCCCAATCACGCCAGAGCCAGTTGCAGGAGTCTCAGCCCCCGCTCCCACCTCGAAGCGAGGACTCTCGGCATCTGAGGCCTCGCTGTCTTCCACGGCAACAAACTCCTCTATACCTGGAGTGCGAACCCTTTTGCCTTCCCTTTTATCAGAAGCCTTCTGTCTCAGCCGCTGAGAAATTAACTTCACACCAGAGCTGTTAGCGTTGAACCCAAGAGGTGTGGAGTTGGAAGTGGCGTACCACTGGCAAAAACACAGGGTCATTAGGAGATTGGGATTCTTTAACGTGTACGCAGCCGCGCCCCAGTACCGCCTGCAGTAAAGAATCGCCAGGCACGGGCCCCATCAATAAGGCTCCCCATGAAAGCCAAATTGAGATTCGGGTTGCCCACGTACAGTTGGTCATACCCAAACTGACGGGCAAACCTACTTGGAACATAGGGCTCCAGGTAGCAGGTATCCCCGCTTCTGTACAATAAATGTGAAGGCCGGATGCTGACCAGCCACTCAAAAACTCCCCGGCTCAGGGACGACTATCCCTCCCCCGCATCTTTGAACTCTTCCCCATAACCTGCACCCCGAATACGGGGAAAAAAGCGGAAGAGACTATAGACGTCATAGCGACGTACTAATTTACGGGCCTCAGCCACGTATTTCTTCTGCCATGAGCATCCTTCGAATCGGCGGAGGAGCGCCATTCGAACATCCTGCGGGGGATCTTCTCCAGCTTCGATTAGAGAAGGACAATGTAAGTTGAACCACGCCATCAAGTAAGTATATGGCAGACCTATTCTGGGGTTAGGTCCGTCGCGGGGCGAAATGGTCCCCTTTCCACGCTTCGTCGTTGGTGGCCTGTAAAAAGCCTCCGTCAATGCACGAAGGCCTCTCTGGATACAACACACCATGGCCGAAAGAAGTCCCAGAGGGCGACCATGAACCAGACGAACAGAGGGCAGCAAAACATTCGGATGAACGATGTCACCCGAAGAAGACGGCACCACGCACCTCTTCAGCCAGACTGTTAAGAAACCAGCCAGAAGTGCCTTCCGGGACATCGGCCTGCGAGCCTGATGATGGAAGCTTCGAAGAACATCACCCTGCTCATAGGGACCATCGTCTTCCTTCACAACTAGATCCCCTTGGGAGTGCTTTCACATCCGGTCAAAGATGACTTCATCAGCGACTCCATAGTGAGCCGCTTCAGGAGTATTCTCCATATCTGGGAACAAATAGTCTCCCCAGCTTTTCAAACTGCAGGAGGTTCCCTTATTGGCCCCATGCATACTGGAGCAAATATACAAGTGGCACATTAGCTCCCTGTAGGTCTCGAACAAGGCAGGCTCCTGCTTCTCCAGAAGAGCCAATTCTGCCTCGCACGGGAAATATTCTTCATAGGGAAGAGACCCAAAAGGCAGAGCAGAGACTTCCCACATTTCATGCAAGGCCATACCCAATTCGCCAACAGGGGTGAAGAAGGTCCCTGAAGCTGGGCAGTACAATTCAAAAATGGCGTAAAAGCACGCCACGTTTACCTCAATACCGTAGCAGGTCGCCCTGACGGCCTCGTAGAGGTTCAGCCTCCCCAAATCCTCCTCGAAATGAGCAAGAATGTAGGTAGTCAAATCCGCCCACCATGCCTTCAGAGGGTGAATCCAGCCTAGAGTCCTGAAGTCAGTAGCCGGATAGTTCCCATTGACCTTGAAGAATTGGTTGCCAAAGGTCAACGCCACTGCAGGATTTTCTCCCACTGGGATGTCTCGTGACACATTCCCAGGATGCAGGCCCATTATGCAATGAGGAGGCCCCGCTCTTGCAT
Organism: Agave tequilana; assembly: GCA_038442645.1. Lineage (NCBI taxonomy): Eukaryota > Viridiplantae > Streptophyta > Magnoliopsida > Asparagales > Asparagaceae > Agave > Agave tequilana. Next base: position 161,379 of record JAVJIF010006501.1, read on the forward strand.
AACCAGGAGATTGAAGCATCAATTTTCCTATGTGAATGGAGTCAGCACTCCGGCTCACATCCCATGCCATCTTCCGAGCCTGCGTCACGCACTGGAAGGAAGACAAAGAAAAATGACGCTTGTTGGACGGAAGGTAGAACCTCTCGCCTTCCAACTGGAAAATCCACAACCCTTCCCCTGCTAGTAGTTGGTGGTCAGGGTCTGGTGCGGCATCCCCGAACATGAAATCGGGCTTCCTATAAACTCGACGGTCAATGTCTTCAAGAGGAGCTGTGGTCAGGATACTCCTCGTGGTATATTGATCACCACTATGAATGAGCGTGTCCCGAGCGATGGAACTCCGCTCACTGAACAGAGAAGCCTGCCCTTGAAATTGCAAGCTCATATTGCCATCCGATCCCATGGTCATCCCGAACAGGTTGTTTGAGGGACCAGGAGTATAATGCACTGCAAGAACAAAGAGAAACTGTGATTAATTCATCAGCCGAAAGAGGACTAAAATCAGAACACAAAATTTGATAAGGCATAGCCTCGCCCTTTGAGCGAGACTGGTCTAACGATAGCTTCGTCCCGAAGCTTAGCTTCGCAGCTGCAGTGAAACCCCGCGTCACGAAGACAGGATGCAGGAAAACATCCAAGTGTTAGCTTCGCTTTGGAAGCTTAGCTTCGAACAACAGGATGTGAACCGCCTAAAGGTTAACTTCGCTTGGAAGCTTGAGGAAGGACTCTCCAGTTCTTGGATTCCCGATCAAGAAATCAAGGTAAAATCAGGGAATGGGACTCCCTAAAATCATGAGACCATGATTGTTCTCATGTTGGATTTATCCAAGGACAGCCAGGAATCGGCCTTAAAGGAGAGACGACAGTCTCTAATCAAAAGGGAAAGTTCCCTACCGGCGATTGGTCGTTCGATGACCGAGGAGGAGAAGGACCCTCCGCTGCAGAAGTTGCCACTTCTTTTCCCGCTCGTCTCTTGGGCGCCTTTGAAGAACTGTGGAAGTTCTTGAATTCTTGAAGAAGAAAGAGGAAGAAGGAGAGTCAAAAGTCTCTAAAAAATTTTCAAGTAAAGAGATCTACTCTTTCTCAGCCCGATAAGGCTTTTATAGGCCAATCAGCGCCTGAAACGATGCCTCGAAAACAGTACAGGCTGTCGTTTCAAATTAATTTGAAACGCCGACTAAAGCGCCTTCCCGAGAAGCGCTGATTCAGCCACCAAGGCTTAACCTCGCCAATGAGCCAAAGTGCGGACTTCGCACAAGTTCATCAAGAACTTCGCCAAAAAAATTGCCTTAGTCCACTAAAGGCACAGTTCGCTGACATGCCAGTTTCACGCGAAGCTCATTCAAAAAGGACCCTGTCCTTAACTCTGCACAAAGTTTAGCCCCGCTATGGCCAAATTCTCAATGAAGACAGATAAAAATCAGATGAGCAGAAGATAAACTTTCATTGATTTAAGAGTAAAGGTACATTGATATTACATCAAGGTTGTGTTTCATACAACAGATTCAGTTGCTCAGCAGGATCATTTGCGCAAAAGGCATACAAGTGGTTTTATCTGCTTTCAGACCAGACCAACTGGACACGAAAGGCCTTCCTCCTGCACAAGGCCGTAACCAGTTGTGCCACGAGGACACGGCCATAATTCTCCACAAAAATGGTGCACTTTGCCACCAGGAAGCTGGATCACCTTTGATGAAAATTGGCAATGAACTTATCGCCGCCAACAAGATCACCTATAATGAGAATTGGCAGTGATGTCAGTGATCTAACAGGTGTGACATCCGCCTCCCCGAAGTGGATCATCTCAGATAAGCGGCTACCAGCCTCGCCTCAGAACGAATCATCTCGTATAAGAGGCTGCCAATAGCCTCTGGGACACACATCAGCTGCCCCAAGTTGTTCCTCCTGCTTAAAAGTAAAGCTTCAACCGGGAAAGCATAAGGCAACTTTTCGGTCTCTTTCATCAAGACACAAGATCGGCGAACATAGCTCACTGCAATGCAAAATCAGAGCAAGTTAGCAGTTAAACACAAAAGATACTGCAAAAGCGCTAAAGCCGAATTCTTTGGAGCGAAGCAATTCGATTTCGATCGGAGCAGAGGATAAGCTTCGCTTGCACAGTGATGATGGGCTAGCTCAGCAAACGCCAAGTCCTAGTCTCGCCTATACGGTTAAGCCAGACTGATCCTATGGGACATAGTCTTAGCCTCACCTATATGGAAAGACTGGCTCAACCTTGAAGAGACTAAGTCCCAAGTTCTGCCTGTGTAGCGGACTTAACATGCAGTGATCTTTCTCTGTCCAAGTCAAGATGATAGCTTCGCTGGGAAGCTATGCTGAAATCCTTCTCCGCAGATCAGTTAAATGGAAAACAAGGGAAGCTAATCCCTGAAGCAGCCGCTAAAGCTGAATTATGGGAGATGAATTCCCTAAAATCGGTGAAGTCGTTGAATGATCAAGACTTACCGGTCCTTGGCCGGGTAATAACCAGAGTGGGCATTCTCACTAATTTAGAGATCTGAGTATCTCTCTCAACCAAGAGAAGAGAAGAAGAAGAGCAGATCGCTTCTCTTCAGAGGACCTCAAGTGTCCTATTTATAAGTCCCATGGCCTGAGCGCTGCCGCCTCAAGCGTGGAAGCACGAGCGCATTTAAGGCATTTACTGCGCCTTGAGAAAAGGACGGTTTCCCTTGGAACCGTGCAAAGGGAGAAACGTCTCCCTCATAAAGGCACTTATTGCGCCTTGAAGAAAGGGAATATCCTCCATTGGAAACGTGCAAATCGGAGAACATCTCCCTCGATCAGCGCGAAGAAAGGAGTAATCCTCCTCGTAACCGGCCCACGGCAGTTGGCCTCGGGAAAGCGACAGAAGTTCCAGAGCTAACTTATCTAGCTACGAAGCTACCCAGACGTGAGTCTACATGATTCTTCGGCGAATCTACATCCCAAAGCAGGATTCAAAGCGAAGCTGAACTCAACCATCATGGCGACGTTCATACTCCACACACCACCAATCAAAGCAGTTCAAAGTATTTCGAAGTCTGAGCCATTGCAGACTTTCGAAAACTTTGAAGGGGGTCTTGTTGACACTTAAAAAAGACAAGATTCTCATTGGTCCGAATAATGTCTAAACTTGTTGACATTTACAAAAGACAAGTGACAGACGAGCTAAAGACCAGTTTTCATCCATCTCTGAGGGACAAGGAAGCAACTTGGACTCCACTGATCCAGCAAGCAGATAGTGAACCCGGATTGTTTCTAAACAGACCTCAGCAGGTCTAAAATGCTAGCACTTAGCATTACTTGAGCCCAAAGGGATAGCCTCGCTTGAGAGGCTAATATCACCCGACTTCGCCTTGAAGCCATCCAAAGCCTCGCCAAGAAGCTAACTCGCAAACTTCGCCACAGGGGACTTCCAGCTCCGCCAAAGGGTTTCTTTCGGACTTCGCCAGAAGCTACCTCTAGCTCCGCTACGAGCTCAATGCGGACGACTCCGCTATTGGTTTGCTATGGTCAACCTTTGACCAATCAAATCTCCAGATGAGATCGGATCCAATCAGATCAAATCCAATTAAGATCAAATCAGAGATCAAATTTGGCAGTTGATTGTCACAATCTCTTGACTCTTCTAAAAACGAGTAAGAAGATAAGGGGAAATCCTCCAACGATATGGAAAGGATCAAGAAGATCAACCAACTTGCCAATTCTAGCTTCGCAGAAGCTGATCCTAGCCTCGCAGCAAGGCTACTTTCCAGATTCAAACAGATTCGATTCAATCTGTTTTTATATTTTCAAGGGACAATTATACCCCTGCTCTCCCTATAAATAGCCCGCCAGGGGTACAAGGAGAGAGGATCGATCGATCGGAGAGAGAGGACTCCACAAGCAGAGGCTTCTTCACGACGCACCGTGCGCTCTCGAATTCAGAGACCTTTTAGAGAATTGCTTTCTCTATCCAGGGTGTTGATACCCTAACATCGTCCTTCTTCTCAAGGAATCTCCGGAACCAGGCGAGAAGGAATTCCTTATTGAAGGCGATTTTGAGAAGTAGCAAGAGGGTTCTACCAACCTTCTGTTCTCTGATTCCCCGAACCAGGCGAGAAGGGAATCTCATCGCTCGCATCATCAAAGGGACAAAGTGGTCGCGCGCTGACCAGACTCCTATCGGCACATTTCTCCAGAATCTCTGAGGAGATCTACTTGTAATCTTTTTAAGAATACTTGTAATTTAGCTCCTCAAACTCTTTTTTGTAAGTTTTCCCCTTTGCAAATTATATGGAAAACAAAGGAAAAGTTAGCCTTGTTAGCTCTCGCGGTTCCTTCCTGTCTCTCTTGTTTTGCTGTCCTTTTGATTGCATCTCTTGATCTCCTCTCCTTTTAATTGCCTCTCTTGATCTCCTCCCCCTGAGCTTATTTTCAGATGAGCTATTTATAGGCTCTGGCGGGGTGTAACCGCCACTAGAATTTAGCCATGACTAATAACAGTCAGCTAGCCTCGCGTCGAGGGCTATTTTGAGCTTCGCGCGAGGCTATAACGCTCGCGCTAGGCTAAATGTGAGCTACATGCGAGGCTAGACAGGATCGCGCGAGCCTAAAAATGGCTTATTGACCCGGCCGTTCCACTGGACGTACGGTGAAGTAGGCAACCTCCCACTTAAAGTGGCATTAACCCCACTAACATAGTGGGGTTAACCCACTAAATATTAGGTCAAAGGTTTGACCTGGCCAGCCCTCTCGTAGAGGCGTAGAAAGCCTCACGCGAGGCTGGATGTAGCCTCGCACGAGGCTAGGTTTAGCTCCACACGTGGGGCTAAAAGCTCTTAAGCTGAGCTGTTACGGTTTCGGCGAAGTATTAAAATAGCCCTGTGCGGCTATATTGAGCTTCAGGCAAAGCTAGCACTTGGCTCGTTACTGAGCTTTGAAGGGTTCAAGGTGAAGCTAGATAATTTAGCCTCGGTGTGAGGCTAGCACCTTGAGCTCGCGCTAGGCTGAGTATTGAGCTGAGTCAACCAAAAAAAGCAATATTTTGCCTTTTGTCTGCTTCACTGGATCACCGGGGCATGAGCTTCTACTTTGTCCCTCGGAATGTGCTGAATTGATCATCAGCTTGTCCGCGATTTTTCTTTTATAGATGTCAATAAGTTGGACATCGTTCTAACCAATTGAAAAGTTATAAGGGAGTTTGTCTGTTTTAATGTGTCAACAAACCCCCATTCAAAGTTTTTATAAATCTGTAATGCGATGGTTCGAATTTTAAAATACTTTAAATTGCTTCGATTGATAATCAAAGATATGTGGGTGTGAGCTTCGCCTTGATGGTTAAGCTCAGCTTCGCTTTAAGGCTGAATTTTAGTCCTGCTTTTAGGCTGGAATAGTCTCGCCTTTGGGCTGAAATAGGATCGCCTCTGGGAGGAGCCTCGCCTCCGGGCTTCTTTAGGCAACCTCGCTTCAAAGCGAAGTTGGCTTGCCAGCGCCCTGTCAGTGCTAGCCTCGCATGCGCTTTGAGAATAGGCTCGCCTCTGGGAGGAGCCTTGCCTTTAGGTAAAAAACGTCACCTCTGGGGTAGCCTTGCTTCTGGAGTAGCCACTACTTCGGCCACTTTTAAGCAACTTCGCTCTCAAGGCGAAAGTGGCTTGTCAGTTTCAAGTCAGCGGTAGCCTCGCATGCACTGTTAGGGGGCGCTCCCTTTCCTGAGACCAAACAACCTCTTATGAGTTACGAGGGAGATTACTCCCTTTTTCGAGGCTTGCATAGCTTCTCATGTATTTACGAGGGAGATTACTCCCTTTCCCGAGGCTAAGCACTCAAATGCTTTAGCCTCGTCTGAGCTTCAAAATTTGAAGCAACAGCGGCGAGGTTAGGCCATAGGGCCTATAAATAAGACCTTTGTAGTCCTTTCCAGAGAATTATATTTTTTTCTTTAATGAGTCTTCCATAGAAACCTTATCTTCCCTCCTTGCTGCCTTTTGAAAACACCAGGGTCTTCACCCTCTTCATCTCTTCAAAACTGAGGTCTATGACATCTTTCCATTGTCTAGGCAAGAAGGCTGAGGCCCCTGAGGCAATTGAAACCTTCACCCATGTCGTTACCCGACCTACAGATAGTGAGTCTCGGCTGCTCAGAGACTCCGTCAATTAATTGGCGACTTTATAGAGTTTATCTCCCTTAATTTTAGCTTTACCAGCTATTTCAGGGATTGATTTCCCTTGATCTTTACCTTTGGTAAACTTGAAACCTAGGGATTTAGTTCTTTTGTTATCTCCCTCAATTTTAGCTTTACCAGCTATTTCAGGATTGATTTCCCCTGATCTTTACCTTTGGTAAACTTGAAACCTAGGGATTTAGTTCTTTCGAGCTTCCTGGCGAAGTTAGGACTTGCCTAATTAGGCGAAGACGTTCTTCTAGGCGAGGCTTATGCCTTGGTCTTTTTCAGGCGAGGCTAACCATGCCATATAGGCGAGGCTATGCCTTGACCTTCTCGAGATATGGCTAGCTTGCCATATAGGTGAGGCTATGCCTTGGCCTTTCTCTAAGTCTAGCTAGCCTTGCCATATAGGCGAGGTTATGCCTTATCTCTTTTAAGGCAAGTCAAGCCTCGCCATTTAGGCGAGACTAGGACTTAGCATTTTCTAGACCAGTTTAGCCTTGCCATACAGGCGAGGCCAGGACTTGACATTTTTAAGGTTAGTCCAGCCTTGCCGTTTAGATGAGGTTAAGACTTTGCCCTCTCTAGGCCAGCCTAGTCTTGCCATATAGGCGAGGCTAGGACTTGGCCTTTTTAAGGCTAGTCCAGCCTTATCGTTTAGGCGAGATTAGACTAGGTCTTTGCTAGGCCAGTCTAGCTTTGCCATATAGGTGAGGCTATCCTTGGCCTTTCTCAGGCGAGGTAACCTTGCCATATCGGCGAGGCTACCTTTGGCCTTTCTTCAAGGCATAAGTACTTTTCAAGCTCTCGAGCATTTCACCTCTGTATAATTAAAAGTTTAACCTCAAGGCAGAGTCAGTTCTACTTGTGGAGCGAGACTGGATCTGGATCAGCTCCATTCAGGGGGCGAGGCTCTGACTTAGCACTTTTCTTTTTACTCAATGCTAACCCACTTATATTTTTTTGTTTTAGAGTGCATTATACTTCTGATCCGTTGAGCAATCTCTTCAACTCGACGATGAAGGAGAACAGGAGTGTGCATCTTCATTTTCAAGTCTAGGCTTTAATTATCAGTAGTAAGAATATGTTGGAGCAGACGGCACTAAATCTAGGAGGAGGCCAATAGTTATTTATCCAAGATAACCCACTTAGGGGCCGTTTGTTTCGCGTAAAAGTCCGTAATTCGTAAATGGCTTATAACCCAGTTACAACTACGGCATTTGTTTGGACCGTAATTCGTAAAAGACTTACACAACCCATTTACCACTCATTTGCAACCCAATTACCAATCACTTACAGCCCAGTTACAGTTAAATTTGTGGTCATGCAAATTTGTATTATTTTTTTATGTTAATATTAAATTTTTTTAATATTTAGCATTTTTAATATTTATTTGCAATATTAAAACCTTTTAAATCATCAAATAGTTAATTTTGTGGTCAACTTTTTCACTTACGACTTACACATTACGACAACCAAACACTGTAAAACACAATACACTTTTCCACTTACAATTTTATATTACCAACCAAACACCATAAAGCTTATATGCATGTAACTCATTTACAACTGTAAAAGACTTTACCAATTACGACTTACGAATTACGGCCAGTTACGACAACTAAATAGGCCCTTAGTTGCAGACTTGTACTGTTGAGCTCAATGTATATGGGGAAATGTGTAATTTCCGCCAATATCTCGCCTTTGCTGGGTCTCTGCACAAGATATTTGAAGGTCACAGAAAATGGGGTGTTACCAGTAAGATCTTGAATCCTTCCTTCGCTAATCTTGTTCAAAGAAGTGACAGCGGCGAAGAACCCATACTCATTGGATGACTTTCTGTTGACAAAATCTTTCATTAAACGAAGGATTACGACCTTGTGAGGGGGACGTCTTTCGTGTCCAGTTGATCCGGTGGACTCAGAATGTATCACTGCATTTTGACTTTGATGGCTTCCCATATTTTGAAGAGTGAAAGTAGATTTATTATTCTGGATGTAGAGCAACAGTCGCTGCTTTTGAAGTAAAAATTGTATGAGAGACAATCTAGATGTATCATCAATGTATCTTCCTTTTTGAATCAATAAAATATTTTCCTTTGGCTTATTTGCTTGTCTCCATATCTTCCTCTGCTTGTCTCCATATCTTCCTCTGTGTGCTCATGTAATTACCTATAGGTAATATAAATCTCCCGTATAGGAGAACGTGGTAAACAAGTTCTTTTTCAAGAACTAAAAGGGGTGAAGATTCACCAAGTGAAATTTCTGAAGAAATTACAAATGTGACTGAAATTATTCAGAGATTGAGAACATGATAAAGTCAGTCAAATGTAAGAGTCCACTAGAGATTAAAAGATGGTAGATTTAGGAATCCATTAGGAATCACTAAATGCGAAAAGATTAAGTCTGGTGATCCATCAGTTCAGAGGTATAAACTGGACATAACTGATTAGAGATCGTTAGATATGAAATTTTGTCGACAAAGAAAGGTGAACTTTGGATACGGTTCAGAGGTGACGAACTGGACATAACTGATAAATTACCAAATAAGGAATGTTTACTATTCAGAGGTGGTAAACTGGACATAACGGTAAACGTAAAAGTAAGACTTGGCTATCGTCGGTTTAGAGTTGATTGACTGGACATGACCGATTGAGAAGCCACCAAGCTTGAAATTGTCATTCAGAGGTGACGAACTGGACATGATGACAAAATGAAGATGAACCCGATTTTAGGGACCCCTCTATTCAGAAGTGATAAACTGGACATGATAGACTAAGACACACTAAACTCCAAATCCGCTACCAGAGGCAGTCGTATTAACTTAGTAGCCAGCCCACTAGGGACTGCAAAGGTGAATTGGATCTGGGCACCCATCGGTTCAGAGGTAATATGGACATGACCAACTAAGAGACACCAGGCTCGCAATTCACTGTTCAGAGGTAGTCGTATTAACTTGACAGCAAGAACTCCCTAGCCCGGACGGGGGAAAGAAGAACAAAATTATGGACTCATTTGTTCAAAGGTGTTAAACTAGATATGACAGTTTAAGTACCATAAAAGAGGAGATCTAGGCATCTGTCTGTTCAGAGGTGATTGACTGGACATGACCGATTGGGAGTTACTAGACTTAAAAGTCCCGCTGTTCAGAGGTAGGAAACTGGACATAATGGTAAAAGAGTAGTCCCTACTGGACTGGAAGATGAGAGTTGGGTATTCGTCGGTTCAGAGTAACCGATTGAGAAACCATCAAGCTCAGGATTTCTACCGTTCAGAGGTGACAAGCTGGACATAACGGTAAAAGAAGTAGTTCCGCTAGGGGAAATAGGATTTGATTATGAATTCTGTGGGATAATTAGTATTTCCTTGAAAATCATTTAGAAAAAATTGTCAGAGGTATATTGTTAACGTGACAACTAGAAAAATCCATTGAGGACATGAAAAGGGAAATAACAGACTTCGAGGGGAGTCTACCAGAAACTCATTGTAGAGTTTGAAAATGAATCCCATAAGAGATTATATGTCAGAGGTAATTATTAACGTGACAAAAAGAACTCCGTGGGGACTCAGAGATAATCATTAGCTTGATAACCAAATCACTTGTTGGGGAATTTGAAAGAAGATTTTGTCAAAAGTGATCGTGACAACTTCTCTGCTTGGGGATTGTAAAAGCAACTTGTCAGAGGTGTGATATTAATTTGAGAAGGATTCATTTTTATTAGAGGTGTTTGAACATAACAGCAACTTGAGTGGATTTCGATCTGCTGGGGAATATATCAGAGTCTCACCATCAGAGGTTTAATGTTAACATGATAGGTTTAACTTGTGATTCATTTCATTGGGGAAATGAATATTGTTTTGTTGGTCTTACCATTCCATGGACAAAAATTGGTAAGAGATTTTGAAGGAGAATCAAATAGGATCAGGTCCCTTAAGATTTTTAGCAAACCCTCAGTTGTCAACGGATTTGGTATGCCTTTACCAACCACCGGTTGAGTTGGGCTAGCCATGCTATTCCCCTCAGCATGATGAGTTATCAAGAATTTCTATTGGACTTAAGAGCCAATATTTTTCTCTGTCCTTAGCCGTTTGAGGGCGTTGGATTTTGATAGTGACAAAAGCTAATACTCGCTAGCTTGCCTTTATTAGCCCAACTCTGTTGAGGATTGAACTGTGTTCTCATGCACCGTTCATCTTGACCAGCTTCTTATATGCCGACTAGAACTCTTAACCAGCTTCTTATGTGTTGATTAGTGCTTCAGTGATGTTTAATCGTCGATGCTATTCCCACCTGTCGTCGAATAGTTGTCAATCAATGAGAACTATTTTGCTCATGTTGAGCAGGAATATAGTCGTCTGCCATTGATCGATGAGGACTATTATGCTCGTGTTGAGCGGGAACATAGTTGACTGTTGTCGATCGGTGAGGACTATTATGCTCGTGTTGAGCAGGAATATACTCGTGTGTTGTCTATCAATGAGGACTATTATACTCGTGTTGAGCAGGAATATAGTCGTCTGTTGTCGATCGATGAAGACTATTATGCTCATGTTGAGCAGGAACATAGTTGACTGTCGTCAATCGATAGTTCTGTTGTAAGGGGAATATATCCAATCCAAGCATCATATATACTTGACCCAATGACCAGAGGTTTAATGTTAACATGATCATAACAAGTACTTATCTGATCAGAGGTGAGGTGTTAACGTGATCAAGGATAGTACTTTTTTAGGAATTTTTAACCGGCATCATGAGTGTGTCGCCGTCTGGAGTTGCTAGGCTATAAGCCCCATTTGAGTAGACTATTTCTATCACGAACAACCCTTCCCATTTGGATTGAAATTTGCTTTTGATTTTGTGTACATGGGAGTCTGACGGCTAAAACCAAGTCTCCTTTCTGGAATACCCTCCTTTAACTTTCTTATTGAAGGCTTTCGAGATCCGAGCTTGGTACAACTCAATGCGATGTTGAGCCTGTAGTCATTTCTCGTCTAGGGCATTGAGTTCTTGAAGGAGTAACCGATCGTTGTCTTCCTTAGTCATTTTGGTTGCTAAGGCGACTCGTAGCGATGACATCTGGATCTCTAGAGGTAGAATGCCTCGCACCCGTATACCAGAAAAAAAAGATGTGTTGCTTGCTGGGGCTCGGACCGTAGTTCTTTGGCCCAAAGACATTCACTGAGCTTCTCATTCCAATCTCGTTTGTTTGATGAAACGAATTGCTTGAGTAGCTTAAAAATTGTCTTGTTGAATGCTTTTACTAAACCATTAGCAGCAGGGTTATAAGTGGTTGAAGCCACATTCTGAATCCGGTACTTGTCGCAGAACTGATAGAATGATTGACTTGCGAATTGGGGATCATTGTCGTGAATGATCAGTCTGGAGACACTAAATCGGTGGATGGCATGATGACAGATGAAGTTAACCATGTTGGCAGTTTTAACCCCAGCGAGCGAGACAGCCTCTGCCAACTTTGAGAAGTAATCAGTTATTGTAAGGATGAATCAATGGCCTTTAGCTGACGGAGGACTGATTGGTCCTATCAATTCCCCAAGCATCGAATGGCCATGACGCAATAGTTGGGTGAAGTAGCTACGGAGGTTGATGTATGAAGTCTGCGTAGATTTGACTGACTTTACACCTTTGTGCATATTTGATTGCATCGGCTATCATGGTTGGCCAATAATAACCAAGTATGTGCAATCGATCCTTGAGTTTCAGACCTGATTGATGAGCCCCGCATATACCATCGTGTGCCTCTTTGATTACTTCTTGCGCTTCTGAATTAGATAAACAAGAAGTATACCATCATATGAACGCTGGTATAGCGTATTTACCAGTGCATCATAGTAAAATCGAGTAGACCTTCGTCAGACAGCCACTGCTTCCTTGGGGTCATCAGGTAATATGCCGTGTAGGGCATAGTCGATGATCGAAAATCGCCAGTCCCTTGGTTCGAAATTTGTTAAGGTTATATGAACTTCGCTAACCTCTAAACCGTACTTCGGGCAGAAGAGATGACGGGTGGCCACTATGAGATAGTAGCTTGTACTACGAGGTAAAACTAGTGTAGCTGCTATGCCTCTAGTGCATCTGTCTTTTGTATTTTGGAGGCGTGATACATGACTGATGTAGAAGCCTTCGAATGTATTCACCAATTGAATGGCTACATGATGATAAGGTACGGGGTCTTCATGGCGGACCTCATATTCACCCTTAACTTGGTTGATGATCAATGATCGGAGCGGAACCAGCAACTTGAAAACGTGTAAATTATGAAATCAATGAAAAGCTCGTATATGCTAATGTTCCCTCGATACTTCCGTTATAGCATTGGCTCAACGGGTCGAATCCACAGGGACGGGAGGCGATAGAAGCATTAACAGTTCTTATTCACGTCGGTTGTTAACAAGTTCTTCTTTATTTAAAAGAATAAGAAAAAGTAAATAAAAGAAAAGAAATCCAGAAGTAATAAGTGAGGAGAGGCGATGAAAGTGACAATGTGAAAATAAAAGAGAACTGGTTTGGAAAACAAAATAGAAAAGAAGATAAAACAAAAATGAACTAAGAAGTTGATAAAAACAATGAAGAAAATGATAAAAGAGTTTGAAATTAATTTTTAAATGAAGATAAAAGAAAACTCATGGCTACTAACTACTAATTACTCTACTAACCATGTTAACCTCTTAGTGAAGTTGCCTCACATGGATCCTTGGCCATCACTAATCCTTACCTTCAAGAGACGATACAGAGCATGGCCCATAAGATTGTTCTTCTACATTCAGACAATACATCCATACCACACAACAAGTTGCAAGCTACTATTAATTCATCAAAATCAGCTAGAAGTGAGCATGAAATAAAGAAGACATTGCAAGTTAGCAAGTTAGTGGGTTAGGTGTTAGAAATGTTAGAATGTTAGAATCCATCATCATGAGCAACAATGGCTCTTGTAAGAGCAAAGCCTTGTAGAAGCTACTAGATTCATGTGGATTATCAAGTAAGTGGTTAGATGGTTAGTAGTTAGATTGCTATGAAAAGAAGAAATTAGCCAAACATCATGTAAAAGATGGAAAAGATTACAATGGAGAAGAAAGGAGACAGCTTTACATAAATTGTCACCATTTATTACATCAATCTCTCTCTTTCTCTCTTTGAATCTCTCTGCCCAAATACATGACCTACAAAGAAATGAAAATACAAAAGAAAAGAAGAAGAACACTTACACTACCCTACACTAAAAGATAGAAAATCTAGCCTAAATCCAAATCTGCTTTCGTTTCAGGCCTCTGCAGGGATTTTTTATAGGCAAAAGGGGATTCTAGGAGACGAGACGGGGCCATGCTTGATCCCAACACATTGCCGCGGGTTTACGCAGCAAAACCAGGGACTTAGGTCCCTGGTTTTTGGCGAGCGATTCCTGTCGCTTCTAGGACCTTCTTGGTATATTCGGATTCTAGTAGTTTCGCTCGGATATTTGTCTGACGTGCGCAACAGTCTAGGTTTAATGCATCTTCTAGAAGCTCCCTTACTTGGCCTCCAAGAAATCCGGATTTAATTACCTGAAAATGGGTTTAATTAAGCTCTTATTACCCATTTGCCCTCCTTGTCTTGATTATCTACAAGAGAGACCAAAACACAGTTTAGACCGACATTTTATTCATAAATCGGCAGGGAATGCAATATAATAATGCAGAACTGTAGACTATTCACACCCCTACACTTATCTTTTGCTCGTCCCGAAGAAAACAAGAAAAGAAAAACTATACTACAAGTGTTATTACACCACTTTCGCAGGTGACGCGATTGCACTGAGCGTGTGCAACAAGCCGTTAAACCTCTAGGTTACCCCTAGAGGAGGAGTTTAGTCTCCTGAGGGCTTTCAGCGGATTGCACCCACAAAATCTATAAAGAAAGGAGACAAATGTTAGTATTTTGAAAATGTATTTTGAAATAGAGACAAGTTTACGAAATATTTTTGCAAAAATATAAGTGATCTAAGGTCATAAGTTCATCAAAAATCATTCTTTCTTAAACTTAATCTATATGCAAGATCTTGTCTTCAATTAAGGCAAGAATTCAAAATTAAATTGAATATTTTATCCTTCATAAAACCTAGATAATCTGCACTTTGTGATAGTGAAAATTTTTGAGATTTCAACTCTAACCATCAAGCCATTTATTTTTATATATTTTTCTCTCATTTTTTTCTTCCCTTAGTTTTCTTAGGCTTTCTAATTCACCCGGGTAGTGAGTCTATAACCGATGACTCCCAGACCAGACGGTCTTAAGGCACCAGATGAGAAATATCCCTCGGGTTTAAGGACTCGATTAAACAAGACCACAAAACTAAGAGGGATTATTTGTTTCTTATTACCACCTTTAAGCATGAATAATCATGCTTCTTGAGGCATAATTATCCAGCTTAATAAGTGATTTTTTTTGTATATAATATATATATATTCTTTTTATGACATTTTAGGTCTTTGTTTCCATCCCAAAATTGTGGTTCTGTAAAGTGCAAACTATCTAAGGCAAAAAATTCAAGATAAAATTATCTCTCCAATTTATCTTACTTAACCTATAATCTTAAACAAGATCCATTATTTCGACTAGGTTTAAAATGTCATAATTAAGGCTACCTTAATTTCTAAGGTCATCTTATTTTTTTAAAAAATAGATCAAAACATTGTCTCTTGCTTTAAAAAGTTTTTAAAGAAAGAAAAATCCTATACAAAAATGGAAGATTTCTAAAAGTATCCTAAAAGAAGTGTAAAAGAAAGAAAATCTAAAAACTCTACGCTAGTAAACCCTCTCTCACACTCATCTCATGCATTGTTCTCAATGCATCGTGAATACACACACACACACACACACATATGAAACAAATAGAGAGGGAAGGAAAAATCACCTCAAGGTGGTAGTTTCGGTGGTGGTCTAATTGGTCCACGAAACGCGGCCCAATCCAATTGGCGTGGAGTCCAGAGGAACCCACCAGAGACCTCTATAATACAACCCATTATTATGATGTATATATTTATGATTTTTATTATGAATTTTACCCCATCTAATTTTCAAATTTTAAAAATAATTTCAGAGTCATTATTATTAACACCCTTGTCCCAAAATGGAGTGTGAAAAGATGAAATGATTAATTTGGACTCAAGAAGCACAGGAACTAATATCGACTCAGAAAAGTGACTTAAGTTGAGTAAAGACTCAGGAGTCGAGATTGATTCAGAAAGTGGGTCCAAATCAAGAAATTGAAATTTTAATCCACATTCATTTCCCCATAACAGAATGTGACCCTCTGAGATTGGTGATTCAAGTTCAAGAATGACAGGTATGAGAACCAAAACTAACTCTAAAATGTTGCTCAAATTGGTAGCGAAATAGGGGTCAATATTGATTCAGGAATTTGAACTGGATCACAAATTTGAGGATCAAAGTCACAGTCCTTATTGAGTTCGATTTTATAAAAATGAGAACTTGCTAATATATCAATGGGACATTCAAAAGTATGAAATTGGTCAAGTTCAATTTGTTGATCATAAAAGATTGGTGATTCAATTTCACGATGAATTGACACAGGATCCAATGTTGACTCGGGAAAAATCCTAAAATCAGGTAAAAACACCTCAGTCATTATGGAATCAAACAGTGAAACTGAATTACCAAGTTGAAGTTCAGGATCATATTTATGCTTAAGTTCAATATCAGGAAAAGGATAACTTGCCAAAATGTTAATGGGATTGTCAACATTTGAAGTTTGGACAAGTTCAGATGGGTGTGCTGAAATTGAATCTTGGTTTATAGATTAACAAGAGTCCTGGGTCAGATCAATAGACTTAGAGATATCTAAATTGGTCATAGGTTGATAAGATAGAATTTTCTCATTCCTATAAATGCTAACCAATTGACTTAATTGTGTTTCCAACCTATTGATAGACTGGGCAGAAGATTTTTGAAATTGTAGCGCGGACTCCTACAAGATTTCTATACTCTTTTCTAAATGTGATGTTTCTTCAAGTGGATGCTCTAGAATGGGAGTGTAGGAATCTTGGTTTCCAAAACAACAAGAGTCATGGGTCAAATTGATAGAGTTAGAGATATTTAGATTGGTCAAAGGTTGATAAGAGAGAGTTTCCTCATTCCTATAAATGTTGAGTAATTGACTCAATTGTGTTCCCAACCTATCAATAGACTGAGAAGAAGATTTTTGAAATTGTAACGCAGACTCCTGCAAGATTTCTATACTCTTTTCTAGATGTAATTTTTTTCAAGTGAAAGGTCCAGAAAGGAAGTATAAGAATCTTGATTTTAAAAAGATAGTGAAAATTGTGAGTCCAACATATTTTGAGATTGAAGCTCAGACTCATGAAAGCAGTCCATACTCATTTTCATGGTAGACGGTTGGTTGTTCTGAATAGGTGAAACTGAGTATGAATCATGAAAATATTATGAAATTGGTGAATTGAGCTTCTTTTGTTGGGACTTAAGCATGGCTTGTACAGCTTCTATACTCTTTTCTAACTCAGAATTTTCTTCAATGGGTGGTCCAGAAAAAGGAGTATAGGAAGCAAAATTAGGGAATGGAGATTGTGAAAATTGTGAAAATTGTGGACAAGGTGGTGGAAAATTGGACTAAGGGGAGGTGAATCCCCATTGACTCTGTGACGAGTTGAAATTATTTTTGAAATTATAGTCATAAGATTGGGGGTATGGGTTGTATTGATTTGGATAAGTCCAACCCGGTGTATTTGGTTGGTTCATATTGTAAAAAATCGGGTTGAAATTATCTGAAACAAATGGGGTCGGTGTGAAATATGAAATCATATTAGGATTGAAAGAATTGTTATTGTTGAATTCCATTTCACAAACAATCACAAATAAAAAGAAAAAGAAAACAACAAACAAAAAGAAATAAAAAGTCAAAACCAAGCCTATTCTAAGGTTGGCCTAGACCTAGACGGCTCCTAACTGGTCGATTACCCGAGGGAGGTTGCTTGAATCTGACCACAAGCTAATCGGCCAGGTAGGGGCAAAATACGGTGGGAGGTATCTGTGCGTAAGCAACGGGCCGTAATTACACCAAACCACGGTATTTTCAAGGCGTAACCTCTTAATCCCCAACCTTAGACACTGATTTCACAAGAGTAATATTCAAAACAAGTTCCACCCTCGATCAATCTCTTAATGAGTCTGAGATATCCCTAGGGGCCAACGTCTATCAATTTTTATTAGGGTTTGGGTTTGTGAGTAGGGAGGTGGTTTTTGGGCTAAGGAAGAGTGATGAAATTCCCACCTTATCTTGTATGGGTTTTACCCTTAATTTCAATTCGTATAAGTGGTGTAATATAGACAAAAAGATAACACAAAGTGAATAAATCACCCACGTATTTGTCCTATACTATATGCAATGCCATATGTACACCTAAGTCCAGATCACAACAACAGAACAAAATACAGTATATTGGAATTGAATTTGACACGTGCCTAAATGCAAATGTCGAAACCGTTTAAAAGCGTCCAATTACCGTATTTTAGTTCTTTAATTATTGCAATATGTAGGCAATTAAAACAGGAAAGTAATAGTACAAATCAACTAGCTATTACAATGAACACAGTCCAGCACAACAAGATACACAATTATCACAAAATCGCCGCGTTTCCGCGACAAAACTCGCATTTGTGCGGCTTTTCTTTAGAAGCTGGGTCCCTGCTTTCTAGACTAGGGAGATGCAAAACTAGTATTTGTTCTGCAATGTTAAGCTCCTATAAAGATTATCCTGCACATCAAAAACAGAGAAGAAAATGTTAACAAAAATGTGAGATCAAAACCAATCCCACCCCTCGCAACGGCACTAAAAATTTGATCGGGTCAGAACGAGCACTTGAAAACGTGTAAATTATGAAATCAATGAAAAGCTCGTATGTGCTAATGTTCCCTCGATACTTCCGTTATAGCATTGGCTCAACGGGTCGAATCCACAGGGACGGGAGGCAATAGAAGAATTAACAGTTCTTATTCATGTTGGTTGTTAACAAGTTCTTCTTTATTTAAAAGAATAAGAAAAAGTAAATAAAAGAAAAAAATCCAGAAGTGATAGGTGAGGAGAGGCGAAGAAAGCGGCGATGTGAAAATAAAAGAGAACTGGTTTGGAAAATAAAATAGAAAGAAGATAAAATAAAGATGAACTAAGAAGTTGAAAAAAACAATGAAGAAAATGATAAAAGAGTTTGAAATTGATTTTTAAAAGAAGATAAAAGAAAACTCATGGCTACTAACTACTAATTGCTCCACTAACCATGCTAACCTCTTAGTGATAGTTGCCTCACATGGATCCTTGGCCATCACTAATCCTTGGCTTCAAGAGACAATATAGAGCATGGCCCATAAGATTGTTCTTCTACATTCAAACAATACATCCATATCACACAACATGTTGCAAGGTACTATTTGTTGGCCTAGAGGCCTTCCACTCTAGTTTTGATGATGATTAACTCATGTAATAGTTTACTAATAATCTTGTGATATTAAGTTTCAAATATTTAACTAAGATATTAGTAGGTGATTAGCTTCAACAAAGGTGTTTTGGAGCTTTCACATGGTGATTCAAGAGCCCGAACATCAAAGTTCATATCTAGCACTCGTTGGAGTCAAGCTCGGTGGATCACGTTTGGATCGAGTCGACTTGGAGACGGTGCTCTACAAGAAGATCTCAGTTTGTTTTAAGAATAGTTAGTTTAGATCCATGTTAAAGATTAGATAGTGTGATATGCTCAAGTTCACAACCCACACACGTTTCATGTTTATTGGTTTTCGGTTTTTAGTTTAACCGATCTTGGTTTTCATGAATAGACAGAATCAAAACAAGTTTACATGGTTTAATATATATTAGATTTGTTCTATATACATCTATGTTTCAACTAGTTAAACAAACTTAGCTTGATAGTCTATTTCATGAGTTTGGAGTTTTGGTATCTTAACAAAACTTATTTTCGGATTTAATGTCAAAAATATTGATATATATATCTTTCATGTATATTAGATTATATCCATATACAACATGCTTCAAAGTTGTTTCAATATCATGTTTTTATATTTGGATGAGTTTGGACAAAACGATTTTCCATTTCAAAAATCCTCGTTTTGAAAAATACGGATTTTGGTTTTCGGCAAAATTTCTAATTTTACAAAAATAGTTCAAAATATTTGTAACATGGTTTGATTTTACTCAAACATGTTTGTATATCAAAGTATTATACTGAAACTATTTTGTGAATTTTTAGAGATTTTATGGGATTTATTTGATAATTAAAAACCCAATTTTCAAGTTCTGAAATTTGCCCTGCCAAGCCCTGGCAGTCGACCGGGACGGTCGACCGGACCAGTCGACGACGTACACAAGGACGTGCACGCAGGCCAGCTTGTTTGGCCGGTCGACCGAGCGGGTCGACCGACTGAAGTCAACCCACTCTCGGGTTGGCCCGGTCGACCGGCCAGAGAGCCGTTGCTCTCTGGTTCTGGGTACGGTCGACCGGGCGGTTGACCGGCAGGCTCAACGGTCAGAATTTGACCGTTGGCCGGTCGACCGACCGGTCGACCGGAAGGTCATTTTTGACCTTTCTGCCAGCCAACGGGCAGATTTTGTTTGGGCCTTCAAATACCCCATTTGAGAGATGTTTCTAAACAAGTTTTTAGAACAAAAATTTTCTACTTCTCTAATATTTAAACAGCAAGTTTTCAAAAGAGTTTTGAGTTCAAAGGATCTATCTTCATTTGTTTTAAAGTGTTGGAAAATTCAAAGAAAAAAAGAGTATTTGGGATTGGTTTTTGATCTCTATTTCAATATCTATCTTGTGATTTTCCAAGTATTTTTCTTTGTTGTTTTCATTTCCAAACACTTTATTTTCTCACTTGAGCTTATCATATCTATCTATCTATTAGGATCTTGATTTGTGAGAAAATTAGTTTGTGGTTGTGGAAACCACCAAGTTGTAAACCCTCCATATTTGTGATATCCCTCTTGTGTAGAGGTTGATTATTGGAGCGGTGACTTTATGCCCTATCCCTCTAGTGAGAGGTTGATTGGTTGTTTGGCTTTGTGCCCATGCCTCAAGTGTGAGGTGATTGTGTTTGTTAAGAGAGGAGTTGGTACTCCCTGTTATTGTATTGCCCCAAATCCTCATTGGAGGTTTCCCTGTGTGGGAAGTCCTGTGTGGACTGGACAAGTAGTAGAAATCCTTCTGTGTGAAGGCGGGGACGTAGAGCTGAGTGCTCGAACCTCGAAACAAATCTCGGTGTTTGCATTTGATTCATTGACTCTAACTCTCTCTCTCTCTCTTTTATATTGTGCCTTGCATTGATTAATATTGTCATATCATACTTATATGCTTGGTTGTGATTGTTTGTGTGCCTCACTTGTGTTTAACCACGAGAGCTTCATATAGCACCTCAACTCTTATTCAGAGGAATCAAGAGGAGTTAGTCCAGAGCCTTCACCGGGAATTCGGCTACACTCGTTGGTTACACTAAGTGTGTTGTAATTAAGTTTTAATATCCGCATTATTGTTCATAGATTAGCCGTACGCCTATTCACCTCCCATCTAGGTGTACTTACAATTGGTATCATCATTCAAGGCTTGAGATTGCTTTGCAAGAAAGGGATGAGATTTCAAGTGAACGTGACTCACTTAAATCCCAACTTGATCTTGCCCTAAATGAAAACAAGATTTTGAAAAATAAAAATGATTTTAATGATATTTTGAAGCAAAATGAAAACTTGTCTTTAAAACTTGATTTTGTTGTAAAAGAAAATGAATCTTTAAAAATGAAAATTGTTTCTATTTCAAAGGAATTGGATTTGATGTCTAATGAAAATGTTTCTTTGAAAAATGATTTAGATTCTCATGTTTGCCATGCTAGTGTAGCTTCACATTTTAGCTCACTTATTGCATGCACCTCTTCTTTTATAATTGAAAATGATATATTTATGCTTAAGAAGAGTGTTGATTGTTTGGGCTCCACTTTGAGCCAATGTACTTTGAACCACTCACGATTGGAATCTATGTTTCGAAAGAAACAAGTTCCTCTTATGCATGCACACAAACCACGGCATACACATGCTTCCCACGTTCACTCTCATAATACGATGTATGCTCATGTGTACACTTGTACACATTGTGGACGTAAGGGCCACCTTGCTAAATTTTGCTATGATAAGATACATGATGTAAATTTAGCAACTAAATTTGTTTGGGTTAGGAAAGGAGCTAAACCCCATGGACCCAAAAGAGTGTGGGTACAAAAATCCACCCCTATGCTATTTGATGTAGGTGTGGGCTCTCACATGACGTGAGAGTGATGGTGCCTTGAGGTGGATGCGTTCCGAGCTTAAAGATGACTATTTGGATGCATCACTTTCAAGGGAAGCTTGGTGGGAAGACCACCTTGTTTTGGAGACATGGAGAGTTGCCCTCATGATTTTGGTAACTATCTCTTGCTCCTTATTTATGTTTGCATACTTTTAGATCATTCATTTATAGCATGTCTTGTTTTAATGTTCATTATGTCATATGCCATGTTTATTAGTCCTATGAATGCATGATTTGTATTTGAGATCATCCATGTTAGTATGGATTTATACTTTTGTGTTCTCACATTTGTTTTACTATTGTGTATATCATAGATCTAATGCATATGCATTTACATAATGATCATATGTATGTTTATAAGTTTTGTTTGATTTCTATGCTTCATGTTCTGATTACATGTTTAGATGTTAGTTTTCATTAAAACTTGGATATATACTTGTACAACTAGTGAGCCACAAATAGATTATTATGTGTTTGTACTTGAATACTCATTTGTACTTATTAGATGTACTAGTATAGCCTAGTTTTGATGATTCATACACTTGTATTCTATTTTGGACATGTTTTCATGTGTATGTTTAACTTCATGTATATGTCTATTTTGTCTAAACTATAGTTATACATATACATCCTTGAGCCACTTGCCTTCATACATATACTTTTGTGGACTCATTCGTGTTTTGGATATGTATGTATACTCTAGTTTGTACAAAACATAAATATACCTTGAAGGATTTCTAGTGTTGATGATTTTCATGTTTTTAAGGAATTTTGAGCTTGATTGCCTCTTTTCATGATGATGTGTTTCACATAACTCTTATACACTCACTTTACTTATTGTTTTCTCATGATTTTATTTTCATGAGTATGATATAGCCTTTAAAGATTTTGAGTATTTAGTGATCATGTGATTTACATGTTTTTCATGGAATATATTTTGTTTTATTCCTTACTTGAAGGATTTCGTGCTAGTTTACAATTTCTTATAACAAGTTCATATTCTTCATTATGGTAGAGCTTTTCAATATACTATATTTTCAAACTTATTTTTGAAAACCCTACTCATTCAAGGGCGATTGGTTGGGCGACCATACCTTGTATGCTTATTATTGAAAATCCTTTTAAACAAGTGCATGAAATGGGTGGTAGGAAGTATGAGTTATACACTTGATCGTATTATGTTTCAATTGGTATCATTGGATCTTTTCAATTGATATCACTATTGACATTCTTTTTGTATACTCGTATATGTTTTATATATGTATGTTTACACTTCAAATAATATCAATTTCGATTGGTATTCAATTTTTCATATATATATATGTTTTATTTGTGCTTACTATATCTCTATATCTTTGAGCACAAATTTTAGTTATGCTAAGCTTGATTTCTTAAATGACTATTATATTTCAATTGATTATGTTTCAATTGGCATCTTATACAAGCTTATGCATCATTTTGTTTGGTATTTCATAAAGGGGGAGAAAATTCATATTTCACCATTTAATTGGTTTTGTTTACCTTTAGTATTTTACTCCCACACTTTATGTTGAAAAATGATTGAAAAATGATATTGATTTTTTTTGGTATCATATGCTCCTAATGAAAAATTACTTTCAATTGGTACTAATATTTACAATTGATATCAAGATTACCTATATATTTACATCATTCAATTGATATCAAAATTTTTGGTTGAATTCTTCAACATGTTTTATTTACTTTCAATTGGTATAATATAGATATATTTATTTAAATTTATATAAAAACATTTGTTTTATGTACCTTCAATTGGTATGTTTATTTATTTTTAAATTGATATCATGATGAACTAAATTGATATATTTTTTTCAATTGGTATCAAAATGTTTTGATTTGATTTCGCCCCTTATTAATATTTTTTTGTTTAAGACAAAAAGGGGGAGAACATTGTTTTATTGTTTTCTTTGACCCCTTTGTTGATGATTGACAAAAAGGAGAAGAAGTATTTGAGTTTATATGCATGTTTATTATTTATTTGTAGGTTTATATCAAAGTTTGTTTCATATTGGTATCAAGAGAGTTTGTTTTATGTTTTAATATTTTGTTGATATTGATATCAAGAGCATGGATAATCATGCTTTGTTGTTTTGTTTTATTGATATCAAGAACTTTTATTAAAATTTTTATGTTGGTATCAAGAACTTTTATTGATTATCTTTCAATTGGTATCAAGAATTTTTATTGATTGGTATCAAGAGTTTTTATTACTTTTATTGATAAAGTTTCAATTAAAATTTTTATTGGTATCAAGAGTAATATTTTAAGTTTATATTTTCAATTGATACTTAAGAAAGTTTATTTTAAACAAAAGGAAAGGAATTATTTAAAAGTTTGGTATCAAGAGCATGTTTATTTCATTATGCATGTTTATGCATATTCATGTTTAATATTCATTGCATATCTTATAGTTTATTGTTATGCATGAGTTAAGGGGAGCTTCTTTGAAGCTTAACTTTAATCCATGCATATATAACTCCATGAGTTTTGTCATCATCAAAAAGGGGGAGATTGTTGGCCAGAGGCCTCCACTCTAGTTTTGATGATGATTAACTCATGTAGTTATAGTTTACTAATAATCTTGTGATATTTAGTTTCAGATATTTAACTAAGATATTAGTAGGTGATTAACTTCACAAAAGGTGTTTTGGAGCTTTCACATGGTGATTCAAGAGCCCGAGCGTCAAAGTTCATATCTAGCACTCGTTGGAGTCAAGCTTGGTGGATCACGTTTGGATCGAGTCGACTTGGAGACGGCGCTCTACAAGAAGATCTCGGTTAGTTTTAAGAATAGTTAGTTTAGATCCATTGTTAAAGATTAGATATTGTGATATGCTCAAGTTCACAACATACACACGTTTCATGTTTATTGGTTTTCGGTTTTTAGTTTAACCGATCTTTGTTTTCATGAATAGATAGAATCAAAACAAGTTTACATGATCTAATGTATATTAGATTTATTCTATATACATCTATGCTTCAACTAGTTAAACAAACTTAGTTTGATAGTCTATTTCATGAGTTTAGAGTTTTGGTATTTTAACAAAAACTTATTTTCGGATTTAATGCCAAAATATTGATATATATATCTTTCATGTATATTGGATTATATCCATATACAACATGCTTCAAAGTTGTTTCAATATCATGTTTTGTATTTGGATGAGTTTTGAACAAAACGATTTTCCATTTCAAAAATCCTAGTTTTGGAAAATACGAATTTTGGTTTTCGACAAAATTTCTAAGTTACAAAAATAGTTCAAAATGTTTATAACATGGTTTGATTTTACTCAAACATGTTTGTATATCAAAGTATTATACTGAAACTATTTTTGTGGATTTTTAGAGATTTTATGGGATTTATTTGATAATTAAAAACCAGTTTTCAAGTTCTAAAATTTGCCCTGCCAGGCCCTGGCGGTCGACCGGGACGGTCGACCGGACCAGTGGTCGGTCGACCGGACCGGTCGACCGACGTGCACAAGGACGTGCACGCAGGCCAGCTTGTTTGGCCGGTCGACCAAGCGGTCGACCGACTGAAGTCAACCCTCTCTCGGGTTGACCCGGTCGACCGGGCGGTCGACGGGCAGAGAGCCGTTGCTCTCTGGTTCTGGGCGCGATCGACTGGGCAGTCGACCGGCAGGCTCAACGGTCAGAAATTTGACCGTTGGCCGGACGACCGGAAGGTCATATTTGACCTTTCTGCCAGCCAACGGGCAGTCAGATTTTGTTTGGGCCTTTAAATACCCCATTTGAGAGATGTTTCTAAACAAGTTTTGAGAGCAAAAATTTCCTACTTCTCTAGTGTTTAAACAGCAAGTTTTCAAAAGAGTTTTGGGTTCAAAAGATCTATCTTCATTTGTTTTAAAGTGTTGAAAAATTCAAAGAAAAAGAGAGTATTGGGAATTGGTTTTTGATCTCTATTTCAATATCTATCTTGTGATTTTCCAAGTGTTTTTCTTTGTTGTTTTCATTTCCAAACACTTTATTTTCTCACTTGAGCTTATCATATCTATTTATCTATTAGGATCTTGATTTGTGAGAAAATTAGTTTGTGGTTGTGAAAACCACCAAGTTGTAAACCCTCCTTATTTGTATATCCCTCTTGTGTAAAGGTTGATTATTGGAGTGGTGGCTTTTTGCCCTGTCCCTCTAGTGAGAGGTTGTTTGGTTGTTTGGCTTTGTGCCCATCCCTCAAGTGTGAGGTGATTGTGTTTGTTAAGAGAGGAGTTGTGTACTCCCTGTTATTGTATTGCCTCAAATCCCCATTGGAGGTTTCCTGTGTGGGGAAGTCCTGTGTGGACAAGTTAGTGAAAATCCTTCTGTGTGAAGGCGGGGACGTAGAGCGGGTGCTCGAACCTCGAAACAAATCTCGATGTTTGTGTTTGATCCATTGACTCTAACTCTCTCTCTCTCTCTCTTTTATATGTGCTTGCATTGATTAATATTGTCATATCATACTTATATGCTTGGTTGTGATTGTTTGTGTGCCTCACTAGTGTTTAACCATGAGAGCTTCATATAACACTCAACTCTTATTCAGAGGAATCAAGAGGAGTTAGTCCAGAGCATTCACCGGGAATTCGGCTACACTCGTTGGTTACACTAAGTGTGTTGCAATTAAGTTTTAATTTTCGCATTATTGTTCATAGATTAGCCGTACTCCTATTCACCCCCTCTAGGTGTACTTACACTATTAATTCATCAAAACTGGTTAGAGGTGAGCATGAAATAAAGAAGACATTGCAAGTTAACAAGTTAGTGGGTTAGGTGCTAGAAATGTTAGAATGTTAGAATCCATCATCATGAGCCATCAATGACTCTTACAAGTGCAAGGCCTTGTAGAGGCTACTAGATTCATGTGGATTATCAAGTAAGTGATTAGATGGTTAGTGGTTAGTAGTTATTACCATGAGAAGAAGAAATTAGCCAAACATCATGTAAAAGATGGAGAAGATAATAATAGACAAGAAAGGAGACACCTTTACATAGATTGTCACCATCTATTATATCAATCTCTCTCTTTCTCTCTCTGAATCTCTCTACCCTAATACATGATCTACAAAGAAATGAAAATACAAAAGAAAAGAAGAACACCTATACTACCCTACACTAAAAGATAAAAAAAACCTAGCCTAA
The DNA here is from genome assembly GCA_038442645.1 of Agave tequilana. Lineage (NCBI taxonomy): Eukaryota > Viridiplantae > Streptophyta > Magnoliopsida > Asparagales > Asparagaceae > Agave > Agave tequilana. The sequence continues at coordinate 188,081 of JAVJIF010006501.1, forward strand.
ATCCAAATCTGCTTTCGTTTCAGGCTTCTGCAGGAGTTTTTAATAGGCAAAAGGGATTATAGAAGATGAGACGGGGCCGCGCGTCGAAGATCGACGCGTGGCCCACCACATTGCCGCAGAAACGCGGCTATTGCCGCGTTTTTCGTGGCCATTGGCGAGCGATTCCCGTCGCTTCTAGGACCTTCTTGGTATATTCGGATTCTGGTATTTTCGCCCGGAAATTCGTTTGACGTGCGTAAGGGTCTAGGTTCAATGCATTTTCTAGAAGCTCCCTTACTTGGCCTCCAAGAAATCCGGATTTAATTACCAAAAAATGGGTTTAATTAAGCTATTATTACCCTTTTTCTTCCTTGTCTTGATTATCTGCAAGAGAGACCAAAACACGGTTTAAACCGACATTTATTCATAAATCGGTAGGGAATGCGATATAATAATGCAGAACTGTAGACTAATCAATCAACTTGGAATCGCCATAAGCTTCAAGATATTGTACCCGCATCTGTTAAGCGAGGTGGAGGCCAATGAGCAAAGCATTGTACTCAGCTACATTGTTAGAATAAGGCTCCTTTAATGAGAATGCACGAGAGAGGACGTGATTCCCATGTGAGATAAATACCTCCCTACTCCAGCAACGATCTTGCCTTTTAGTCCGGTTCTTGATGCGCCATCAAAAAACAATTACCATACATCATCGCTTGAACTTATATTGGCTTCGATAACTTCATTCGGAATATTTTCATATAGTTTTGAAGATTCTGAAACTGGGTGAGCTGCTAGGAAGTCCGTGAGAGCCTGACCTTTAATGGGCTTCTGGGTACGAAGGTCATATCATATTGGGATAATAGTATGGCCCAATTAGCTAATCTGGAGTTCAAGGAAATTGGCTTTGTCATAAGAATCCGAAGAGGATTGACTCTTGAGATGACATGAATAGTCTGCCCGACCAAGTAATGCTGCATCTTCTGGATGGCAAAGACAAGAGCGAGATACTCCTTTTTCACTGGGTTGTAGTGACTTTTCGCGCCAATCAAGATTCTATTGAGATAATAGATGGCCTGTTCGACGCCTTCATCATTCTTCTGTGTGAGCAGAGCACCTAAAGAATGGTCCATGACCCTTACATATTAGTAAGAATGATTTTTTCGCAACAAGAGATACTAGGACTGGAGGCTTAGTGAGGTATATTTTGATATCCTCAAACGCATTTTGACAAGCATCATCCCAGAAAAGATACATCTTTCTTCATTAGACACGTGAATGGTTGACAGCGACCCGACGGGTTTACAATAAACCTTTAGATGTAAGCCAACCTACCTTGAAGACCTCAGAATTTTTTAGATTCTTTGGAGGCTGTATGTCCTGAATCGCTTTGATCTTGTCCGGGTCAAGATGAATTCTTTGGATGTGACAATGAATCCCAGGAACTTGCCACTTGAAACTCCCAAGAAAGACTTTGTCGGGTCGGGTTCATTTTTAGCTAGTGAACCGCATGAGATCAAACATTGTTCTCAAATCGTGGAGATGGTTGTTCTTGTCGCGACTTTTGATTGCAATGTCGTCAACAAACACTTTACTGTCTTTTGCAAGTGATCACGGAAGATTGTGCTCATTGCACATTGATAGGTGGCACCTATGTTCCTTAAGCCAAATAGCATAACCGTATAGGAAAACACACCCAACGGTGTTCAGAATGTTGTATGCTTTTCATCATCCGAGTACATTTTGAATTTAATTGTACCCTGAGAAGCCATCCATAAATGACATCCTTTCGAAATCACACGTATTATCAATCATAACATCCGTGCCGGGTAACAAAAATTCATCTTTAGGATAGGCTATATTAAGATCACGAAAGTCAATACAGACTCGGATCTTTTGTTCTTTTTAAGGACGGGTACAATGTTAGCAAACCAATCTGAGTGTTGTTCCTCTCGAATGAAGACACATTCGATGAGTTTCTGAACCTCGGCTTCAATTGCCTCCATGATATCACGTCAGAACCGTCGTTGTTTTGTTTGACTGGCTTAGCATCCGGCTTGATGTTGAGATAATGTATCACCACATGAGGGTCGAGGCCAGGCATGTCTTCATAACTCCAAGCAAAGACATCTATATACTCCTTTATCAAGGCTATAAGATCATGCTTCTCTTTCAGTGACAAACTTTCGCTTATAGAGATGAGCTTCGGGTGCTTTTGATCATCAACATCAATTTGAATCACTTTATCTTCTGTAGGAGGGTCGCGTTATTCAAAAGCTTTTCCCATTGAAGATCCAATTGTTGAGCCTAGGGATAGTGCCGAATGGCCCAATGTCCTCTTCTGCTTCCACCTGACTGGTCGAGATCATGTTGACGAAGAGTTTCTTGAAGGCAACCCCCATGCTTACATCAGATTCCCAACTGATGAATACGAAGAATGTGACAGCAGAGGCTTTTCAAATTTCAAATCCGATTGAACAGATGGAATGGTGTACCCAACCCCCTGCGAGTGTGATCGTAGTAGTTGGCCGCTTCCTTTTGGTACGAAAGGTTGTAGAGGGATGTGTCGTCCTCTTCCAAAGTTCAAGCCTTCGCTCACCGTAAGTCGTATCCCACTTTTTTCATCATACGGTGCGCTGACCATGCATAGTGAAAGAATTGTAGGGGCTCCAAGTCTTCATTCGAGTTGTTGGATGGAGTAATCAAATGTCAGACTCTGCCAATATAATGGGCGACTGGTCTTTCTTAGAAGATGGACTACAAATACAGATCCATCATTCTCTTCTATATGCATGCACGTCGTTGATATAGACAGAGGCATGTATAGAGGGCTCATAACAATAGGACTATATACATCATCACAACACAAGGAATAATCAAAATTGACATTTCATTAAGGATCCATTCGTCTCTATTATCGGTGGCGTTATTACAATCAGGATTATGCATATATGTTATAATCGTTTCCTCATCAAAAAAAAATTATTGGATCTTCTCCTGATTTTGAGTATGCCCATTGCCACTATCGATGTCGTCAGGCAACGATTTTTTTATCACTTTACCGTTCTCTTTATAAAGTAGAGAATCGGTGAAGTGATTTTCTACTACTTTGAATGGTTGCATTTCTGTGAACACCATTGTAACCATTGCCTTGTCGTCCACATATTTGAAGCATTGATGGAGTCTGAAAGGCACAATCCAGTTAGCATGGATCCAAGGTTGCCCGAGCAAAAGGTTGTAGGACGTGTCGGCATCAATGATGTAGCACGTCACTTCTTATTTCAAATCTCCAATTTGACACCGGAGACGAATCTTGCCCAAAAGATGACTACTCCCGGCGTTGAAGCCATATATGATTGTAGTCGTGGTTGACAACTTACTCAATAGGATACTAAGAAAATAAAGCAGTCTCTTAGGAATAATGCTTAAAGCGGCCCCAGGATCAACTTGCATTCTCTCGATGTATAGACCCAATGTATTCTGTATAGTACAAGGGCCTATCATGTCGGTTGTCTTTGAGGAGCATATCTTCAGGGGTGAAGGTGATGCAAGGCATTTGTTATTGTACCAGATGACATCGGGGGCACTTACCTCCATCTTCTTTTATAAGATAGGTACTTGCGCAAGAAATGATTCCGAATCAGCAAGAGCATCCCTGAGTGCCTCTCTCGTCTCCTTAGAGAGGAGGAGTAGCTCGTGCAGAGTAATACGAGCTGGGATATTGGCCAATTGTGCCAATATGTCAAAGCGGAAGGGAGTATTGAGTCCTCTGGAGGGATTCTTCTTCAAAGATTCATCAAAGCAAATCTCTTTTTGCTTTTCTTTGTTCTTTGGCGCTATGGCCTAGACAGGTGCAGCAATTCCTGACGTCGTTGGTTGGGATGCTCCGTCAGGTATCTGGGCGTACTGTCATAAGTACTTTTTACTAGATCATGTGCCCACCGACTGTGATGTGAAAGGCTATGCTGCTAAGTCAGACTTCTCTCCCTCTGAGTCACTGAGAGAGGCGATAGTCACAGAGTTGCCTTCTACCGTGAGGAGACGACATTGCATGACTTTCCTTTATGCTTGGGCTTGTTAGTTTCCCATTGCTCATCTTTGATAATATCTGGGTGGACCACATGATTTCTCCAAACTCTGTCATGATCGGATGAGGCCCTTTGCTTCTGTTGTTCAGCCATAGGGTTGATGAGATCCAATCTTGCCTTAGGGATTGGGGACCAATCCGTCTTGGACAGTCATCTTTGAGAATATCCCGAAGTTAGTTAAGAGTCAGCATGTTGGCAGTGACTTTTTTGTTTCTGATTTGAGGTCAGAACCCAGCATCTACTAGGGCTTGGATCTTAACTTTGAGGACATAGCACCTGTTGGTAGGGTGATGTACCATCCTATGAAAGAGGCAGTAATTTGGATTAGTTGTACGCCCCACTTCATTAGGCGCCGAACTTCAAGTAACTTAAGCTTGTTACTCTTGTGTAGCAAATGAAAGATTGCCACCACCTGCTGCTCATCTTTGAAAGAGTACACCTTCGGCGGTAATTTAAATTCCTGATTGCTATTGGTGTTACTCTTCTGCTTTGATTGATCTGCTCCTGATAGCTCAACGGCCATGGTCACTTTCCCTTCGATTTAGAAGATTGGACTGCATCACGCTCTTTGGTGTTGACTCCTCACTTGTTTTGGGGATTGAGGGCTCAAACTTTTTAGCTGATTTCTCGGCTATCTCAGCTTGATCAACAAGCTCCATCCATGTATGGGCTTTGACAACTCCCATACGAACTTCTATTCTGTCCAAGATGTTATGCCGACATGTCTGGAGTAACATGGGTAACGACATGCCTGCAGGGCACATGAGTGAAAGGTTCAATGTATTCTCGCACAGATTCTCCTCTTTTATGAACTGTAGAGGAGCTTGTCCATAGTTACCTCGGTATCGTTTTCATAGAATCGAGAGAGAAATCGGGTTCTAGGTCAATCCAAGAATTGACGGAACCGCTAGGCAGGCTCCTAAACCAGTCAAAGGCTGCCCCCTGAAGGGTGTCGATGAACCGTCTTTGCCATAATGGCATCGTTATCTATCACGTTATTGGTTTGAGACCGAAAGTAATATATATGTTGGTTGGGCGAGCCCTTGCCATCTTACGTATGCAACGTAGGTGGCGTGAACTTCGGTAGGTATGGTACCGAATCCCACTCCAACGGGTAAGGACGAGTCATCCCCATTCTTCAGTTCATCCCTCTAAGCTAGGGAAGCAATCTGAGCCTGAATGCCTTTAATGACCTTAACATCAATTGAGGAGCTTTCCTTCGACTTCTCAGTCTTAAGACGCTCATCATCGTTATGTCCTCATCGTTATGATTGTTGCTGGTGTCATTGGTATTCCGGTTAGTCAGGAGCTGAGCGAGCATCTACTAGATGTTATCCAAGGCTTCTTGCTGAGCCTGAAAGTCTGCTCTTATGCCTCCATCCGCCGACGAAGGTCATCATCATGTGTTGTCGGCCATGTTAGCAGACACGAGACTCTTCCACACTGAGCTGATTTTGGCAGAAGAGGCATATACGCTGGCTTCCTCCTCATCATCTGACCATTGGAAAAGATTTCTCAATGGTGTAGGTGACATGGCTCCAGTTGACGAAGAAGATTGTCCATAATCATAGGATATTGCTACCCTAGAGCGGGTACCCTGGAAGGCACCCTCTTGGTTCACCAGAACCTAACTCAAGCCAGGGCTATAGTCGGAGCCTGGGGAGCTGGTTAGAGGAGTGAAAGTTCCTCATCTCCATCTTCAGGACCGAAAAAAATCCTCCCTCTGCTTATCATGTTAACAGAGGCGGCTGCGAGATGGGTCACCTTCGTTGCCTTTTTTCCGGGGCTCGGCCTTCTCAGTAGTCTGGGCCGATATTCGATCGAATACCGATCGATGGCTTGAGAGTTGCAGCTGTTCGGACCTTTCCTAAGCAGCAATGGACGAAGTATACCATCACAAGTTGGCACATTGTTTATCCGCAATGGGACGACGAGATGTGAGCGCGTTCCTCCGAGCAAAACTTTCGCTTTGTACTCAGATAATTTCTCAGGTCTGTGTTAACTGCACCCAACTTATCCATCACAGAGATCGGAAGAGACAGAAAGTTAGCCATGTTGGGCTGAGAAGCCTTAGGCCTAGCCTTAAAGGCCTTCCTTTTGACCAAAGGCGAGGCTAAAGTAGCTTCGCCTGAGGGGGTAGCTTCGCAAGGCGAAGCTACTGCTCTAGTTCTGCTCTTGGAGGCGAACTTAGCTCTGCCGTGCAGAGTTCTTCCTGCAAGCGAGTTTAGAAGAGCCTCGCTATTAGCACTTAGTCGTGCTTTACCGCAAGCTCGTGGCAGAGTACTTTAGCACTTGGTGCTGAGAGCGACGCAGGATCAGAGACGCTGTTAGCACGCACAGGTGCTATGGTGTTAGCCTCGCATGCGGCAGTTTTACCACCGCCCATGAGTGTTATTGAGGCAAGCGGGGTTGCAGTAGCCTCGATGTAAGCACACGGTACTTTAGCTTTAGCCTCACGGGATAGGCGAAAATAAGGATCAGAGGGAGTTTTGTAATCCAAGGCTATCTTAGATTCATGAGAAGCTGATTCAAGAGAGGCAAGGGTGGACTTTGCAATCCACATAGCCTTGACAGAGGCTATTTTAGATTCGCATGGAACCCGTGAAGGCTTGAACGCAACGCCAACACGCTAGCGTGGGCTAACTTAGTCCCAGTTTGGACTGTGATAGGCTCGCGCAGTGCCAATTTCGGCTTGCGCAGAGCCTGGTTAGCCTCACATGACACAGAATTAGGTTCATAGAGAACCTCAGTAGCCTCAACAGAGACTTGCCTCCCAGACTTAGCCACGGAAACATTAGCTACGCTGAACTTCCTGTGCTTGCGCACACCTAGGGTATACAAATGAATTTTCATTGAAATCATGTATGCATTGATTAAGGATAGGCTTCATAGAAGCTTCCCCTTAACTCATGCATAACAATAAAACATATAGATATGCAATGGAATCATAAAACATATGTATATATGCAAAAACATAAATAGGCATGCATATATAAAGATGCATGTATAAACCCAAATCCTTCTCTCTCTTTTGTTACTCATCAACAAAGGGTGAAGAAAGACAAACATTACCAATAAAAATATATTTTAAAACAAAATTTTGATACTAATAAAAACTATCAATTGAAAGTAACCATTGAAAGTGAAACAATCTTTTTTTTATCAATTGAAAATGAAAAAATCTCTTTACCAATTGATACCAATAGAAGGACATGATACCAATTGAAAGTAAAAAACTAAATTTTTAGGTAAACACTAAAATCATTTTTCAATATAGGTATCAATTTGAAAATAATACCAATTGAAGATTATTGATACCATTATTGAAAATGTTGGCATGTACCAAATAAAATATTTTTCATCATAAAGAGTGAGAGTAAGATACCAATTGAAAATAAAACCAATTGAAAGATAAAATCAAAATTTTTCTCTCCCTTTATGAAATACCTAAAAAACTAATGCATAAGCTTGCATAGGATACCAATTATCATTAAGCATATAAATCAAGCTTAGCATGAAATCAATTTGTGCTTTAAGCATGTGTGTCAATGTAAAATAAGCATAACCAAAATCATATATATGTATGTTCATGACAATATAATATCAATTTGAATATGATGCATACATATACATAGAAAACATGAGTATACAAATGAATTTTCATTGAAATCATGCATAACTCATCACTTCCACCCAATTATGCACATGTTAAAGGATATTTTCATTAAGAGTAAATAAGGCATAGTTGCCCAACCAATCGCTCTTTGATGGTAGGGGTTTTAACATGTTTGAAAACTCTACCAATGAAGAATAATGAACTAATTTAAAGCAATTTTCAAATTAGATCGCAGTCCTTCAAGTAAAGAATTATATATATATATATATATATATATATATATATATATATAATATATATATATATATATATATATATATATATCCATAAAATATGAAAATCACACGAGAAACGACACTCAAAAGTCTATGAAGCTCATATAGGCTCATGAATTAAAACTATGAGTAAACAAAGGATATATAGTGTACAAAATCATGTAATCAACATATGCATGGAGATAAGGCTTTGAAGCTCATATGAAATTTTTTTCATAAACATGAAACCATAAAACACAAGAAATTCTATTTTTATCAAAAACTAAATAAGTTTCAAGGTATATGTATGTTTTGTCGAAACTAAAGTATACATTCATATCCAAACATAAACGATTCCATAAAAGAATATTGCATGAAGGCAAGTGACTCTAGGATTGATATGTATATCTAATCATTTAAACAAAATTAACATATACATGAAGCAAAACATGAAAACATCTACAAAAATAAGGAATAAAAGTGAAAATACAAGAATCATCAAAATTAAGTTATACATATACATGTAATGAGTACACATGAGCAATGAAGTACTCAAACATAATAATCAAGTGTAGCTCACTACTTGTACAAGCATAAGCGCAAGTTTAAAAAAAAAGTTACATCTAAACATGTAATCAAAACATTAAGTACAAAACATAAACAAACATGATCATTAGGCTAAATGCACGTGCTATTCGAACTAAGATATATATATATATATATATGGAAAATTTTCAAATGAGAAACTTTCTCAAAATAAGCTTCGTGAGAAAACCATATAAGAGAGATTTATGGATGATCCGAACCGTTCATCTTGATCTACATACTCTAATTAGACTACTAATAAAAAATCACGCGATTCCAAGTCTTTTTACCCATGCATCAAGTGACATGTTTATTTTACGGCGAATAAACGTTTGTTTTGTAACCACTTGTTGCATGGGTAAAAAGACTTAAACTCACGTGATTTTTATTGTTAGCCTAAATAAAGTATATAGATCAAGATGAACGGTTCGGATCATCCACATGATCGCCCCTATATAGTTTTCTCACGGTCTTCGTGTGAGAAAGTGTCTCACACGAAGACTACTCTATATATATATATATATATATATATATATATATATATATATATATATATATATATATATATATATATAGCTAAACTATAGTGAGAACATAAAAATATGAATCCATATAAACATGCGCGTATCTCAAATACTATATGTATATCACAAGTCTAATTAACATTGCATTTAATATAATGAACAAGAAAATCATGACATGCTAAAAAATCATCAATTGTAAAAGGATGTAAACTAAAATAGGAGTTAGAGATAGTTACCAAACCAAATTAACTAGTCTTTAGGTCTCCAAACTATGGTAGTCCTTCCACCAAACATTCTTGAAAGCGATGCATCTATAAATATGATCTTTTAGCTCAAACGCATCCGCCACCAAGGCACCAATACCCTCACGTCGTGTGAGAGCTCACACCTACATCAAATAAAATAGGAGCCAAATTTGGTATTCATACTTTCTTGGGTTTAAGGGGGTTAGCACCTTTCCTAATCAAACATATTTACTTGCAAATTTTAAAGCATTAATTCTATCATAAAAAACTTTGCAAAGTGGGCCGTACGTCCACAATGTGTACAAGTGTACACATTAGCATACAAGTTGTCATGTGTGTGAATATGATGAGCATGTGTATGTCGTGAATGGCGCAGATGCATAGGCGGAGCATGTTTCTTTCGAAACATGGATTCCAATCTAGTGTGGTTCATGGCATATTGGCTCAAAGTGGAGCCCAATCAATCTACACTCTTCTTCAAAACACAAATATCATTTTCAATAATTGAAGAAGTGGAACATGCACAACGTTTATCATAAGAAGATGAAGCAATGGAAGCATGACAAACATGAGAAACAAAATAATTTTTCAAAGAAATATTTTCTTTTGAAATAAATCCAATTCTTTTGAAATTAAAACAATTTTATTTTCAAAGAATTATTTTTTTTACAACAAAATCTAGTTTTGAAGACAATACCTCGTTAATCTTTAAAATAATATTAAAATTATTTTTATTCTTCAAAAACTCATTTTCTTTAAAGCAAGATCAAGTTAGATTTTCAATGAGTCCCTTTCATTAGAAATCTCAACCCTTTCTTGCAAAATCAAATCAAGTTTAGAAAACAAGGTCTCATTTTCTTCTGTTAATTTAAAACTCTTTTTCTTCAAAGCTTTGTAGTTTGAAAGTAAATTTTCACAAAATTTTGAAAGCTCTTCATTCCAAAGTATGGGCATCCATATTATCATGATCATTAGAAGAGCTAGCACTATTGTCTAGTTGAGTGTCCGAGTTTACCTCAAAGGAGTCATTCCCTTGGACCATATAGCACGTTTGCTTGGATTCATTCCTTCTTGGTTCTCTCCAAATTTTGTTGAGCTTGTTTCTTGGGAGAGATTAATGTGTTCCACACTATAAAAACGGAATCACAAAGAGAAATTAAAGAAATGTTCTTATTACTTAATGTGAGCTTAAGTGCTCCATGGCTTGTGCATTACCCTAAATGTACTTGTCATTACCAAAATAAGTTTTCTTGGTAGTGGCATGATAAACATGCAAACCTAAGACTTTAAGGTATGAACACATTTTAAATTTCCACAAATCTATGTTAGAAGTATCAAACATAGGTGGAACAAGATTACCCATGAGTGCAAACTATATGTGTGCAATGTAAACCTAGATTAGCAATGTGGATCTCACTCCTATGTGGTTAAACTGAATATCAAGAGCACTAGCTCTGATACCAATTGAAAGTACACCTAGAGGGGGTGAATAGGTGTACAAGCTAATCTAGGAAAATGATGCAAAATTTAAAACTAATTGCTAACACACTATGTGTAACCAACAATGAGTCTGAAATCTCCGTGAAGGGCTCTTGAACTGCTTTTCTAAATTCCTCTAAATTAAGAGTTGAGGAGCTTCAATAGCACTCTTGATTTACACAAGTGTGAGTACACAATCAATACCAAGCATGTATATGATATTAACAATGAAAAGCAATGCAAGATATAAGAGAAAGAGAGAAGATCAACGCAAACACCGATATATGTTTCGAGATTCGAGCCACTGCTCTACGTCCCCACTTCATACAGAAGGATTTCAACTATCTACTATAGAATCTTTCAGAAAGAGACCTCCACTGAAGAATTACAAATACAAACTTGGAGTACACAACTCCAACTCTTAAACCTCTACACAATAGGGGGCAACAATCACCTCTACACAAGAGGGAAGACACAAAGCCAAAGCAAAGAAAAAGTGTACAACTTGGTGATCCAAAATGATCACAAACACCACTTGGTGATATTGAAAGATCACAAACAAATTTCTCTCACCATACAAAGATCCTAAAGATAGGTTTAAAATTGATAGCTCAAGTGTGAGAAAATAAGTATTTTGCAAAGAAATAACAAAGAACACACTTGGAAAACTTCTTGATAGATATGAAATTTAAGAACAAAACTAAAATTCTCAAATCTTGTTTTTCTTTGATTTTCCAAAAACTTTGAAACAAATAAAGAATAAGAATTTTGGCACAAAACTCTTTTGAGAAACTAGCTGAACACTCTAGAGAAGTGGAGCTCTTGGAAATCTTGAGAGAAACAGCCCCCAAAACGCCTTTATATAGGGCATTGGAGAATATAGTCGTTAGGGTCAAACTGCCCAGAATGGGTTGTCGGGACCGCCCGATCTACCGGCCAATGGTCAAATTTTTGACCGTTTGGCACTATCGATCGATCGCCTGATTGACCAACCACAAGGCAAATTGCCTGTCGGTTGACTGCACGATCAACCGACCCCAAGGCAAATTGCCTGTCGGTCGACCGGCCCAAGGCCAAAAGCCTATCGGTCGACTGTTCAGTCGACCAGGCCCTACCCGAGAGTTGGGTAGTGCCAGTCAGTCGACCGCACGGTCGACCGGCTCATAGGCTAGAGCACATCGGTCGACCAACCTGTCGACCGAGCTCTAGTCTGGTCGACCTGTCGGTCGACAGCCAAAAGGCCCAATCCAGGATTTTAGGACTTAAAATCCAACTTGTTAAATACCTCAAAAATCTAATAAATCTTCATAAATTTCTCAAAAATAAGTTCTTGTAAATATTTGTAGTACAAATATGTGTGATCAAAATTCAACACATATTTCAAACAATTTGAACTATTTTTGAGGTTTAGAAATTTAGCTTTAAACCGAAAATTGTATTTTCCAAAAATCAACTTTTAAATGGAAAACCGATCCCTCTAAACTTGTATAAATACAAAAACAAGATATTAAACCACATTTGAAGCATAGTGTGTATCGATAGAATCCAATACACATATAAAAGATGTAACTATGTTTTTGACATTAAATCTCAAAATAAGTTTTGATAAAAACAAAACTTAAAACCATGAACTAGATATACATTAAAATAAGTTTTTCTAACATATAAAGCATAGATGCATATGAATGAAATCCAACAAACATTAAACCATGTAAAACTTCTTTTGATTCTATCTATTCATGAAACCGAAAGATATGTTCTTGAAAATCCAAAACGGTTAAACCGAAACCAAAACTGTTAAGCTTTTGTGTGTGTCTGTGTGTACTTGAGCATATCAAGACAATATATCCTTACACAAGATCTAAAACAAAAACTAAACAAATTGAAGTCTTCTTGTCGATCTTTATCTCCAAGTCGACTCGATCCAAACTTGATCCATAGAGCTTGACTCCAACAGAATGATATATGTGATCTTGACGCGCGAGCTCTTGAATCATCACGTGTTAGCTTCCAAACTTGATTTTGAATCCTTTGTTGAAGCTAATCACCTACTCGATCTTGATCAATAACTGAAACTTAATAAACACAAGATCATTAGTTACTTAACTTCATAAGTTAGTCATCATCAAAACAAAGGTGAAGTGTCTTTGGGCTAACAAAAACACTCTTAATTTCTTCATCTGGAATGCAACTCCTAATGATTTGGTCGGAACAATACTTGAAACGATACAGTTTCTCCCAAAAGAGTACCGGACTTGAGATAAGAACCGGTATACATCACTTTTAGACCAATGAGATAAAGTTTGATTTGTGACTAAGTAGTTGACTATATCGGGAAACCAAGACTCCTTAAAGACAACTAAGAGTTTTTCATCGGGAAAGTCATCATTGATGGGCAATTCATTGCATGGAGAATTTGGAATACGTGAGAGATGGTCAGCAACGATATTTTTTACGCCTTTCTTATCTCGAATCTCGAGATCGAACTCTTGAAGGAGGATCCAACGAATGAGTCAGGCCTTGGCATCCTTTTTCATCATGAGGTATCTTAGCGTAGAATGATCGGTGAAAATTATGGTTTTGGATCCTAGTAGGTAGGGACGAAACTTCTCTAAAACAAACACTACTACCAAGAATTCCTTCTCGGTTGTAGTGTAGTTCATTTGGGCATAGTTGAGAGTCCTATTAGAGTAATAAATTACGTGTTGCTTGTTATCAATGCGTTGTCTTAGAACAGCGCCTATAGCAAAATCAGAAGCGTCGCACATGATTTCGAACGGCTTCGACCAATCTGGTGCAGATTGATTGGTGCAGAAATAAGCTCTTTCTTAAGCTTCTCCTAAGAATTTATACATTCATCATCAAAAGTGAAATAGCTAAAAGATATCAAGGGTCTAGCAATCTTACTAAAATTCTTGATAAATTTTCGGTAGAAACCAGCGTGTCCTAAGAAGGATCAAATATCCTTCACGTATTTAGGCATGGGAAGCTTAGCTATAACTTCAATCTTGGCTCTATCCACTTCAATTTCTTTCTTAGAAATTTCATGGAACAAGACAATTCCATGTCTTACCATGAAGTGGCATTTCTCCCACTTTAGTGTCAGATTTTTTTCAGCACAATGTTGGAGGACGAGTTCGAGATGGTGAAGACATTGATCGAATGAGTCTTCATAAATAGAGAAATCATCCATGAATATTTCCAAAAATTGTTCCACCATATCAGAGAAAAGACTCAACATGCAATGTTGAAACGTTGTTGGGGCATTGCACAAACCAAAAAGGCATTCGACAATAAGCAAATGTCCAAATGGACATGTGAAAGTGGTCTTTTTTTAGTCCTCCGGAGCAATGAGAATCTGATTATACCCCGAGTAACTGTCCAAGAAGCAGTAATACTCGTGGCTAGCCAACGTTCAAGCATTTGGTCAATGAAGGAAAGTGGGAAATGGTCCTTACAAGTTGCTGCATTTAATTTCTATAGTTGATGCAAAACTCGAATCATCGTAGGAAGTCGAGTTTGAACCAACTCTTTATTCTCATTTTCACCACGGGAAAACGGAATTTTTCGGAACCGTGTGTGGACAGGACTATCCCATTGGCAATCATAAATGGGGTAGATATCCCATTGTCTAAGAGTTTCACGATTTCAGCATGAATAAGCTCTTGCATTATAGGTTAACCTACGCTGCGGGTCTCTCTTTGGTGTCGATACATGAGATGAATGCGATGTTGAACTATGGCTAGACTTAATCCTTTTATGTCAGTTATAGTCCAACCAATGGCTTCCCTATGTTTCCTAAGAATTGTTTAAGATTGGCTTCTTACCCGTTATTTAATTGGGAGGCAATTATGGAAAGGAAAGGTCTCTTGTTTGCCTACATAAACGTACTTAAGATGCGCAGGTAAGGCTTTCAACTCTAAGAAAGGGGAAGACTCACTGGAAGGGGGAGTGAAGTTTAGTGGCTCCACATTTGGTGAAATAGGGTTGAGACCCAATTCACAGCAAACTCGACAACTCTGATGAGGGTTAAAGTCTTCAGACCTAACTCGAAGTCAAAATCATAACTCAAAGTCAAAATCAGGTTCTAGTTCTAATTTTCTCTATGTTCGCTAGTCAAGTTCTCAATGAGGTTGACTTCAAATGTTTGATTCTAACGTCACGGGGTTGCTTTCATAAGTTGAAGATTGACTCTCTGGTCATGTCTCCAAAAGTTAACCTCATGGACACATTCTGCAATTGATAATAGCTTTAGCAGTAGCAAAAGAATGGGCGCTTTAGGATAACGAGAGTTTGAGCTCGGATTAGACCCAGATTGTGTCTCAAGAACTATGAAAAAACGGGGTAGATAAACTCCCCTACCCAGATAAGGACATCATTATTTCCTTCTTGGGAACTTTCACAGAACGGTCAGTCAGTTAGATGGTGACTCAAGTTAGACTAAGATTGCC
The DNA here is from genome assembly GCA_038442645.1 of Agave tequilana. Classification (NCBI taxonomy): domain Eukaryota; kingdom Viridiplantae; phylum Streptophyta; class Magnoliopsida; order Asparagales; family Asparagaceae; genus Agave; species Agave tequilana. The sequence goes on from JAVJIF010006501.1 coordinate 203,302, forward strand.
TAAATGAGTTTGTGATAAACTGAGGAAGGAAGCAAGTTGATACTTGCCCCCAAGTCAAGAAGTGCACGACTAATCTCAGCTTGCCCTATAGTGAGGCAATAGTGGGACAACCAAATCTTGTACTTGACAGGGATCAAACCTGACAGTAACTCAATAATATTAGTAACTAAGAAGACTTCTTGGTACATTAGTCTTTCTCTTCTTCGTACACATGTCCTTAAGAAATTTTATATAAGATGAGACTTGTTGGATAGCATCAAGAAGATCTCAATTATCTTATCCATATGTGTCTTGTTGTTCTTCAGCCTGTTAGGAAATAGTACTATAGGCTTTTGCACTGACTGGGGACTTTCTTTTCAGACTCGTCAGATGGGGATGGATTGGAAATAGATGAAGTGGATATTGTGTGTTGTTGTGTTGAATGGGATTGGGTGGGATAGATACTTGATTATCAACTTCTTTCCCGACCTCAATGTATGAACAACATTACATTGATTAAATTGTTAAACTCAGCCAGATTAACTTGGTTAGAATTTCATGGTTCGTTAATGGTTGACTAGGCAAAGTAACTTGGGTCTCTCATTTTGTGAATTATCTAGCTGACCAATTTGAACTTCTAACCTCGTTATGGCTTGTGCATTGTTGTTTGCAATATTTGTACGAGGGACTCTTGGTTCCTCATATACCTTTCCATAGTCTCAAAATCAGTCATTCTTTCTCAATTAGAGGATTTGAAAAGAAGATTGTGGAGCATGATTGGGAGAGTTTTATTGATAATTGAAGAATTGTGATTATGATTAGGAAGATGATAGGAAGAATTGAGATATGATTGGGATGATGGAAGTGGTTTGACCCTGAGTGGTCATTGTTGTTTTGACTCCATGAGAATTTGGGTGATTCTCCAGCCAAGATTATACGTGTTGCATAGGAATTATTGTTGGGCCTTGAAAAGGCCACATCATCAGTTCATAAAATTGTGCTGAGTTTGGAACATAAGACATTTCTCAAACACATGATTTATAACTTGACAGTAAGTACAGTCTGAATTAGAAATTAATTTGTGCTGACTTGTTGACTGAAACTGGTTCCTTAGTTTCTAAAACTTTAACTCTTCTCACCAGGTTTGCTATAATAGCCTCTACAGTTATGGATGATCAATTAAATGGTGACCTCATTTGAAGAGATAGAGTTTGAATTTCTAAAGTTTTAATTAGTTGGTTCTCATTAGATGGTCTTTTCAGCTAGATTCTCAAATAAATTCATCCTCTTTCTCATCCTTTTGCAAGAATCCCCTGGCACATGGTTTCTAGAGGGTCTTGGTTAAGTAGTCGTTAGAAAATTTGGCATTATCGCCACTTCTATTCCATGATGAGGATATCGGACGAGGAAGTCTTTGAAACATTCAAAAATCTCCCAAAACGGGTCACTAGCTTCTTGCTTGAATGCATAATGTTTTTTCTAATGAGAGCAATCTTGTGATTGGATAGAATTTCTTCAAGAAGACCTTGATGAAACCATCTCACGATAGGATAGAAACGTCGTCGCTAAACTGTATAGTCATTTTTTTGCTAAGTCCTTAAGAGAAAATAGGACAAATCTCAACCTAATAGCATCGTCCACGAGGTGTGAGATTTCATCATTAAGCATACTTCCTTAAATACTCTATGAAGAAATATGCATCTTCAGATTCTAAACATGAAACTTAGAGAGTGTGTTGATGAACTTGAGCTCAAAGTTGTGTTCACCAAACGATGAAAAGTTAGATGCAAGATGGAAGTGTGGTTCTAATAGGATAAAATCTATCCTGCAAAGATGTCGGTTGAATCATAACCGATCTGGTTTGGTTTCTAGCTTGGGTGGAAATGTGTTTCTAGTTAACCCAGATGTGTTTGGGTCTCGACCACGACCTGAATAATACAAACACTACCACAAACAAGTTCACATAGTCAATAAGAGAAAAGAAAAAGCAAACCAAGCCTAGTCTAAGGTAAACCTGACCTAGACAACTCCTAACTGGTTGATTATCCATAGGAGGTATGATGCAGACTCTGACCCAAAGCTAATCAGCCAGGTCAGAGCAAAATTGGTGGAGGTATCCGCTCAAAAACGACGAGCCTAATTAAGCCAAACCACCAGTCTTCGGGGTTTTGCCCCTCAATCTCTGTCCTTTGACATTGATTGACAGGAGTTAAATTCTAACACCTTCCCCTTAGGATAATCTTCCTAATGAGTACGAGATGTCTTAAGACCAACGTCTATCAGATTTAAATTAGGCTTAGGTTGGTGAGTGCCTAGAGATGGTTTGTGGGCTAAGGAAAGGGTTATGATTTTCCCAACTTATCTTGTGTTGGGTGTTTGCCCTTAAGAATGATTGTGCAAAGTGCGCAAGTATAAAGCAAAGTAACAATAAAAAGAAAGTAAATCACCCAAGAAAGTCCTATGCTAGATACTATGCAAACATATATTTTCTCCAGCTTTCTTCAACAGTAACTGAAAAGGAAATGTAATTAGACAAATGCCTATAATGCAAGTCTAAACATTTTTGAAGCAATTAGCAATCAATCAGATTACTGTTTGGATAAAACAGGGTGGTGAAAATATCAAAATAGCACTTGCAGAAACTGTATTTGCAAAACAATATGTCCTGCAAAAAAGAGTTTTTAGTAGTCCAAAGAGACAGCTGCATTTTCGGGGCTTTTCTTGCGGCTTTGCTTGCGCGCAATTTCTTGAGATCATGTTTTCTTTTCTAGAGTAGAGGCACAGAATAGCAAGTCTTCTTCTGCAATACTGAATACTAAACCTGATTCCTTCACCTGAAACAGAACACCAATATTGTCAAAAAAAACAATTACACACGTTCTCTACCCGACAGCGGCGCAAAAAATTGATTGCAAAAAATGTAAGGAATACCGTGTAGCCTAGGGCTAATGGTCGTGTCCACGAGGAGGAATGTGATGAAAATGTTCGATGTTTTGTTTTAACAAAGGATTGGTATGTGGTGTCTTTTAGTTGAAAAGAAAATTGAGAGAACGAAGAGATCAAAGAAAAACTAAAAATTTAGAATAGGTTTGAAGGAGAAGATCTTTTAGAAAATACTTTGAGAGTGATTTTGTTGTGATTTAAATTAAGGAAAAAGAACGGGCTCACTAATCTTCTACTCAACTACTTACTTATCTCAAGAACATTTTGAAACATCACTTCTATAACAGGCAAAACTTTTAGTTTCTTTAATGTTTAAGTAAAACAAATAAGATAAATTTGGTTAAATCTGAAAACTTTTCTTAAACACAATATTAAAAATATAATGTTAACCATCAAACAAGAAGCAAGTATGGAATAAAAATGATTTAGAAATAGTTGTGCTTATAATGTCCAAGTTTAAAAGAGAAACATTCTTATGTGCTTTCAAATACAAAGTTAACTGGGCAATATTATGATTCAAGAAAGTTGCTTTCATAAAAAACCGATCAAGAGAAAGGAGGTAGAGATTGATTAGTGAGCTCAAAAATTTAGTTACTCATATTAAAGAGAAAACAAATAAAGAATGAAAATAAAGTATAGACATACTAATTTGAGTCGAGTTGAATAAGCAAGTTGATTCTTCGTTGATTGTCACTTCAAGGATGAATTACGCACTCGTTTCTCTCTTATCTCTTTGCTGCTCTAAATTAAAGTAAAAAAATGAGATACAGCTTCTCAGAACTATCTAACAATACTCCTAAAACCCTAAAAATGAACAAGAATTTTATCCTAGTCTTCTCCCTCTTCTTCTCTGTACAATGTAGTATTTATAACCGAAAACCCAAGGGAAAAGAGCGGCGCAGATAGGGAGAGCAAACGCTCTCCCTATCCCTTTCAACAAAGCCGCGGATCTGTGGCCCATATGTGGCCATCTATCGTGATCTGCGGGTTTTGATTTCCTTTCCATTTATCCCAAAATATTTTCCATTCAACCTTCTGTTTCCGACGATTCTTCGTTGATCTTCGGTTAAATACATGGATTTTATGAAAAAATAGAATTTAACTGATTTTCAACCGATTTTATCTCCCTGATTTGCATGATCTTCAGATGAAAATTTGTAGGTACACCTAGAGGAGGGTGAATATGTGTACAAGCTAATTACGATAAATAATGTAGATATAAAATTAATTGCAAACACACTATGTGTAACCAAGAGTGGGCCCGAATTTCCCGTGAAGGGCTCTAAAAACTATCCTCTAGATTCCTCTAGATTAAGAGTTGAGGGTGTTGTAAAAGCTCTCTTGATTGAACACAAGTGTGGGCACACAAAACAATATCTAGTATGTAAATGAATATGAACAAGTAATAACAATGCAAGATATAAGAGAGATAGAGTTGAGAGAAAAAATTCAAACGCAAACCACAAGGATATGTTTCGAGATTCGAATACTATCTGCTCCTACGTCCCCGCCTTCACACAGAAGGATTTCTACTATGTCCACACAGAACCTTCCACAAAGGAACCTCCACTAAGGAATTACAACTCAAAACTGGGAGTATACACCACTCCTCTCTCTTAACACAAACCTCTACACAAGAGGTGAGCACTAAGCCAAGCACAAAACAAAGAAAAAAATACAACTTGATGATCACAAACGCGCTCTTGATGATCTCAAAGGATCACAAACAATTTTCTTAAAAAAAAAAATCCTAAAGATAGGAATAGAATTGAAGGGCTCAAGTATGTGAGAAATCAAAGTGTTTGGAAACAAAACAACAAAGAAAATACTGAAAATAACTTTTTGATGGGATATATAAAATGAGAACAAAATAGAATTCCCAAAGACTTAATTTTCTTGATTTTTTAAAATTGAAAACAAATAAAGATAGAGAATTTTGGCACAAAAAACTCTTTGGAAAACTTTATTAAAAACACTTGAGAATGTGAGAAAAATTGCACTTAAAAATCTTGGTTAAAACTGACCTCAAATGACCATATTTATAGGGTCTGAAAGTATAGCCTGGGGTCCAAAACAGGACAAAATTGACCATCTATCGACCGCCTTCGTCAACAGGTCGGTCGACTGCCCCAAGGCAAACCACTGTCGGACGACCTCCCGGTCGACCGAGGCCAGAACCAGAGAACTGGTCTCTCGGTCGGTTGACCGGGGCCATTTCCAGAGAGCAGACTCTCTGGAATGGTCGACCGCGAAGCCTGTGCACGTCGGTCGACAGGTCGGTCGACCGGTCGGTCCACCGTTAGCAGCCCACAACCAAGGTTATAGGTAGAATATTTGGTCTTTTAATTACCTATAAAATCTCATAAACTCAATAAAATCCACAAAATAAGTTCTTATAAATATTTGAAGTACAAATATGTGCGACCAAACATCAACACATATTACAAATTATTTGAATTTTTTTTTAGGCATAGAATATAGTCTTACACCGAAAATCGTATTTTTCATAAACCAAACATTGAAATGAAAACTACGTTTTCTCTAAAACATGTATAGATACAAAACATGATATTTGAAAACACTATGAGCATATTGTGTATGGATAGAATCCAATACATGGTGATGATATATCTATGTTTTTGATAATAAATCCAAAACAAAGTTTTGTTAAAAAAACAAAACTAAAACCATGAAAAAAATCATCAAAATAAGTTTTTAGACAATATGAAACATATTGGATATGGATGAAATCCAACATTACATATAAATCATGTAAACTTGTTTGATTATATCTATTCATGAAAACGAAGGATATATTCTTGAAATTCCAAAACGGTTTTAACTGAAACCAATAAACTTTTGAACTTGGTGGTGTGCACTTAAGCATATCAAAACTATTCTATCCCTACATAAGATCTAAATGAAAACTAAACAAACCTAGATGCAAGTCTTCATGTCGATCTTCATATTCAAGACGAGTCGATCCAA